>JAVIAB010000099.1:25423572-25833267 GCA_032433765.1 Megaustenia siamemsis
GTTTTTCTTCAAACTTCTTTCTGACCTTACTACTTGTACTTTCATTTGACACACATATATAACTCATCAATCTTTTTAGTACAAGTATAAACAAGGTCTTTATTGGTGTTACTTGACATAGCCTATCGGCGATGATGAATTGTCAAATAACGTTGTGTGTGGTCCGTTTCGTATTCATAAAGTTCTATCTGTGTTATCTATCTATCTGTTGACCGTATACTCCGTATAGTATTCTTAAGTACATCTGCCTGTCTCTTTCTGATAGTGCTGAGGAAACTAGTATCTGAATGCTCAGTCTGGCCGAGTGTGGCCGAATTGTCTCGAGTCTGGCTGAGTGTAGCTGAGTCTGCCCGAGTGTAGATAAATGTATCTCTAGCTACTGCTCCTCGCCCAAAAGCATTCTGGGCCTCCCCTCTCCTAATCCCTCCATTCCCAGGGTCTCGGGGTTAAGTCCCAGGTGACCACACCCCCGACCACTGATACGGCCTAACCTACGTCTCCTGACCGTCACTATCTCTCTAGCTCCGCTTTTTAATTATCTCTAAAGTCTTATTACTTTAGGAGTCCTGTCGAACCTGTCCATCTTCCTAAGTCCGTCCCCTAACAACTAAAACTCGAGGCGATTTCCAATTCAGAGACTCAAAGAGTAATCACTGCTGAACGTAAAGATAACTGGTCTTTTGATTACGCGGGGCAGTTTAGTTGTCCGCTTTCATCTCAGGTCTTCACTGGACTTCAAGGCGTCTGCCGATATAAGAGTTTCTAGGAACCAGCGGCCGTGTCGTTGCGTTACGCAACTTTGTCGACCAGAGCAAACATCTGTCTGGCTTTAGGCTGACCACCTGTACGCATTTCACTGGTAATCTTCAAGTTGATTACGACTCAGCGACTGAGTTGGGTAGACTTAACGTCTCTTCCTAATCCTCTGAAGAGTGTCTTTTCTACGCCGCCTAAAACTATCCTACTTCACATCGTCATCGCCTCATTCTTTTATTCTTCTGTCTATCGTCATATTCTTCTATTCTTCCATTATCGCCATGACTGAGTCACACTATAACATATATCTCCGTCAACATTTCAGTTGAATTGATATATTCATAGATCAATTTAACTCAAAATAAAAACATAGTGTGACTGCTCTCTTTCTACTTCCTTAATGGGCTAACTAATTTCCTTTTTTCATTGTACATCAATTATTACAACAATAGAAATACAAATTCAACATCTATAAACTGGAATCTCAAAAGAAAAATCCATCATGTATACAATCATCTTACAACATCGCTCTCTGCCATGCCACTTTGTTTTGCTTTGAAGCCTCTGACTAACGTGACGTCACTCTGGACCTAGCCTGAATGTAGGCCAGCTAAATTGAGGTCATCGTCTGTTTTGTCTATGTCTAACCCACATTTCTTTCCGTCTCTTAATTTAAACTGGTAGGTTCTGTAATTGGTGTTTACATATACAACATTCATAATTCTACAACAATATCATGACATTCAAATAAACATCTTGCGACACAACATGTGTCTCATGTATACAAAACATTTTGTGGAAACATCAATTCTGAAAATTTAAGGCTCGATCGGCCTTCGCACTGTACTCTCTTAATTGCCTAATAAGACGTTGTTAGTCTTTCTTCGGCATCAATCTGTGCCAGTTCTGAAAAGAAACAAGACCCGTCTACTCTGTTCTCTTATTCTTCCTAAACACGTGCTCTTCTGGCACTGCTAATAAAGTTGTCTGCATAGCAATACGCTTTCTTACAGAATCTCTTAGCCACAGGCTTAATTTACTGGTCAACTCATGTCGGGTCGACAGTCTTCTTATCTGTTCCTTCTCCCCGCATATTCCTAAATTTTAGGCAATTCTCCCCGTCAACTATAATTACATTTTCATAAAATTGTCTTTATAAAAATGTGCATTTCACAACATGTTTCTCCTCAAATCATACACCCACCGTCTTGGACAACCGAACATTGAAGCATGGAGTAATCACAAACACATAGCAATCAAAATTATGACTTAAATTTGATACAGAATCTAGTCTGTCTAGACTTCATTAAACTATCACAACACACTTCATACACACTCTGCACACCTCACAGTGCTGTTCCACACTTGGAATTCCTATATAACTCATAGAGTCTCTCCATCTCGGGTCACTGACTCTCTCGTCTCTTCTTAGTCTCTAAGACTCTCTCCGTGCATACTCTATTTCCTGTAAATTCTAAGTTCTTCTTACTTGACTCAAACTTTTTTTTAAACCGATGTAAACACGGTTACCATTTTGTTTGTTTGTTTACTTCAGGTGACTCACTAACATCTTCATACATATAGTTCTGTCTCCTCATTAAGGCAACAGTACATTTACAGACTCCTACTCATCATTCAGTGCACACTGACATTATACATATAAAATTTGTCTAAAAGTTAGTAGACTCATACACATTATTAGTTACAACATCCACAAGTAAAATAATTACAATTCTTAATATGTATGTTTCTTCTTTTGTATCTTTTATCTCTCCCATCACTAGTGGTTGTCAGGTCTCCTCTTCCTGACCTATGATCTTCTCTGAATCTGTTACCTTTATCTATTTCTTTCTGGTGGTCAAAAACTCTTGCCGTCGTCCCAATCGTATGGCAAAAGGCAGGTCTACTTTGACTCTTTCATCGTCTTTTCTTCTTCTTTCAGCGATAATGGCATCACGTTCTGGTGTTCCCAATGGCCAAAATTTCACTTGCTCTGCCTTTTCTATTTGGGTCTTTTCAAACTCTTCATTTATGGCAGCAACCCTCCTTTCTCGTATTGTAGGCAATCTGTCAGTTTCAGGACGTTTCTTGCTATCTTTTACCCCATCTGCCATATCCTCTAATTCCTTGTCCATTTCACGCGCATATTTATCAGCTGCTTTCTCTAATGCATGAAACACTGCTAGTTCGTTAATTTTCTTCTCAGCACTTTTACTTACAACCTCTACACTATTTGTATCACTGTTGCGCTCTGTCCTACCAAGTTTCCCTTTCTCGTTTTCCTTCTTCAAATTTTCTGTAGTAGATTTCTTTCGCCTTAGAGACGCTACCTCTTCCTCTAAGTCAGACTTCTCTCGTATTAGGTTCTTTACTTTGTCATCTACTTCTGATTTCTCCTTTCTTAAACTTACAATTAAATCTTTGGACTCTTTGACTTCACCTAAAAGTTGGCTATTCTGTGCTTTCATCTGATCAACTTCTCGACTCATACACACACTGTGTCTGTCAGTCTCAGCCTTTTGTTCTTCACGTGTTTCAAGCTCTTTAATTCTTGTTTCTAGACACTTGTTTTTGCACTCTAGCCTATCTACTGTGTCTTTCAGCTCTAATAGCATCACTCGTCTCTTTCACTTCTCTTTTCATAATTCTTATTTCGGCATCTTGTCTGAAATTACATCTTCTAGGATGTTTGTAGCCACACAGGCGTCTCTAACTTGTTTCTTCACCTCCCTCGTTTGTGTTATCTTATCATTAGGTTTAGTTTGTCCTCTAACCTCTACAGTCTGTGTTTGTGCACTGCTTACCTGTGTCACTAATACTTCTCTATCAGTACCTTCTGTTTGGTAGCACTGTCGATCATCTCTTCTCAGTCTCTCTAATTCCTTCTCCTTTCTGATTAATTTGTATTGTTTCAGGCTAGACAGCCTGTTGGTCTTGATGTTTGGGCCGTTTGATTTGACCACTTGGTCGTTCTCGCATCCACGTGCTTGGTTGCGCGCTTCTCTTTGACTCCAGAGGGATCTTGCCAACCACGCCTGGTGTGTTGGGTTAACATGATGTGTCCACAAGTTTGATTTACCATTCACTTTATTCATTTCAATCCTGTCTACACTATTTATTTCATAGCTCTTACGTCAGCAGTTTGTCTTTTGTCATTCCATCTCCACCTAGATTCCTGGGGTGCTAATCTTCTTCCGTGAAAATGCCTTGTTTCCCTTCTCACTGCATATATTTCTTTACTCAATTCACCTAGTCCTCCCTTATTTCTCCATCTAATACTCGCTTGATTAACTTCCCTAGGCTTTTCTACTATTTTTCTTTTATTAAACCATTCACTGATGGTTGGGCTTTCTTTAGGTAGGTTTAAATTAATTTCTTCATGAACCCGATTTCTTTAATAGAGATATTAATCGCTTCATCTAGCGTCTCAGGGTTCAGCCTCGCTAAGTGTAGTTTTAGATCTGGGATATTAGTCCATCTATAAAAGTCTCTATTAATTGTCTACCAAACTGTCAGTATCTAAACCAGATTCCTCTGCTAGCTCTAAAGTCTATTACTGTATGCAGTTATTGTCTCCCCTCTTTCTTGTTTACACTTCCTCAAAGTATGAAGCAGTGTAGGCATCTCCTACAGCAGCATACCTAGTTTTTAAATCTATCTGGAGGGACTTCCATGTGCTTGAAGGTTCACTCTTTAGCCTTCTCTGATGAAGTCAGATACTTCGCCTCTACTTGTTTTAAAAGCTATTAATTTCTTGTCTTCCTCATTTATAGGAAAAATGCGAGCATACTTTTCAATTTCTGCCATCCATTGTCTGAACTTGATGGATCGCCAGAGTAATTTGAGATACTGGCACTCACTCTTGCTGTCTAAAACTATTTTCTAAACCGGTGATGACTCTACTAATTTCTTGCAGGGTCTGCAAAGTGGGAGTCATGCCTCTCTTCATCTTGATAATTAATTAATTAATTATAAATTAAGTATAAATTAACACACAAGTATTTAGATCAGTCAAAGAATTTCTACTTTCCTCCACTAACACTCAAGAAAAAACTTATTTACTTCACACAACCTTGTTACAACATATCATATGCATCTCTAAAATATATAAGAAAAATCCAACTTACATGCTTCTGAAGTCCATGGAATACCTAACACACTTATGTAACATCCTAACAACTACACAATAATATACTAATTTAAAACAATAATTAACTACTTAGTCTTTTTCAGGTTCTCAAGTGGACATCAGTTTCACATTTTGTTCTCTCTGTCTATTTCACTTTTACTTCTTCCTTACAGGAAGTTCTACTTTATGAATATGAATGTTCACTTCTACTTTGATATAGCTCGGGGAAAGATCACTGCGGGTTGGCACTTCTAGTCGCTTCTTCGGGATTTTAAGATAAACAGGGTGTAGTCTCACAAACAGGCAGCCATTCTTACGCTGGACTTCGATTGTACTATTTTGGGCACAGATGGCTAGGCTTGATTAACTTCTGTAGACAAGGTTCGCTGGTGTGTTGTACACAAACACATTACTAGGCTCAACTTCAGGGTACTTGCAAATTATGAGGACGGCACTCGTTGCTGGAAGTACTTCTTGGTTATACTGGAAGTACGTAGGTGGACGTCTTGGTTAATTAAGAGAAAATTCTTACTCTTTTTTTTTTTTCTCTCCAGGTCCTTTCTAAAGAATAGAATCCTGCGTCACGGCAACAGAAAGTAATGGGATGTTGCAGGGTTTCTTTCAAACTTCTTTCTGACCTTACTACTTGTACTTTCATTTGACACACATATATAACTCATCAATCTTTTTAGTACAAGTATAAACAAGGTCTTTATTGGTGTTACTTGACATAGCCTATCGGCGATGATGAATGTCAAATAACGTTTGTGTGTGGCGTTTCGTATTCATAAAGTTCTATCTGTGGTTATCTATCTATCTTGTTGACCGTATACTCCGTATAGTATTTCTTAAGTACATCTGCCTGTCTCTTTCTGATAGTGCTGAGGAACTAGTATCTGAAATGTGCTCAGTCTGGCCGAGTGTGGCCGAATTGTCTCGAGTCTGGCTGAGTGTAGCTGAGTCTGCCGAGTGTAGCTAAATGTCTCTCTAGCTACTGCTCCTCGCCCCAAAAGCATTCTGGGCCTCCCTCTCCTAATCCCTCCAGTTCCCAGGGTCTCGGGGTTTAAGTCCCAGGTGACCACACCCCCCCGACCACTGATACGGCCTAACCTACGTCTCCTGACCGCACTATCTCTCTAGCTCCGCCTTTTAATTATCTCTAAAGTCTTATTACTTTAGGAGTCCTGTCGAACCTGTCCATCTTCTAAGTCCGTCCCCTAACAACTAAAACTCGAGGCGATTTCCAATTCAGAGACTCAAAGAGTAATCACTGCTGAACGTAAAGATAACCTGGTCTTTTGATTACGCGGGGCAGTTTAGTTGTCCGCTTTCATCTCAGGTCTTCACTGGACTTCAAGGCGTCTGCCGATATAAGAGTTCCTAGGAACCAGCGGCCGTGTCGTTGCGTTACGCAACTTTGTCGACCAGAGCAAACATCTGTCTGGCTTTAGGCTGACACCTGTACGCATTTCACTGGTAATCTTCAAGTTGATTACGACTCAGCGACTGAGTTGGGTAGACTTAACGTCTCCTTCCTAATCCTCTGAAGAGTGTTTTCTACGCCGCCTAAAACTATCCTACTTCACATCGTCATCGCCTCATTCTTTTATTCTTCTGTCTATCGTCATATTCTTCTATTCTTCCATTATCGCCCATGACTGAGTCACACTATAACATGACTGTAGTAGCCTCCGTCAGCTATAGTTGACTATAGCAGCCTCCGTCAGTCATAGTTGACTATAGTAGTCTACGTCAGTCATAGTTCACTATAGTAGCCTCGTCAGTCATAGTTCACTATAGTAGCCTCCGTCAGTCATAGTTGACTATAGTAGCCTCCGTCAGTCATAGTTGACTATAGATTTTCCAGCGCCCCTAGAAATGTTATTTTTTTCTTTTCTTTCTCCGTGTATTCCCTTTTCTATGAATCTGTCTGCTTCTTGTTTGAGTTGGGACCTTTAGAGTGTGTCTCCAAAGATTGCGGTCTGCAGCTATGTCTTCCCAGGCTGCAGGGTGTGTTCAGAGTCTTCATGTCACGTTTTACACACATCTACAAATCGAAGTTAAGGGCGATCACTAGTCCTTTTGTCATCTGCCAGCTGCCAGTTGTCCGTAGAGTATATATTTCGGTATGCGGTCATCTTTGATACGGGTACGTGGTCAAGCCAGCGTAACCTACATTGTTTGAGCGGCGTGTAGATATATATTCTGGAAGCCTGTGCGAGTCATGGCCTCCATGTGGTCCCTTTATCCTTCCAGGTGATACCAAGAATACGGCGCAGACATCGCATATGAAATGCTTTTGGCCTTTTCTCCTGCTTAGTATAAGATGTCCATGATTAGCTGCCACGCAGGAGGATATTAATGATGCAGGCATTGTAAAATGTGGCCTTTGTTTTAATTGTCACTTCGCTGTTTTGCCAGACACGCCTAGAAAGACGAACGAATGTGGTAGCAGCTTTACCAATGTGGGTGTCAATTTCTGTATCTAAGATAGTCTGTTGTTGATGATGGAACCCAGGTAGCTATATTGCTGCACAACATCGAGTTTTTTGTTGTCATTATGGGCATTGCTAGTTATGGAAATTTTCGTTCAAGAAATAAAGAAAGAAGAAAGAAAGAAAGAAAGAAAGAAACAAACAAACAAACAAAGAAACAAACAAAGAAAAAGAAAGAAAGACAAACACAGTTATGAAGACACAGACAGACAGGAAGAAAGAAAGACAGACAGACAGACAGGAAGAAAGAAGAAAAGAAAGAAAGAAAGAAAGGAAGAAAGAAAGAAAGGAAGAAAGAAAGAAAGAAAGAAAGAAAGAAAGAAAGAAAGAAAGAAAAGAAAGAAAGAAAGAAAGAAAAGAAAGAAAGAAAGAAGAAAGAAAGAAGAAAAGAAAGAAAGAAAGAAAGAAAGAAAGAAAGAAAGAAAGAAAGAAAGAAAGAAGGAAAGAAAGAAAGAAAAGAAAGAAAGAGAGAAAAAAAGACAGACTGATACAGACGCACAGACAGGAAGAAAGAAAGAAAGAAAGAAAGAAAGAAAGAAAGAAAGAAAGAAAGAAAGAAAGAAAGAAGAAAGAAAGAAAGAAAGAAAGAAAGAAAGAAAGAAAGAGAGAGAGAAAAAAGACAGACTGATACAGAAGCACAGACAGGAAGAAAGAATTAATGAAGAAAGAAAGAAAGAAAGAAAGAAAGAAGAAAGAAAGAAAGAAAGAAAAGAAAGAAAGAAAGAAAGAAAAGAAAGAAAGAAAGAAAGAAAGAAAGAAAGAAAGAAAGAAAGAAAGATGACGTCTAATTCTGTCAACACACATTTCCCCCCATTTTGAAACTTTCTACCACCCGTGTTGTTACGTCACTGCCCTAGACAGGTCACGACCAGGTCGGTATTCTTAGGTACACGCTCGGAGGTCACGCCTCGTCTCGCCTTTTCCTCGTCCAATGGAATCTGTCAATCAAAGTCAACGCAACAGGAACGCGCCAGGTAGCGTTGGGAAGTTTAAACAAAAGTGGAGTTTGTGACCCAGTTCACCGCTTTTTGTCACTGATGTTTTTGTTGTGTTGTTTATTATCATTGTATATATGTACGTGTGGATATATAGAGGAATAGGTAGGAGTGGATGAAAAGGAAGAAAACAAACGAGGGAGTCTTAAAACAACTAAAAATGAAAAGAGAACTACTAAACACAATCCAAACAAGACAAATGATATTTTGGGGGGCAAGTTAAAAGACACAACATCATTATCGAGTGCCGTCTCCGCAACGAAGGTTGGCTACCATGGAGCGTCATTCCACTCTGTGTCTTGCTTTGATGGTGCAAATTGTCATGGGCTGACTTGTTCATCTGTTGATGTCCCTCGTCTTTGTTAGTCTTGGCCTGCCTCTGCCTCTTTAACCTTGTATTTTTCCTTCCAATATTACTTTAGTAGGCTGTTGTGTCTTTTAACATGCCCCAAAAATTTCATTTGTCTTGTCTTAATTGTATTTAGTAGTTCTCTTTTTATTTTCAGTTGTTTTAAAACTTCATCGTTTGTTTTCTTCTGTTTCCATCCAATTCTACCTATTCTTCTATAAATCCACGTTTCAAAGGCTTCAATTTTCTGTTCTGTTTTTATGTCTAATGTCCATGTTTCTGCACCATACAGGAATATTGAAAAGATGTAACATTTTGCCATTCTTAGTTTCAGCCCTGCTGATAATTGTTTTTGTTGTTAGTATATTTTTCATGGCATTAAAATTTTAAAAAGACACACAGAATATTAAAATTAGTCTTGAAAGGTAAAATACACGGTAAGGAAGAGGCAGACCAAGACTAACATGGACGAGTAACATCAAAAGATGGACAAGTCAGCCTATGACAACCTGCTCCATCCAAATAAGAGACAGAGCGGAATGGCGCTCCATTGTAGCTAACCTTTGATTCTTACTTATAGACTGCTCAACATAACACTAAATGATAATTGTATTCTTTAAAACAAAGACATCAGTATAACCAATGATGGAAAACGCAAAACTGAAATAAACAAAAGAATAGATATGACAAAAAGTAATTTTAATGTCACGAAGAACATACTAACAGCAAACAAATATCAGAAGGGCTGAAACTAAGAATGGCAAAATGTTACATGTTCTCAATATTCCTGTATGGTGCAGAAACATGGACATTAGACAAGAAAACAGAACAGAAAATTGAAGCCTTTGAAATGTGGATTTATAGAAGAATAGGTAGAATTGGATGGAAACAAAAAGATAACAAACGATAAAGTTTTAAAACAACTGAAAATAAAAAGAGAACTACTAAATACAATCAAGACAAGACAAATGAAATTTTGGAGCATGTTAAAAGACACAACAGCCTACTAAAAGTAATATTGGAAGGACAAATACAAGGTAAAAGAGGCAGAGGCAGACTAAGACTAACATGGACGAGTAACATCAAAAGATGGACAAGCCAATCTATGACAACCTGCACCATCAAAGCAAGAAACAGAGTAGAATGGCGATCCATCGTAGCCAACCTCGTTGCGGAGAAGGCACACGATGATGATGAAAAAAAGAAGCGAAATGAAAAGAAAAAAAGAACTAAATTACAGCAACGTCATCATCTGTCCCGATCCTGCCTGTCGAAGACGCCGCAGTGTGTCAGCCACGGCTAAGGAGTAGTTGGGAAAATATGAACACAACCATATATATGAGTACCGACCATGTGACCAGCTCATCGCGTCTCATGATGTTATTCCTACCTCTCCATCATGAAACAGGACATTGAGTTAAGCTCACATGATCACAAGTCTTCAACTCCATCATCAAATAGGACACTGAGTTAAGCTCACATGATCACAAGTCTTCAACTCCATCATCAAATAGGACACTGAGTTAAGCTCACATGATCACAAGTCTTCAACTCCATCATCAAATAGGACACTGAGTTAAGCTCACATGATCACAAGTCTTCAACTCCATCATCAAATAGGACACTGAGTTAAGCTCACATGATCACAAGTCTTCAACTCCATCATGAAACAGGACATCAAGTTAAGCTCACATGATCACAAGTCTTCAACTCCATCATCAAATAGGACACTGAGTTAAGCTCACATGATCACAAGTCTTCAACTCCATCATGAAACAGGACATCAAGTTAAGCTCACATGATCACAAGTCTTCAACTCCATCATGAAACAGGACACCAAGTTAAGCTCACATGATCACAAGTCTTCATCTCCATCATGAAACAGGACATCAAGTTAAGCTCACATGATCACAAGTCTTCAACTCCATCATCAAATAGGACATTAAGTTAAGCTCACATGATCACAAGTCTTCAACTCCATCATCAAATAGGACATTGATTTAAGCTCACATGATCACAAGTCTTCAACTCAATATAATAGGACATCAAATTAAGCTAGCATGATCACACGTATTCAACTCCATCTTAAAATAGGACATCAAATTAAGCTAGCATGATCACACGTATTCAACTCCATCGTAAAATAGGACATCAATTAAGCTCGTAAGATCACAAAACTTCAACTCCATCATGAAATAGGACATCAAGTTAAGCTCACATGATCATAAACTTCAACTCCATCATGAAATAGGACATCAAGTTAAGCTCACATGATCACACGCCTTCAATTCCATCATGAAATAGGACATAGAGTTAAGATCACATGATCACAAGACTTCAACTTCATCATAAATAGGACATCAAATTAAGCTCGCATGATCACACGTATTCAACTCCATCGTAAATAGGACATCAAATTAAGCTCACATGATTACACGTATTCAACTCCATCGTAAATAGGACATCAATTAAGCTCGCATGATCACACGTATTCAACTCCATCGTAAAATAGGACATCAAATTAAGCTCGTAAGATCACAAAACTTCAACTCCATCATGAAATAGGACATCAAATTAAGCTCACATGATCATAAAACTTCAACTCCATCATCAAAAAGGACATTGAGTTAAGCTCACATGATCACAAGCCTTCAACTCCATCATGAGATAGGACATTGAGTTAAGTTCACATGATCACAAGCCTTCAACTCCATCATGAGATAGGACATTGAGTTAAGCTCACATGATCACAAGCCTTCAACTCCATCATGAGATAGGACATTGAGTTAAGCTCACATGATCACAAACCTTCAACTCCATCATGAGATAGGACATTGAGTTAAGCTCACATGATCACAAGCCTTCAACTCCATCATGAGATAGGACATTGAGTTAAGCTCACATGATCACAAGACCCCAACAATGAAGAAGAATCATGGATCAATAAACCTCGGAGGCCGTTGGGGCACTCTTGATGACGTCATCACAATTGTCCTCCAACATTCACGATCATCACCTCCTGAGACGTTATCTAGGTCATTACTGTCCATTCTCTGATATTGTCGTCCCATCTCCTCCTCTGTCTGCCTTGTCGTCTTTTGTCTAATATTATACCATGTATCATGACCTTAGTATAAGGTATACTGATGAGACAGTCTTAATCGCTAAGGGTGAAAATGAGTTACAAGAAATGTTAGAAATTATAGTGAAAGAAATCAAAAATAAAGGACTCAGCCTAAATAGCAGAAAGACAGAAGTAATGGTAACAACAAAGAAAAAGACATCACCTCAGTGCAAAATAAAGACAAGTGGAACAATATTAAAACAGGTAAATGAATTTAAATATTTGGGAACTTTGTTAACCTCAGACGGAAGATGTACAACAGAGGTGAGATGATGGCTCAGGCAAAAAGCAGCTTTCCAGAAAATGAGGAAGATACTATGCAATCCATTTTTGACAATAGAAACAAGAAAAAAAGAGTTCTTAAATGTTACGTAGAGCCAGTCTTAGCATATGGGTGTGAATCATAGACAATAGGACAACAGACAAGAAAATCATTGGAGGCTGTAGAAATGTGGTTTTACAGAAGAATGTTGAGAGTACCATGGACAGCTAAGAAGAGTAATGAAGACGTTCTGAAAGAGGTCAAAGCAAAAAGAGAGCTAATTTCCAATATTAGGAAGAAACAATCATCATTTTTTTGGCCATGTAATGAGAAGAGAACAACTGGAGTATATTGTAACAACCAGAAAAACTGAAGGATGAAGAGATAGAGGGAAGCAAAGAGAAAAATATAAGACAGCTTAAGAGTATGGCTTGGCAGAAGGTCAACAACAGAAATGATAAATAACTGTCGAGATCGAAAGTTATAGAGAGACATGATCACCTACGCCAACAGGCCAGGTACTTGATGATGATGATCATATGTCTCAACCAGGCATATTTATGTTTGCTTGTATATCTGTATGCGCATATACAATCATGTAAACACTCACAACAAACTACACATGTGTATTGGGGTACCAATTTACAACTACTGACCACGTTGTAGAAAACATCATCATAATCAAGTACCGGGCCTGCTGGCGTTGATGATCATGTCTCTCCTCATTTTTCTTTCTCGACAGTTATTTATCATTTCTGCTGCTGACCTTCTGCCAAGCCATTCTCTTAAGCTGTCTTGTATCTTTTCTCTTTGCTTCCCTCCATCTCTTCGTTCCTCAATTTTCCTGTTGTTACAATATATTCCAATTGTTCTCTTCTCATTACATGCCCAAAAAATGATGATTGTTTCTTCCTAATGTTGGAAATTAGCTCTCTTTTTGCTTTGACCTCTTTCAGAACGTTTTCATTACTCTTCTTAGCTGTCTATGGTATTCTCAACATTCTTCTGTAAAACCTCGTATAGAACACATAAAGAGACTAAAAAAAATGTTGATACAACGGACTACACACTCTCAGCAATTAGAAACACAAGAACATTTATTCCACACAGACCACATACATCTACAAAGCATACAGAATACATAAGTAAATTGGCTACATACATAAACTGAACAAACATCATTACACTTGCCTTACATACATGGATACGTACAAACAATTGCTATGGAAATGGACTACAAACATATAGTGTGTATGAACGCAGAACCAGGAAATACTAACACACACCGACAAACATGGTCACATACATACATATAAACAGGGACTGCTAACACACACGGACTACACATGGTCACATACATACACACATAAAACAGGGACTACTAACACACATACACAGGGACTACTAACACACACGGACTACACATGGTCACACACATAAACAGGGACTACTAACACACACGGACTACACATGGTCACACACATAAACAGGGACTACTAATACACACGGACTACACACGGACACACACATAAACAGGGAATACTAACACACACGGACTACACACGGACACACACATGAACAGGGACTACTAACACACACGGACTACACAGGGTCACACACATAAACAGGGACTACTAACACACACGGACTACACATGGACACACGCATAAACAGGGACTACTAACACACACGGACTACACATGGACACACACATAAACAGGGACTACTAACACACACGGATTACACATGGACACACGGACTACACATGGACTACTAACACACACGGACTACACATGGACACACACATATACAGGGACTACTAACACACACGGACTACACATGCTCACACACATAAACAGAGACTACTAACACACACGGACTACACATGGTCACACACATAAACAAGGACTACTAACACACACGGACTACACATGGTCACACACATGAACAGGGACTACTAACACACACGGACTACATATGGTCACACACATGAACAGGGACTACTAACACACACGGACTACACATGGTCACACACATAAACAGGGACTACTAACACACACGGACTACACATGGTCACACACATAAACAGGGACTACTAACACACACGGACTACACACGGACACACACATAAACAGGGACTACTAACACACACGGACTACACATGGTCACACACATAAACAGGACTACTAACACACACGGACTACACATGGACACACGCATAAACAGGGACTACTAACACACACACAGACTACACATGGTCACACGCATAAACAGGGACTACTAACACACACGGGCTACACATGGACACACACATACACAGAAGACACAAGCATCTTCTAAACACACAGCGGTATGCCATTGCTGTTTTAGTTGACAAGATCATACGTGTAGCTCCAACAAGACAAGAAACACACACGTACCTCTATTACACACCTAAAGTGGATTACTGGCAGATGTGTCTTCAAATATACAACTTTTGTAGTTAAAAAATGAATATTGCAGTTCCTGAAACTCTCAGATTTACAAATCGTTCATATTGTGGCGATGGGCATTTATCATCATCAATATGTGTCGTCTCCGCATCGAAGGTTGGCTACCATGGAGCGCCATTCTGCTCTGTCTCTTGCTTTGATGATGCAGGTTGTATTAAGCTGACTTGTCCATCATTTGATGTTACTCGTCCAGGTTAGTCTTGGTCTGCCTCTGCCTCTTTTACCTTGTATCCCCCCCCCCCCTCCGAGATTACTTTTAGTAGGCTGTTGTGTCTTTTAACATGGCACAAAAATCGTATTTGTCTTGTTTGAATTGTGTTTAGTAGTTCTCTTTTCATATTTAGTTGTTTTAAAACTTCATCGTTTGTTTTCTTTTCTTTCCATCCAATTCTACCTATTTTTCTGTAAATTCACATTTCAAAGGCTTCAATTTTCTGTTCTGTTTTCTTGTCCATGTTTCTGCACCATATAGGAATGTTGAGAAGATGTATCATTTGCTATTCTTAGTTTTAGCCCTGGTTTTATTTGATGTTAGTATATTTTTTATGACATTAAAATTACTTTTTGCCATACCTATTCTTTTGTTTATTTCAGTTTTACCTTTTCTATCACTGGTTATAGTATGTCCAAGGTAGTTGTAGTTCTGAACTGTGTACTTATGTAACTGATGGGCATTAAGTACTAACAAATAATTATATGTAACTGATGATAATTAAGTACTTAGGTAACTGATGGGCATTAAGTACTAACAAATAATTATATGTAACTGATGATAATTAAGTACTTAGGTAACTGATGGGCATTAAGTACTAACAAATAATTATATGTAACTGATGAGAATTAAGTACTTAGGTAACTGATGGGCATTAAGTACTTAGGAAACTGATGGGCATTAAGTGCTTAAGTAACTGATGGGCATTAAGTACTAACAAATAATTATATGTAACTGATGATAATTAAGTACTTAGGTAACTGATGGGCATTAAGTACTTAGGAAACTGATGGGCATTAAGTACTAACAAATCATTTTATGTAACTGATGGGCATTAAGTGCTAAGATGTCATTGAAACATCCATATCTTCTTTAGCTAACATGTTTATGTTTTGTGCTCGGTGTACTCAAGTTAAGCCACTTCTATGGACTATCAATGTTAAAAATGAGGGGAATTTACTAGACTGGACATCATCCATGGTTGATGCTAAAATGTCTAAGATTAGAATTAATATGCAACTTTTAAGGTGAAGGCAAACAGCTTTGACACGAGCAGACAGACACATGTTCTAGACACACACACGCCCTACAACTATATTCACTACACGTCCAGACAGTTACACCCACTCACCCCTAACGCAGACTCCATGTGTGTGAGGGTCCACCCACCCTCTCCCCCCCAACACACATGCCAGACGCCCCTGACTAACACCAACCCTAAACCCCCCCTTCCCGGCTTGCATCAGCCTTACAACATCAGTGACTCCTGGACGCTATCGATCCCTCGGCATTTGGGTCACATCAACCCCCGCTAATTATAGGACTCCCTTTGACGCAATCACCGTCCCGTATTCGTCCAACACCCACCCACCACAAGTCCTTGTCAGTGGCTGACCCTAGCGGAGACGGAACAACGTCTGTCTCCTCAAAAGTAGGCCACGCCGTGACCTTGGCCTCGGCTTACCAAAGAATCTCCCAGCAAGGGCGGAATAGTACACGGGCTTTCTTCCCTTTCGGGAATTGTGGAGGTAGAGGATGGCTCTGTGGATGAGTTAGCTGTGTGGAAGAGTGGAGGGAGGCTTAGGGCAGTTGCACTTTGAAAACGGTGAATAATTGTGTGATTAGAAATACGGGCTGTTAAAATTCAATCTGTGGCAGCCTTTTGTGTGGGGTCCCTAATAATGCTATTGGTGAGGGATAACATTCGGGGGCTCGTGGGTAACAGGAGAATAGGGAGTGTGAGAGACACAGGGATTAGTAAAATATAAAAGGGAGGGGGGGGGAGGATATAGAGGCAGGGATTGGTGCGATATAAATATAATACATACCACTCACTTTTTAAAAGTGATATTTCAAAGATGTGGTTCCAATTTGCGGCAACGCAATTTATGAACAGGCATGCTTTCAAAAGAAATGTATGCAAATATGATACTTGAGCAGAATAATGATTTCTAGAAGACACATCTGAAAAAGTGTAAAGTGATATTTGAAAAGAATACTGCCTTTTAGAAGAAAAATCTATTAAATATATATATATATATATATATATATATATATATATATATATATATATATATATATATATATATATATATATATATATGATATTGTACAGAATAATGATTTTTAGAAGAAACATATAAACAATATATAAATGATATTTCAACAGAATAATGATTTTTAGAAGAAACATATAAAAAATATATAAATGATATTTCAACAGAATAATGATTTTTAGAAGAAACATATAAAAATATATAAATGATATTTCAACAGAATAATGATTTTTAGAAGAAACATATAAAAATATATAAATGATATTTCAACAGAATAATGATTTTTAGAAGAAACATATAAAAAATATATAAATTATATTTCAACAGAATACAGATACAACACCGAGAAGTCACGGAAACGAATGCCTGAATGATCTAAGAGAAACACAAGAAATTATACGATGTACTGTTGATAGAAAATTGTGGAAGGACATGGTCTGCGCCAACCGGTATGGCACATAATGATGATGACAATGTTTATTTATTTATCCCCCCCCCCTCGTTCGCCAGCTTCTACCTATGACGAAGTCCCTAGAGACTAGGAACTGAATTTTGCATGTTAATCCATTTTTCCCTGGCAGCCGTGTGCACAGGGGTCCCTCGCCGCACAGGCAGATAACTCCGACTTCGGAGGTACTCAAATTTTTTTTTCCGTCGATGAGTAATTAACGTTTCAAGTTGTCAAGCCGGGCCTCGCTGCTGAGACCAGGAGTGGTTGCCGCAGAAAGATATCATAAATAAAAATCCCAACCGGTGTAGCCGGGATTTGAACCCACAACCTCTCTGTCTCAAGGCCGGCGTCTTGCCTCGCGACCAACCAGTCCCCGACAATGTTTTAAAACGCCGTTTATTTATTGGGTGGGGGGGGTTTGTTGCAGCGGAGAGGGATAAAGCAAACAACCTTGAAGAAATGACCTTGAACAATGATGAAAGCATCCACCATACCAGGAATGATTTATGGGAGCTGTAAATAGGGACAGGAGTGGATGAGGAAGACCTGAGCGTTGCCTTGGGACACAAGTGACAGTAATGGGGACACATTTTAACCGTGCAGGTAAATATATTTGACGTCTGTGTTGCCAAGGAGAAAAATAAGACATCGGAAAGCTAAACATAGCGCGCGGCTGTTTGTTACTGATACTTTCGCTGATTTGCTCATTCGTTTCTTTCCATGATAGTGTCTTTCCATTTGCTCATTCGTGTCTTTCCATGATGGTGTCTTTCCATTTGCTCATTCGTGTCGTTCCATGATGGTGTCTTTCCATTTGTTCATTCGTGTTTTTCCATGATGGTGTCTTTCCATTTGCTCATTCGTGTCTTTCCATTTGCTCATTTGTGTCTTTCCATTTGCTCATGCGTGTCTTTCCATCTGCTCATTCGTGTCTTTCCATGATGGTGTCTTTCCATCTCCTCATTTGTGTCTTTCCATTTGCTCATTCGTGTCTTTCCATCTGCTCATCCGTGTCTTTCCATGATGGTGTCTTTCCATCTGCTCATTCGTGTCTTTCCATCTCCTCATTTGTGTCTTTCCATTTGCACATTCGTGTATCTTTCCATACACATACATCTTACGTTACACATTCAAAGTGATTAAGGAAAGCGGTATATTCTAATGTAACAACTTTTGTGGTTACAAATTGTTATATTGCATCCCCTGAAGCTATCAGGTTTGCCAAACAGTCTTTTTCTTTTTTTTTTTTTTTTTGTTACCAGGATTAACTAATATAATATAATTCTTCTTCTTCTTCTATCCTTCCTCTATTGCCGTTGGGTTGAGGGGAGATACAATCTGTGATTCTTTGCTCTTCTGTTGGCCTCTTCTGGTGTTATTCCTCCTAGTGACTCTAGTATTCCCTTTATTTATCTCTTTCTCGGTCTTCATCTTAATCTGGCGTTTTCGTAGCGTTTGTTTATGGCTCTTTGAGTCATTGTTAGTTCTTTATGTCTTGGTATGTGGCCGAACCAATTTATCTGTTGTGGACTGACTCATCCAAGATATAAAGAACAACGTCTGTTCGCTGTCTTAAAGGAAATAGAGCTAGTTCTGCAAGCCACCGGAATGTGGAATCACAGGAAGAAACATAAAGCAAACTCGGTAAAACAGATAGGAACTACTGCTGGTGTGCGTACCCATGTTTCTCCATGACCACGGCATATTATTGGGTGGTCAGTATCACGCCAGGCCGCATTTATTTCCCAGACAAAATTTCTGGTGCCCATTTTTAGAGTTTGGATGAACTCTGGAGCCATGTCGGTTCCGAAAACAACTCCGCAATTCCGGGAATTGAACCTCAACTTTTCTTATCTGGAAGTGAGCGCCCTTACCATTCAACCACCGAGACATATTGTCATGATCATCATCATGTGCTATACCGGTTGCTGTAGGCGACCATGTCCTTCGAAAATCTTCTATCTACAGTACATTGTATCAGTTCTGCCGTTGACTGTTTTCCATGCCATGATACCAAGCTATCTACTATTGTTTCTCGTTGTCGTCCGCGATCTCTCTTTCCATGTATTTTGCCAGTTGTAACCAAGTATTCCAACTTTCCTCTTCTCATGATGAGTTCGAAAAAAATATTGATGGTTTCTTTCTGATGTTTCTTAGGAGATTTCACCTTATGTTCGCCTTCATGAGAATGTCCTCGTTGGTCTTTTTAAGTTCCAGAGATCATTCAACATTCTTCTGAAAAATCCCATCTTGTGGCTTCTAATCGCAGTTTTCTTGATTTATCTAATATCCATGATTCACTTCTATATATTATAATTGGTTCTATAGATCATAATTGGTTCTATAGATCATAATTGGTTCTATATATCATAATTGGTTCTATAGATCATAATTGGTTCTATAGATAATAATTGGTTCTATATATCATAATGGTTCTATAGATCATAATTGGTTCTATATATCATAATTGGTTCTAGAGATCATAAGTGGTTCTATATATCATAATTGGTTCTATATATCATAATTGGTTCTATAGATCATAATTGGATCTATAGATCATAATTGGATCTATATAGTACCGATGAACTCTCTTTCTATTCACTTCTATTGACATAGATTTGTTGCATAAGATGTTTTTCATTTTCTGAAATGCCATTTTGGCCTGAGTTATTCTACTTTTTATTTCTGTGGTGCATCTTCCATCTGATGTTATTATTGTGCCCAATTATTTGACGCGTTGCACTTGTTTCAGATTTGTCTCGTTTATTTTTATGCTGCATGCTGGTGACGATTGTTTCTTCTATATGACCATTACTTTTCCTTTACGTACACACCACCATACAATTACAATGAGATATCCAAGAGACAACAAAATAATGTCAAGAGAACAAAATACTATTTGGACATAATGATAATACTAGGAGGATCGACTTACTCGACAACGGTCTGAAATGCAAAACCTCAATTGGCCTGGTATCGGAGTCAGGGTAGAACAGGTACAATTGCCAGAACTAATCCACAGAACAATGTCAAACTACTAATTGCAGACTGTCTTGAAGCTATGGCCACGGGCAAAGCTGGCTAGAGACAGATATTCTTTCAGACGGGATGTGGTGAATGTAACGTTCTGTGGGAGATCTGGCTAGAGACAGAGATTCTTTATATCAGGCTGTGGTGAATGTGACGTTCTGTGGGAGATATGGCTAGAGACAGAGATTCTTTATATCAGGCTGTGGTGAATGTGACGTTCTGTGGGAGATATGGCTAGAGACAGAGATTCTTTCACACAGACTGTGGTGAATGTGACGTTCTGTGGGAGATATGGCTAGAGACAGAGATTCTTTCACACAGACTGTGGTGAATGTGACGTTCTGTGGGAGATCTGGATAGAGACAGAGATTCTTTCAGGCAGGCTGTGATAAATGCAACGTTCCGTGGGAGATCTGGCTAGAGACAGAGATTCTTTCAGACGGGCTGTGGTGAATGTAACGTTTTGTGGGAGATCTGGCTAGAGACAGAGATTCTTTCAGACGGGCTGTGGTGAATGTAACGTTTTGTGGGAGATCTGGCTAGAGACAGAGATTCTTTCAGACGGGCTATGGTGAATGTAACGTTCTGTGGGAGATCTGGCTAGAGACAGAGATTCTTTCAGACGGGCTGTGGTGAATGTAACGTTCTGTGGGAGATCTTGCTAGAGATAGAGATTCTTTCAGACGGGCTTTGGTGAATGTAACGTTCCACAAAGGACATGCGACCTGAAGATGATAATACTTGACAATTAAAAAACATTGGTCGAGAGTTGACAGTTTGAAGATCCCTGGAAGCAGGGGGTACACAAATAGGTCATTGTTAAGAAGGCTTGTTTGAAGTGTGTTGGCGTACATCATGCGTTTTATGAATAAAATATTGGCTTTACTGGTGGGTTAGTTGGAGAAGTTAGTTAGTGGAGGCTGGTGTTGTTGTGAAGAGGGAAAAGTTGGATATAGAAGAGGTGTTGTTGTGAAGAGGGGAAAAGTTGAATATAGAAGAGGTGTTGTTGTAAAGAGGGAAAAGTTGTATATAGAAGATGCGCTGTTGTAAAGAGGGAAACGTTTAATATAGAAGATGTCTTGTTGTAAAGAGGGAAACGTTTAATATAGAAGATGTAATGTTGTGAAGAGGGAAACGTTTAATATAGAAGATGTGTTGTTGTAAAGAGGGAAACGTTTAATATAGAAGATGTAATGTTGTGAAGAGGGAAACGTTTAATATAGAAGATGTGTTGTTGTAAAGAGGGAAACGTTTAATATAGAAGATGTCTTGTTGTAAAGAGGGAAACGTTTAATATAGAAGATGTCTTGTTGTAAAGAGGGGAACATTTAATATAGAAGATGTGTTGTTGTAAAGAGGGGAACGTTTAATATAGAAGATGTCTTGTTGTAAAGAGGGGAACGTTTAATATAGAAGATGTCTTGTTGTAAAGAGGGAAACGTTTAATATAAAAGATGTGTTGTTGTAAAGAGGGGAACGTTTAATATAGAAGATGTCTTGTTGTAAAGAGGGAAACGTTTAATATAGAAGATGTCTTGTTGTAAAGAGGGAAACGTTTAATATAGAAGATGTCTTGTTGTAAAGAGGGGAACATTTAATATAGAAGATGTCTTGTTGTAAAGAGGGAAACGTTTAATATAGAAGATGTCTTGTTGTAAAGAGGGGAACGTTTAATATAGAAGATGTCTTGTTGTAAAGAGGGGAACGTTTAATATAGAAGGTGTCTTGTTGTAAAGAGGGAAACGTTTAATATAAAAGATGTGTTGTTGTAAAGAGGGGAACGTTTAATATAAAAGATGTGTTGTTGTAAAGAGAAAAGATACTGGATACCTTGGTATCAAGGCATTGAAAACAGTCAACAATAGAACTGATACGATGCAATGTGGATAGAAGATTCAGGAAGAACATGATCGCCTACGACAACCGGTATGGCACATGCTGATGATGATACAGTATCAGCATAAATAATGAAGGGACTATACCAGACCCATTTTTTCATCCATAAACGACACCGGATTCCGTGATTGGAACTAATATGCCACTTTGGGATGAAGACAAACAACTGTGCCCGTGCTTATTGGCAATTTAATTGCCATGCATACCATGACCTGGACAGTGCACCCAGTAATTAATTTACCTGAACAGTTATGGTTATGTTAAGTTGAAAGCCCCGGTATCACTCCAAACGAATTAAAATCCATAATTTCTCAAACGCCCGGGACAGTGGAATCATCAACATGGAATCAAAACTCATTTCACTGAAGGATTCAAAAAAAGAAAGGCAGCTGCAGTCCCCATCATAGCAGCTACAGCACACGCCGAAAGATATAAGGTCAAGCAGCACCGAAAGAGAGCGCAGCTGAACTGCCCTTCGTCACACTTTATCATAATTCATTGTAAACAACCAGAATATTGAAACACGATTCGGATGAAAACCACAGCTCACGGTGAGCACAGAGCACTAAACTCAGTAGCTCCGGCAGCAAGCCAGTTACCTCAGTGGATTCATTTCCAATTTATTATTCTTCTTCTTCTATCCTTCCTCTGCTGCCGTTGGCGTCGAGGGGAGATACAATCTGCGATTCTTTGCTCTTATATAGGCCTCTTCTGGTGTTATTCCTCCTAGTGACTCTAGTATTCCCTTTATCCATCTCTTTCTCGGTCTTCCTCTTAATCTGGCGTTTTCGTAGCGTTTATTTAAGGCTCTTTGAGTCATTGTTAGTTCTTTTTGTCTTGTTATGTGGCCGAACCAATTTATATGTTGTTTCTTTATGTATTCGATAGCTGGTTCAATTTCGAGTTTCTTCCTCAGGTCAGTGTTTCTTACTCTGTCCCTTAAGCTGTTTCCTGTCATTCTTCTGACACATTTCATTTCGGTGGTCGTTATCTTTCTTATTGTTCTAGAGTCCAGCGTCCAATTCTGGCACTGATAGCACAGAGTTGGTAGAAAAATTGATTTGTATATTGCCCTTTTTGCTTCCGTAGTTATTGCTTTGTTTTGCAATCGTGTTGATACTTCCAATTTATTTGGATATAAAATTGTATTGAACTAACCAAAATAACAATCACTATATTGATGATATTCTTCTTCTTCTACCTTTCAGCTCCCTGTGGAGCACAGGTTTTCAACAAACACTTTCAGCTCCCTGTGGAGCACAGGTTTTCAACAAACACTTTCAGCTCTCTGTGGAGCACAGGTTTTCAACAAACACTTTCAGCTCCCTGTGGAAATAGGTCTTCAACAAACACTTTCAGCTCCCTGTGGAACATATGTCTTCAACAAACACTTTCAGCTCCCTGTGGAACATATGTCTTCAACAAACACTTTCAGCTCCCTGTGGAACATAGGTCTTCAACAAACACTTTCAGCTCCCTGTGGAACATATGTCTTCAACAAACACTTTCAGCTCCCTGTGGAACATAGGTCTTCAACAAACACTTTCAGCTCCCTGTGGAACATATGTCTTCAACAAACACTTTCAGCTCCCTGTGGAACATAGGTCTTTAACAAACACTTTCAGCGCCCCAGTGAAGCATAGGTCTTCAATAAACACTTTCAGCGCCCCAGTGGAGCATAGGTCTTCAACAAACACTTTCCAAGCCGTTCTGTTTCTTGCCATTCTTTTAAGATCATTCCATGTATTCCCCATCATCTTCATCTCTGCTTCTGTCTGTCTTCTCCAAGAAATTCTTGGTTTTCCTCTTTCACTTTTTTCCTGGGGATTCCAAAAAGGGCCTGTTGTGTAATACTCTCATTTAGCTTCCGTAATGTGTGCCCTATGCAGAGCCATCATCTTTGCTGTATCTTTTTATCCACATTATATTTGACTGGTACATTTCCATAATTCTATATTAGTGCTTTTGTCCTGCCATTTCGATCTGTATATTCTCCGTAAGCATCCATGAATGAAAGTCTGTATCTTCATGATTGTCATTTTAGTTGTTCTCCATGTTTCACAACCAATATTAATGATATAGCAGCTCGATTTGTCACATCAGCGCGCAATATTTCTCTTTCCCTCCAAAAACTTCCCTCCAAAATTCCTTACTCCCCACCAGATCCGTTTATCCTTTGAATTTACCTCAATCCCTGTCAAATGTACTCACATGAAGAGACAAGAATTGGATAGAGCCCATACAAGCAGGGCCAATAACCCAAATTGTTCAACAACCATCTGCTAGGACCAACAAAACACTGCAGGTGATTACGCACCTTTGTTGACAGGGGGAATTATCCTTGCACCGAAGTCACTCCCATTATGTGACTTCTATTCAGTCTGCCTTTAGAATTGTGGGTATTCAGTTGTGCTGTCTGCAACAGTGGTTCTCATATTAATATAAAGATTGGGGACAATCAAAGGCTAAGGAATGCAAACCTGAATAAAATGCTGGCTGAAATCGGATGCACTGGGCCACTGGCGCAGAACGCAGTGCAACGTTTTAACGGGCGTTCAATCAGAGTGGATCTGGCAGATTCTAATTGTAATGTTCTGTCTGTGGGGGCGATCAACACACTTAGCCTGACAGCTGACTTCATGTGAGAGTCTGGAATCCTACTCTGATTGAGTCCTGATCGCAGAGAGAGAGAGAGAGTGATCGCAGAGAGAGAGAGAGAGAGAGAATATTAATCCAGAGGAGGTGACGCTGAGGGAAAGTGGGTTTGGATCACAATCGGAAGGTAACCAGTTCAGACTGCGAGACAGAGTTAAGGGACTTTACAACCAGGAGACGGCGGGGCATCCAATTTAGCTCTAGAGCTTACACTACAGGACCGCAGCACCCTCAACACTCTAAGAACACAAATATAACCCACAGAAACAACCCTACATGATAAGTTATGGGCGACCGGTGCTGACCTCAACAGTACCGTCCTGTTAGTGACCCAAGCTGGTGTAAACGTCTAAATGATTAGCAATGACTGCATTCTGAAGAGGAAAAAAGAAGAAAAAATAGAGGAATATGAAGCAGAAAAAATAGAAGAAGATAAAGAAGAAAAAATTGAAGATAAAGTAGAAAAAAATAGAAGAAGATAAAGAAGAAAAAATTGAAGAAGAGAAAGAAGAAAAAAATAGAAGAAGATGAGGAAGAAAAAAAATAGAAGAAGATAAAGAAGAAAAAATAGAAGAAGATGAGGAAGACAAATATAGAAGAAGATAAAGAAGAACAATAGAAGAAGATGAGGAAGACAAATATAGAAGAAGATGATGAAAGAAAAAATAGAAGAAGATGCAGAAGAAAATATAGAAGAAGATAAAGAAGAAAAAAATAGAAGAAGATGAGGAAGAAAAATAGAAGAAGTTGAAGAAAAAATAGAAGAAGTTGAAGAAGAAAAAATAGAAGAAGATGAAGAAAAATAGAAGAAGATAATGAAGAAAAAAATAGAAGTAGATGAAGACGAAAAAAATAGAAGAAGATGCAGAAGAAAAATATAGAAGAAGCTAAAGAAGAAAAAAATAGAAGAAGATGAAGAGAACAGTAATTGAACCGATCAAATCTGTTGTATTAAAATCCTGATCTGGGGAGCCGCGATAGCTCAGTGGTTAGTGAACTGGACTACAAAGGACAAGGGTAGGGTTCGATCCCAACCGACAGCTGCCGGTTCACCCAGCCTTAAATGGGTACCAGATTTTTTTCTGGGAAAGTAAAGCGGCACGGGCGTAATACCGACCACATTACCCGAAAAATCATGTGCTGAAGGTTTGTAAAATATAGGGTCACTAACACCATATTCCCTATACGCCACTTGGCGTGACGGGGGTACTTTACTTTTTTTTTTTTATTCCTGATCTCACAATAGATAAGATCGAACACCTAGACATATCGGAAACGATTGATGAAGAAAAACTCGGTGTTCACGATCAGCACAAAATAAACATATTCAGGTAGAAATCGAAATAGTGTGCATTCCTCCGCTCCCCTGCAAACTAATTTATAAAAACATATTTCTACATTATTTCACAAGAACAAATCGGCTGTCTGTAATGTGTCACATGTTATCAACATCAACAACGCAAAAGTCATGAATATCGCAAAAGAGAAACAGAACATCAAACATAACTATGGAAGGCAGACAACTAAAACAAGTAGAGGAATTTAAATACCTAAGAAGTCTAGTGACAAACGAACATTCACAAACAGCAGAGATAGACTCAAGATGCAACAAAGATTGTCAAATCATTGGACAGTTATCACCACTATTGTCCAACAACGAAATAACTCTGGAGGCAAAACGGGTACTATACAATACAATCTTCATCCCAACGTTGTGCTACCAATGCCAGTCCTGGACTCTACAATACAATCTTCATCCCAACGTTGTGCTACCAATGCCAGTCCTGGACTCTACAATACAATCTTCATCCCAACGTTGTGCTACCAATGCCAGACCTGGACCCTACAATACAATCTTCATCCCAACGTTGTGCTACCAATGCCAGTCCTGGACTCTACAATACAATCTTCATCCCAACGTTGTGCTACCAATGCCAGACCTGGACCCTAGATGCGAGAACAATAAGAAAAATAACCTCTACTGAGATGAAATGTGTTAGACGAATGACAGGAAACAGTCTGAGAGATAAGATCAGAAATGAAGAACTGAGAAAAAAGCTAGGAATAGCCCCCGCCATAGAATATATAAGGAAACAACAGATAAAATGATATGGCCACGTGACAGGGTAGAAAGATCAAAACACAACACAACGAGCCTTCAAGAAACGTTGCGAGAACACCGGACCCAAGGGCCGGCACAAGAAAATGATGGATCGATGGAATATTATAAACACTAGGAAACATAACAGCAGCCGAGGGGAAAGGAAGAGCAAAAGTCCCCAAATTATATCTCCTCTCGACGCTGAAAGGCAAATGAAGAAGGAAAGAAGAAGAATAAGAAGTTAAAGTTTTCTCAGATAGCGGCCATTTTTGACTTACCGATCCTGATTTCTTTAACGCGTACACTGACCTCCTATAATTGTCTAGCGCCAATTTGAGGCAACTGTCTACCAGTTTAAGAACCGCTGGTCTACAATATTTAGTAAGGAGGCGATATTTGTGGTGTATGTTTGTTTCTCCCCCCCCCCCACCCCAGCCTCTGTTCCTTGTCCTTTGTGTTTCAGAGTGGACCCTGTTTAGTTTGATCAATGGGGCATGAGAGATTGACTAGAATGGTAGTTGTTGTTGTTGTTGTTGTTGCTTGAAAGAGGTGGTTGTCAGTTATGAAATGTGGAGGGGACAACTAGTGCGGGGGAGGTGGTGGTGGAGTGGATGGCTTCAAAGGGAACAGAGGGAAAGCAAGCGGTAGAGGAGGAATAGAAACCTGAGAGATACGCGAAATGGTGAGACAGTGATAATGTATTCCTCCCTTATCCCATAGACTTCGTCTATCTTCATCTTCGTTTTTTTCTTTTTCTACACCTTCTTAAGAAATGTTACACATTAGAGTGAAGGAAAGCAAAAATAAAAGACTCGGCCTTAATAACAAAACATACAGAAGTAATGGTAACAATAAAGAAAAAGACATCACCTCAGTGCACAATAAAGACAAGTGGAACATTATTAAAACAGGTAAATGAATTTAATAAATATCTTGGAATAATGCTAATCTCAGATGGTAGATGTACAACAGAGGTGAGATGAAGAATGGCTCAGGCAAAAGCAGCTTTCCAAAAATTGAGGAAGATACTGCGCAATCCATTTTTGACAATAGAAACAAGAAAAAAAGAGTTCTCTCTCTCTCTGCGATCAAGACTCAATCAGAGTAGGATTCCAGACTCTCTCATGAAGTCATCTGTATGTTTAAGTGATTCGGTTACCCCATATAGTTTCTCTTCCAGGGAGGTGGGTGTGGACCACATTGTCATTCTCAGGTCTGTGTACTGGGGGCAATCCTGTAGAACATGTTTTGTTGTCATGTTGTCCAGTGTACAGTGGCATAGGATAGTTGTACCTATTTTGAATTTGGTGAACATGTGATTTCTCATTCTGTTGTGGTCAGTGCGTAGACGAAGTATGATCCTTCCTTGATAGTTGAAAAGAGTTCAGAAATGTTGTGTAGTGTCAGTCTTAATATATGGATATAAATCATGGACAATAGGAGAACAGACAAGAAAATCACTGGAGGCTGTAGAAATGTGGTTTTACAGAAGAATGTTTAGAATACCATGTACAACTAAGAAGAGTAATGAAAACGTTATGAGGAGGCCAAAGCAAAAAAGAGAGCTAATTTCCAATATTAGGAAGAAACAATCATCATTTTTTGGCCATGTAATGAGAAGGGAACAACTGGAATATATTGTAACAACTGGGAAAATTGAGGGACGAAGAGATAGAGGGAAGCAAAGAGAAAAGATACCAGACAGATTAAGAGAATGGCTTGGCAGAAGATCAACTACAGAAATGATAAATAACTGTCGCAATAGAAAGTTGTGAAGAGACATGATCAAACACGCCAGAAAGCATGGCACTTGATGATGATGCAGTGATACCCACGATCTTACAAAAGCAGTTTCTCGGAATTCTTTTGTTTCTCGGAATTCTTTTGTTGAAGTTCAACTGTTAATATTCACGATTCACACAAAACCTCGGTATACTTCCCCAGCCGCTGCTGGCAATTCCCACGTATACCAATTCCAATCATGTGCCATGCCGGTTGGTAAAGGCGATCACACCCTTTAACAATCTTCTATCCACCATGACTGGTATCATTTATGTTATTGACTGTTTGCCATGCTATGACACCGTGCTATCTTCTCTCTTTTTTGTGATTGATCTCTTTTTCCATGTATTTTGCCAGTTGCAACCAAGTATTCCAACTTTCCTCTTCTCACGATGTGCCCATAAAATGTTGATTGTTTCTTTCTGATATTTTTAGGAGCTCCCTTTTTGTGTTGGCCTCCCTCTTTGAGAATTTCTTCGTTGGTTTTTTCAGCTGCCCAGGGAACTTTCAACATTCGTACTCCACGTAAACTGACCCATAGAACTCTCAACACTCGTTCTCCACGTAAACTGACCCAGGAAACTCTCAACATTCGTTCTCCACGTAAACTGACCCATAGAACTCTCAACACTCGTACTCCACGTAAACTGACCCAGGAAACTCTCAACATTCGTACTCCACGTAAACTGACCCAGGAAACTCTCAACATTCGTTCCCCACGTAAACTGACCCAGGAAACTCTCAACATTCGTTCTCCACGTAAACTGACCCAGGAAACTCTCAACATTCGTTCCCCACGTAAACTGACCCAGGAAACTCTCAACATTCGTTCCCCACGTAAACTGACCCAGGAAACTCTCAACATTCGTTCTCCACGTAAACTGACCCAGGAAACTCTCAACATTCGTTCCCCACGTAAACTGACCCAGGAAACTCTCAACATTCGTTCCCCACGTAAACTGACCCAGGACACTCTCAACACTCGTTCTCCACGTAAACTGACCCAGGAAACTGTCAACACTCGTACTCCACGTTATCGGTCAGAGACAATCCAATGACCGTATATGAAACCCGCTCTATGATTGAGCTAACAAAACCTCAGGAATCATATTTACATAACTCGTATAATTTCACAGCTGTAATCTCTTCTCACTCACTGGTAAATCGATGTCTATCTTTTCTATGTTAAATCCAACTAGACCATGCTTAAATACAAACAGCACACATTTCATAGAGATTACTCAAGCAACGAAGAGGTATATTTGAGTCTGTGATATGGGACGTTATGGGTGCGCTTCATGTTGTTTCGAGTCAAATACAATCTTGATTTTATTTAATTGAAAAGGGGGAGTTCAGAACTACAACTACATTGGACATACAATAAGGAGTGATTGAAAATGTACAACTGAAATAAACAAAAGAATAGAAATGGCAAAAAGTAATTTTAATGTCATGAAGAACATACTAACATCAAAACAAATAACAACAGGGCTAAAGAATATCAAAATGTTATGTCTTCTCCATATTCCTATATGGTGAAGAAACATGGACATTAGACAAGAAAACAGAACAGAGAAATGACGCTTTTTAAATGTGGATATATAGAAGAATAGGTAGAATTGGATGGAAAGAAAACAAACGATGAAGTCTTAAAACAACTAAAAATGAAAAGAAAACTACTAAACACAATTTAAACAAGACAATTAAGATTTTTGGGCCATGTTAAAAGACACAACAGCCTACTAAAAGTAATCCTGGAGGGGAAAAAAACAAGGTAAAAGAGGCAGATGCAGACCAAGACTAATATGGACGAGTAACATCAAAAGATGGACAAGTCAGCCTATGACAACCTGCACTAACAAAGCAAGAGACAGAGCAGAATGGCGCTCCATGGTAGCCAACATTCGATGTGGAGATGGCACTCGATGATGATGATGATGATGAAAAGGGGGAAGTGAGATTTACTGTTATTATAAATGTAGGTATTATGTTGGTAGTTATTTGTAAAAAATAAGTGAACGTTATAGGTTAGAACATCAACATAACTATAGTCGGCAGGTAGCTACAACAAGTAGAGGAGTTTAAATACATAGGAAGTCTAGTGACAAACGAACATTCACAAACAGACGGGATAACTGAAGGTGCAAGAAAGCTTGTCAAATCATTGGACAGCTATCACCACTATTGTCCAACAAGGAAATAATTCTACAGGCAAAACTGGCACTCTACAATACAATCTTCATCCCAACGTTGTGCTACCAATGCCAGTCCTGGACTCTACAATACAATCTTAATCACAACGTTGTGCTACCAATGCCAGTCCTGCACTCTACAATACAATCTTCATCCCAACGTTGTGCTACCAATGCCAGTCCTGGACTCTACAATACAATCTTCATCCCAACGTTGTGCTACCAATGCCAGTCCTGGACTCTACAATACAATCTTAATCCCAACGTTGTGCTACCAATGCCAGTCCTGGACTCTACAATACAATCTTCATCCCAACGTTGTGCTACCAATGCCAGACCTGGACCCTAGATGCAAGAACAATAAGAAAAAATAACCTCTACAGAGATGAAATGTGTTAGACGAATGACAGGAAACAGTTTGAGAGATAAGATCAGAAATGAAGAACTGAGAAAAAAGCTAGGAATAGACCCAGCCATAGAATATATAAGGAAACAACAGATAAAATGGTTTGGCCACGTGACAAGTCAGAAAGATCAAAACACAACACAACGAGCCTTCAGGAAACGTTATGAGAACACCAGACCCAAAGGCCGACCATGAAAAAGATGGACTGACGGAATATTAGAAGCACTAGGAAACGTAACAGCAGAAGAAGCGAACAGAAGAGCTAAGGACCGCACATAATATCTCCCCTCGAAGTTGACAGGCAGATGAGGAAGGAAAGAAGAGAAGAAAAGTATTGTTTAGTGACTACTTATTAGCTCGTCTGTTATCATTTATCTAGTTCAACAACATGGACAGTCACAGTTGATCTTGAAAGAAGAATCCGGCTTCTGTAAATGAGATGGCATAGACAGATCTTTCGAATATCTATCTCTTGTGTAGATATTCTCATCAACAGGGTTCCGGTCAATATGGCGGATAGGCGGCAAGAACCATTGAGACTCAATCTGAAAAGTTTTCCTTTTGTTGCAGTTTCCTCATATTCCAAGTCCGGCTTTCTGCTAGAGCTGCTGAGTTTAGTGCTCTGTGCACACCGTGAGCTGTGTTTTTCAGCGGGATCGTGTTTCGATATTCTGATTGCTTACGATGAATTTTGATATCGTATGACGAAGGATAGTTCAGCTGCGTTCACTTTCGGTGCCGCTTGACCGTATGTATTTTGGCGTGTGCTGTAGCAGCTATGATGGGGACTGCAGCTGCCTTTCTTTTTTTTAGGCTACTTCACTTCGATGAGATGTTAATTTGGATGATTCCACTGGCACGGGTGGTTGAGTAATTAAGGATGTTAAATCGTTTGCAGTGATACCGGGGCCTTCGACTAACCATAACCATTCTCATTATTGATCAACGGGTCTATAGATGTATCGTCTACGTGGTTAAAGAGGGGAAATGAAAATGGTAAGGGGAGATGCAGGGAAGAGAAGTTTATAATCAAAATACCTCAAGCTGTAGGCAGATTTATTGAACTGAAAGGCGCAAGTGACGCTGTCTCACAACACAACGAAACGAACGCCGACTTAACGTCCTTGTTAGAGGCGGCGGGTGAAGGGGATTGTTTTTTCTTTTCTTTTGTGGACGGAAGAACGAAAGTATGAAGGGAGAAAAGAAAGAAAGAAAGAAACAAACAAACAAACATATAGACAACAAAACAAATAAATAAAGGGGGAAAAATAAACAGAGAAAAAGATACACATAATTAATTAAAGGAAGAAAGAACTGTGTAAAGCTGGGAAAAAAAGAAAGAAAGAAAGAAATAAAGAAAGAAAGAATGAAAGGAAGAAGGTAAAAAAGAAAGAACGTTAAAATGTTGGAAAGAAGGAAAGAACGAAGGAAAGAAAGAAAGAATAATTGAGAGCGAAGAAAGGAAAGAAATAACCTTGCAAAATTGGAAAGACGGAAAAAAGAAAGAATAAAGAAAGAATAAAGAAAGAAAGAATATTACAAAGTTGGAAAGAAGGAAAGAAGGAAATTTTCAATATTGGAAAGAAAGAATCGATCTAGCTTTTTTGATAATGCCGTCTATAGGAAGGAACGAAAACGAACGAACACCCCCCCCCCCCATTTGTGCATGTTCTTAAGCGGTACATTTCCTGTCTGTACAGTGCGGTGTGACAGCAAACAGAAATACAAAGCTGAATACTTCAGGCCAATTTCAGAAAATAAAAAAAAATCATCTTGTTCAACAAGTCTATGCCATTAGAAGTGAGAAAAGATGGTTCACCAGTTGCCATATACAGTCAGTTTTAACATATGGAAGCGAATCATGGACAGTTGACAAACAAATGAAAAGACGATTGGAGGCCACAGAGATGGGATTTCTCAGAAGAATGTTGAAAGTTCCCTGGACAGCTAAAAAGACCAATGAGGAAGTTCTCAAAGAGGCCAACACACACACACAAATTGAACTTCTAAAAAAAACATCAGAAAGAAACAATCAACATTTTTCAGGCACATAATGAGAAGAGGAAAGTTGGAATACTTGGTTACAACTGGCAGAATACAGGGAAAGAGATATCGCGGACGACAAAGAGAAAAAATACTGGATAGTTTGGTATCATTGCATGGGAAGACAGTCAACAGAATAGATACGATGTACATTCGATACAGATTGTGGAAGGACATGATCGCCAAGGCCAGCCGGTATGGCACATGATGATGAGTAACAAGATGTAAACCACGGACAAGGGGTAGGGTTCGATTCCAACCGACGGCTTCCGGGTTCACCCAGCCTTAAATGGGTACCGGATTTTTTTCTGAGAAAGTAAAGCAGCACGGGCGTAATACTGACCACATTACCCCAAAAATCATGTACTGAAGGTCTGTAAAATATAGGGTCACTGACACCATATTTCCCTATACGCCACTTGGCGTGACGGGGGTACTTTACTTTACTTACAAGATGTAAGTTAGGCCTGCTTAACGTAGGTTTAAGGACGGACGAGTAAAATGTGTTGCAGATTTTTAAAAAAGTATAAGACGTTGTAAAAAAGTAAAGAGCCCCCGTCACGCCAAGTGGCGTATAGGGAATATGGTGTTAGTGACCATAAATTTTACAGACCTTCAGCACATGATGTTTGGGGTAATGTGGTCGGTATTACGCCCGTGCCGCTTTACTTTCCCATAAATAAATCCGGTACCCATTTAAGGCTGGGTGAACCCGGAAGCCGTCAATTGGGATGGAACCCTACCTCTTGTCCTGTGTAGTTCAGTTCACTAACCACTGAGCTATCGCGGCTCCCATACGACGTTATGTGCACAGATAATTTTGTTTACTATCGAGAAATGTTTTCCGCAGGGTTTATCGCAGTTCAAAGTTATCAAACCTTGTTCCATTATCGTAATCACTTCCCCCCCGACCTATATAATCGACCTCAAAACCGCCCAGGCATGCCCGATACGGCAACTTTCATTTTAACGTCCATTTTAACGGCTGAATTCACAGGTATTGCTTCCGGTTCAAATATATTTCAGCGTCTGTTCTTATAAACCATGTAATATACGTCAATGATTTATTTATGTGACAGCGTGCACTTAGTACGCGCACCGTTGATGGTAGTTGTGCTAGCTGAGTGGTTAGGGAGTTAGACCACTAACGGTATGGTATTGGGTTCCATCCCGATAGTCGATCATTCTATCCCTCCCTCTCTCCCTCCCTTTCTCCCTCCCTCTCTTCCTTATTTCCTTCCTTTCTCCCAGCCCTCCTCCTTCCCTCCCTCATTCTCTCCATCCTTCCCTCCCTCCCTCCCCCTCTCCCTCCCTCCCTCCCTCCTTTCCTCCCTCCCTCCCTCCCTCTCTCCTTTCTTTCTTTCTTTCTTTCTTTTCTTCATTCCTTCTTTCTTTCTTTCTTTCTTTCATTTTTTCTTTCCCCCCTCCCTCCCTCCCTTCCTTCCTTCCTTCTTTCTTTCTTTCTTTCTTTCTTTCTTTCTTTCTTTCCTTCTTTCCTTCTAATAATAATGCCAGAAAGCATGATCTTTCTATGACTTTGAACATGTTGTCAGTGAATTAATTCTGAAAGCGATAAAATGTGATATACACTGCTCTTTAACAATCATAAATCCAATATGTTGAAACCGACAATTATGGAATAATATTCAGTCATACATGAAATAATCTTGAAAGAATCACACATGTAATCAATTGGGATCAGTTATGTTTGTAAAAATAAGACCCGATCGCTCAGTGGTTAGGGAACTAGACTCAAGAGGTCAGGTTCGATCCGGATCGACGGCTTCTGGGTTCACCCAGCCTTAAATGGGAACCGGATATTTTTCTGGAGAAGTAAAGCGGCACGGGCGTAATACCGACCACATTACCCTAAAAATCATGTGCTGAAGGTCTGTAAAAATTATGGTCAATAACACTATATTCCCTATACGCCACTTGGCGTGACGGGGGTAATTTACTTTACTTTACTTTACTTTACTTTACTTTACTTTACTTTACTTTACTTTACTTTACTTTACTTTACTTTACTTTACTTTACTTTACTTTACTTTACTTTACTTTACTTTACTTTACTTTACTTTACTTTAACTTTAACTTTAACTTTAACTTTAACTTTAACTTTAACTTTAACTTTAACTTTAACTTTAACTTTAACTTTAACTTTAACTTTAACTTTAACTTTAACTTTAACTTTAACTTTAACTTTAACTTTAACTTTAACTTTAACTTTAACTTTAACTTTAACTTTAACTTTAACTTTAACTTTTACTTTTACTTTTACTTTTACTTTTACTTTTACTTTTACTTTTACTTTTACTTTTACTTTTACTTTTACTTTTACTTTTACTTTTACTTTTACTTTTACTTTTACTTTTACTTTTACTTTTACTTTTACTTTTACTTTACTTTACTTTACTTTACTTTACTCTACTTTACTTTATATGTTCGTAAGGAAATTAAGGCTCGCCTCACAGCAGCAGAGCTGGAGGTTGTTAGCGACGCACAGCTTATGGCTTGCGCCAGGATCGGTGAACCAAAATCATCCAGACCCTGCTCCACCTCTCCGCGGTGCCTCTAGTAACAGACTAACCTGTCTAGTCTCGCCAAGCGAGTAGGGATCGAAGAGGGAAGACAACCCGGTACTCAGAAATGTTGTGCTGAAGTCGGATGTGTTGGGTCGAAAGGCGCAAATATCACAGTTATACTGCAAACCACAACACAATGCAGACACACCCACTTAACGTCCTTTTAAGGGCGGATGATGAAGAGGAGTTCTCTAGTCTACTAGAACACTCTAGAATACGTTAGTCATCGGGCGGACGCAAGCAAGCAATATGTTCGTACAAATGTGTAATGTAATCTGTAATAGTTCTGACTCAAGTCATGTTTTAACAATAATTTGTAATTTATAATACATTTATAATTTTGGATTAGTCATATCTGTAATAATTTATAATATATGATATCTGTAATAATTTATAATCTATGATATTTGTAATAATGTATAATACATGTATATGATATCTGTAATAATGTATAGTATATGATATCTGTAATAATGTATAATCTATGACACCAGTAATAATTTGTAATCTATGATACCTGCAATAATGTATAATCTATGATATATGTAATAATTTATAATATATGATATATGTAATAATTTACAATCTATGATACTTGTAATAATTTATAATCTATGATATCTGTAATAATTTATAATTTACAATATATGTAATAATTTATAATCTATGACACCTGTAATCATTTATAATCTATGATACCTGTAATAATTTATAATCTATGACGCCTGCAAAAATTTACAATCTATGATATATGTAATAATTTATAATTTACGATATATGTAATGATTTACAATCTATGATATCTGTAATAATTTATAATTTACGATATATGTAATAATTTACAATCTATGATATCTGTAATAATTTACAATCTATGATACCTGTAAGAATTTAGTGTTTATGATATCTGTATTAACTTATCAGTTAATAAGTTATCACTTATAGTTAAGTTATCACTTATATACTATAGCTATATTCCTGTGTGTTACTGGGGCCGCATTATGAGTGGAGTAAAGAATAGTGACACTGTGACCTTCCAGGCATGTCGTAAGAGGCGACTAAGGAGGTTGATCGATGGCTTGACAAGCTGTCATTGTAAAAAGTTTTGTTATGGAAACAGCGCCATATATTTTAGAAGCCATGATCTCTGCAATATGTGCCATTTTGGCGCGCAATGTTTCTGTTTTGAGATTGTGGTTCTGCCCTATGTACCGGCTTCGGCTCGAAAGGACAATAGATAGATAGATAGATAGCTGTCACAACTGAAATCAGTGATATTTATAATAACTTTTAATGTCAGCTACACGTAATAGTTTTTTTATCAGTAAAAATTTATGAGAAATCGTGATCAATAATATATGTATATTAGTTTGCTGCAAACGTATTGTCTGTAGAAAACTGAAGTTGATTGAAGTATCTGCACTTGTACGCGAAAAGCGATGGACCATGCTCTGGAGTTCTTGATAATAATAATAATGGAGGCGAAGGCGCGCCTCACAGCACAGCAGCTGGAAGTTGTCAGCGACCCACAGCTGATGGCTTGTGCCAGGATCGGTGAACCAGAACCATCCAGACCCTGCTCCACCTCTCCGTGGTGCCTCTAGTAACAGACTAACCTGTCTAGTCTGGCCAAGCGAGCAGGGATCGAAGAGGAAAGACAACCCGGTACTCAAAAATGTCGTGCTGAAGTCGGATGTGTTGGGCCGAAAGGCGCAAATATAACAGTTATACTGCAAACCACAACACAACGCAGACACGCCCACTTAACGTCCTTTTAAGGACGGATGACGAAGAGGAATTCTACAGTCTACGAATACTCTAGAATACTTTAGTCATCGGGCGAACGCAAGCAAGCATAATAATAATAAAGATAATAGTAGTTTCGTTTAGCTGAGGTGACAGATAATCTTCATTGCACAACAGGCACCCTCATAGTGCTCATCAGATTCAATTCTAAAGACGACGGTCGTACGCTAACGGCAGAACAAAATAATAGCAACAGGAGCGATAATAAAAATAATAACAATAATAATAAATATAATAATGCTAGCAAAAACAACAATAACACTAATAATGGTAACAATAATAGCAACATTAGTAACAGAAACAACAATAACACTAATAATGATAACAATAATAGCAACAGGAGCGATAATAAAAATAATAACAATAATAATAAATATAATAATAGCAAAAACAACAATAACACTAATAATGGTAACAATAATAGCAACATTAGTAACAGAAACAACAATAACACTAATAATGATAACAATAATAGCAAAATTAGTAACAAAAACAACAATAACATTTATAATGATAACAATAATAGGAACATTAGTAACATTAGTAACATAAACAACAATAACACTAATAATGATAACAATAATAGCAAAATTAGTAACAAAAACAACAATAACATTTATAATGATAACAATAATAGGAACATTAGTAACATTAGTAACATAAACAACAATAACACTAATAATGGTAACAATAATAGCAACATTAGTAACAGAAACAACAATAACACTAATAATGATAACAATAATAGCAAAATTAGTAACAAAAACAACAATAACATTTATAATGATAACAATAATAGGAACATTAGTAACATTAGTAACATAAACAACAATAACACTAATAATGATAACAATAATAGCAACATTAGTAACAAAAACACAAATATTAACAGACAAAATAATAACAACAACACTAATGATAAAAACACAAACGATAACAATAATAACAATAACCATAACAACACTAATACAAAATAAACAACGCAGTTAATAATAACAATAACAACAATAACAAAATAATATATTCATTATTATAACAAAAATATTAAAAATAAAATAACACAATATTCAATATAAAATAATATAACATAATATAGTAACATATCATTATTGAGCGCCGTCTACGCAGCGAAGGTTGGCTACCATGGAGCGCCATTCCGCTCTGTCTCTTGCTTTGATGGTGCAGATTGTCATAGGCTGACTTGTCCATCTCCACATCGAAGGTTGGCTACCATGGAGCGCCATTCCACTCTGTCTCTTGCTTTGATGGTGCAGGTTGTCAGAGGCTGACTTGTCCATCTCCACATCGAAGGTTGGCTACCATGGAGCGCCAATCCGCTCTGTCTCTTGCTTTGATGGTGCAGGTTGTCATAGGCTGGCTTGTCCATCTTTTGATGTTACTCGTCCATGTTAGTCTTGGTCAGCCTCTGCCTCTTTTACCTTGTATTTTCCCCTCCAGGATTACTTTTAGTAGACTGTTGTGTCTTTTAACATGGCCCAAAAATCGCATTTGTCTTGTTTGAATTGTGTTTAGTAGTTCTCTTTTCATTTTTAGTTGTTTTAAGACCTCATCGTTTGTTTTCTTTTCTTTCCATCCAACTCTACCTATACTTCTATATATCCACATTTCAAAGGCTTCAATTTTCTGTTCTTTTTTCTTGTCTAATGTCCATGTTTCTGCACCATACAGGAATATTGAGAAGATGTAACATTTTGCTATTCTTAGTTTTAACCCTGGTGTTATTTGTTTTGATGTTAGTATACTTTCCATGACATTAAAATTACTTTTTGCCATTCCTGTTCTTTTGTTTATTTCAGTTTTACACTTTCCATTATTAGTTATAGTATGTCCAAGGTAGTTGTAGGGGAGCCGTGATGGCTCAGTGGTTAGTGAACTGGACTACAAAGGACAAGGGGTAGGGTTCGATCCCAACCGACGGACTCCGGGTTCACCCAGCCTTAAATGGGTAGCGGATTTTTTTCTGGGAAAGTAAAGCAGCACGGGCGTAATACCGACCACATTACCCCAAAAATAAGTGCTGAAGGTCTGTAAAATATAGGGTCACTAACACCATATTTCCCTATACGCCACTTGGCGTGACGGTACTTAAGGTAGTTGTAGCTCTGAACTGTCTCCAGGTCTAGTCCTTCCACTTTGATATCCACTTATAAATTTGTACTATTATTTTGGTTTAAAAATAAATACAGTAAACTATGATAAAATAAAAACAACACTTGTAATAATATTATTATATTTATCATTTGTATGATTGCCGCTATTACTCCATCTATTGAATTAGAACCGTACTGAGGTCAAACAGGGAAAGTGTTGCAAGCACTCCGCACTCTAGACGCGCCATATAAAAAGTGAACTAAGAGCCCAGGTTACACACTGATGCACTTACATTTTACCTTCCAATTTTTTTAACCTGCCATTTTCGTTCTCTGTTATTATGATGTCAAGCATTTTTGTTGTTATTCTATTACAATTTATGACAATTTATATGTGACTTTACATCTTTACTTGTGTGAACTTCTCAGGGTTCACCTGTTAACTGAGCGTTATTGAGTTATTTGCGGGTCATCATCATTGCACTCCGAACATGTCCATAGGTGCTCAGATCCCCTCCTCAGCAAGTCCCGCAGTGTCCAGCGACTGACGACTCCAGTTCTGTGTTGTTTGATAAGTCTTCTTACACGTCCACTAAGTGTCTCATTTCTGGCTGTGCCCATCTTAACTCTCATTTACATCATTCGCAGAAGTGACGTGGATCTGTGTTTGTCGAAGTCCTGCGCTCTTCCCACATCTCGGAGGGCATTGATGATGTCCGCCCGATCCATCGGTTGCCCGTCCTCAACGACAGCGCTGCTAGCCAACCTGTCCGCCCGATCCATCGGTTGCCCGTCCTCAACGACAGCGCAGCTAGCCAACCTGTCCGCCCGATCCATCGGTTGCCCGTCCTCAACGACAGCGCTGCTAGCCAACCTGTCCGCCCGATCCATTGGTTGCCCGTCCTCAACGACAGCACAGCTAGTCAACCTGTCCGCCCGATCCATTGGTTGCCCGTCCTCAACGACCACGCAGCTAGCCAATCTGTCCGCCCGATCCATCGGTTGCCCGTCCTCAACGACTCACATTTAGTTAACTGGTCGTATGTGCGTTTTGTCGCTAACTTTAAAACAGCGATATCTTCCCCATTCGGTCCGAAACATCAGTCTTTCAACATGGGTAGATGTGCTCATCAATTTCTGCCCGGGCTGTTGCCACTTTGGCTTATTCTATTCGATTTTCAACTGTCAGTGGTTCTTCAACGTGCGCTAAGTGATCACAGAACCTCCTGTTTTTTCGCCGTTTCTGAGAGAGCCAGATTTCCGGTCTCTCCATCCAGGAATCAGTGGAGGGTAAGGCCACGGTATCGAAGTAAGCAATTCACACCACTTCCGGTAGGATTCGAATTATATATATATATATATATATATATATATATATATATATATATATATATATATATTCGATTATATTATTATCGCCATTATATTGTTATTATTATCAGTGTTATCGTTGTTATTGCAATTATTATTATTATTATTATTATTACAGAAATGTGGTTTTACAGAAGAATGTTGAGAATACCATGGACAGCTAAGAAGAGTAATGAAAACGTTCTGAAAGAGACCAAAGGAAAGAGAGAGCTAATTTCCAATATTAGGAAGAAACAATCATGACTTTTTGGCCATGTAATGAGAAGAGAACAACTGGAATATATTGTAACAACTGGGAAAATTGAGGGACGAAGAGAAAGAGAGGGAAGCAAAGAGGAAACAAATACCACACAGCTTAACAGAATGGTTTGGCAGAAGGTCAACAACAGAAATGATAAATAACTGTCGTGATCCAAATTTGTGGAGAGACATGATCACCTACGCCAGCAGGCCCGGCACTTGATGATGATGATTATTATTGCTGTTGTTATTACGTCATGAGGCTAACATCTTACCTTTCAAAAAGGTGAGGAAGGAGGGGGAGGGGGAAGGAGAGACATGGTAGAGCAGTGGTTGAAGACAAGATGGCCAGCTCAATCCCGATCTACAATTTTTAGATTCTTGATTCTTCCGGCGCCGCTAGAGGTCGCTTGGGGCTCATTGTGCTTGTCGCCACCCTTCTCTATTCTGGGCGAGATGTCGATCTTATCTAATGAGTGTATGCCGGCCAACTTTGCTTCTCTGATCGGTGTTCTTTTTAGTATCTGTCTATGTCTTTGTCTTTCTCTTTTTCTGTATCCTGGTGTTTCCCATAGAAGAGCCTGTTTTGAAATTCTCTTGTTGTCTCTTCTCAACACAGGTCCGACATATGTCCATCTTCTCTTCCTAATTCTAGATGAGATCGTTGGTTGCATGGCCATTTCTCTTATCTCTATATTAGTCTTGAATTCAATCCATTCTAGATGAGATCGTTGGTTGTATGACCATTTCTCTTATCTCTATATTAGTCTTGAATTCATTCCATTGTAGATGAGATCGTTGGTTGTATGACCATTTCTCTTATCTCTATATTAGTCTAGAATTCATTCCATTGTAGATGAGATCGTTGGTTGCATGGCCATTTCTCTTATCTCTATATTAGTCTTGAATTCATTCCATTCTAGATGAGATCGTTGGTTGTATGACCATTTCTCTTATCTCTATATTAGTCTTGAATTCATTCCATTGTAGATGAGATCGTTGGTTGTATGACCATTTCTCTTATCTCTATATTAGTCTAGAATTCATTCCATTGTAGATGAGATCGTTGGTTGCATGGCCATTTCTCTTATCTCTATATTAGTCTTGAATTCATTCCATTCTAGATGAGATCGTTGGTTGTATGACCATTTCTCTTATCTCTATATTAGTCTTGAATTCATTCCATTGTAGATGAGATCGTTGGTTGTATGACCATTTCTCTTATCTCTATATTAGTCTTGAATTCATTCCATTGTAGATGAGATCGTTGGTTGTATGACCATTTCTCTTATCTCTATATTAGTCTTGAATTCATTCCATTGTAGATGAGATCGTTGGTTGCATGACCATTTCTCTTATCTCTATATTAGTCTTGAATTCATTCCATTGTAGATGAGATCGTTGGTTGCATGACCATTTCTCTTATCTCTATATTAGTCTTGAATTCATTCCATTGTAGATGAGATCGTTGGTTGCATGACCATTTCTCTTATCTCTATATTAGTCTTGAATTCATTCCATTGTAGATGAGATCGTTGGTTGCATGACCATTTCTCTTATCTCTATATTAGTCTTGAATTCATTTCATTGTAGATGAGATCGTTGGTTGTATGACCATTTCTCTTATCTCTATATTAGTCTTGAATTCATTCCATTGTAGATGAGATCGTTGGTTGTATGACCATTTCTCTTATCTCTATATTAGTCTTGAATTCATTCCATTCTAGATGAGATCGTTGGTTGCATGGCTAATTCTCTTATCTCTATATTAGTCTTGAATTCATTCCATTGTAGATGAGATCGTTGGTTGCATGGCTAATTCTCTTATCTCTATATTAGTCTTGATTTTCATTCCATTGTAGATAAGATCATTGGTTGCATGGCTAATTCTCTTATCTCTATATTAGTCTTGAATTCATTCCATTGTAGATGAGATCGTTGGTTGCATGGCCATTTCTCTTATCTCTATATTAGTCTTGAATTCATTCCATTGTAGATGAGATCGTTGGTTGCATGACCATTTCTCTTATCTCTATATTAGTCTTGAATTCATTCCATTGTAGATGAGATCGTTGGTTGCATGACCATTTCTCTTATCTCTAAATTAGTCTTGAATTCATTCCATTGTAGATGAGATCGTTGGTTGCATGGCCATTTCTCTTATCTCTAAATTAGTCTTGAATTCTTTCCATTGTAGATGAGATCGTTGGTTGCATGACCATTTCTCTTATCTCTAAATTAGTCTTGAATTCTTTCCATTGTAGATGAGATCGTTGGTTGCATGACCATTTCTCTTATCTCTATATTAGTCTTGAATTCATTCCATTGTAGATGAGATCGTTGGTTACATGACCATTTCTCTTATCTCTATATTAGTCTTGAACTCATCCCATTGTATACAGAGCAATTTTCTTAGGCATTTATCTTCAAAAGCGTTTAGTTTTCTCTCAATCTCTTTTGTTATTTTGCACCTTTCACATGAGTAGGTAAAAAAAAAAAAAAGTAAAGTACCCCCCGTCACGCCAAGTGGCGTATAGGGAAATATGGTGTTAGTGACCCTATATTTTACAGACCTTCAGCACATGATTTTGGGGTAATGTGGTCGGTATTACGCCCGTGCTGCTTTTACTTTCCAGAAAAAATCCGGTACCCATTTAAGGCTGGGTGAACCCGGAGCCGTCGGTTGGGATCGAACCCTACCCCTTGTCCGTAGTAGTCCAGTTCACTAACCACTGAGCTATCGCGGCTCCTACTAATTTTTAGGGAATTAGTAAAACCCAGGTGTCCTCGCCAGGATTACGAACCCCGGCTGTTGCCGTGGTAAGCCAACCGCCTATCGATTGCGCTAACCGGACACCCACATGAGTAGGTACCTGTTGATAATACATTTGCGTTGAATATTCTAAGTTTGGTTTTCTTGCTTATAAATAAATATCTGACTCACCCAGTTCTAAATAACTGGGAGATGATTTGAAAAAAAATAAGATAAGCATAGCTCTGGCGTAATGCTGACCAAATTACCTCCAAATCGTGCATTTAGTCGATAAACATAGACACGGATACAAACATAATAACGAATAAAAAAAATAATAATGGAAATAATAGAATATAAAATGTAACAAAAAAAAGTTAATTAACATTCTAATGGTTTGGCCACAAGAAAAGACTGAAAAAAAAAAAAAACACACACACACAACAAGACGAGCCATCAATAAAAATGTATCGAGAACGCCAGACCCATGGGCCGACAAAAAAATAAAGGAATTGATGGAATATTAGAAACACTAGGAAACATAACAGCAGGAGTATATAACAGAGGAACAAAAGTCTGCTAATTGTATCTCCGCTCGACGCTGAAAGGTAAAAAAGTTGGTAAAGAAGAAATTGTCTATTTTCAATTTTATTTTTATGTTATAATTTTTTTTAAAATAATTCTATATTATATACAAAGAATAGGGAGAATTGGATGGAAAGAAAAGAAAAGAAACGTTGAAGTTTTAAAACAGCTAAAAATGAAAAGAGAACTGATAAACGACAATTCAAATAAGATAAATTAGATTTTTGGGGCATGTTAAAAGACACACATGCCTACTAAAAGTAATGTACGAGGGGAAAATACAAGGTAAAACAGACAGAGGCAGACCTAGATTAACATGGACGAGTAACATCAAAAGATGGACAAGTCAGATTTTGACAATATCAAACTGCCCGGTACTATCAAATCAAGAGACAGAGTGGAATGGCGCTCAATAGTAGCCAACCTTCGTTGTGGAGACGGCGCATGATGATTATATTTTCATACATTTTTATTTTACATATTTGTATATTTAACTTAAATATACGCCTTATGTCTTTTGACGAGTGCTGAGACTGCTACGAAAGGGACTGCAGCTACTTTTCTTTCATTGGGGGGATCAATGTTAATTCGGATGATTCCAATGGCACGGGTGGTTGAGCAATTATGGATTTTAGTTCGTTTGCAGTGATACCGGGGCCTTCCATAGCCATAACCATCTTCTACCTTTTTAGCTCCCAGTGGAGCATAAGTCTTCAACAAACACTTTCCAAGTCGTTCTGTTTTTTGCTATTCTTTTAAGATCATTCCATGTCTTCCCAATCATCTTCATCTTTGCTTCTATCTGTCTTCTCCAAAAATCCATTGGTCTTCCTCTTTGTCTTTTCCCCTGGGGATTTCAAAAAAGGGCCTGTTGTGTAATACTCTCAGTTAGCTTCCGTAGTGTGTGTCCTATCCAGCGTCATCATCTTCGCTGCATCTCTTTATCCACTGGTGTTTCACTGGTACATTTCCTTAATTCTATGTTAGTGATTTTGTCCTGCCATATATGCACAAATGTTTAAATCTGTTTATGTTTAACCATAACCATAACTATATTTAAAATATTTTTATTTAAATATAAATATTCCTGAGGTTCATTTCTATAAATATCTAGCATTCCTCTTGCTTTGATGGTCCACATTAGTTATTGATTCGCGTAACCAGACCCGATGTTGAAAGTCCACTTTTGTCTTTGTCATTATTTGTTTCTTTTACCTTGAATTGAACCCTCCAATATCATTATCAAGAGCCATGCCTGATGGCGTAGGTAATCATGTCTCTCCACAACTTTCGATCAGGACAGTTATTAATCATTTCTGATGTTGAACTTCTGCCACGACTGTGTCCTTTATTTTTGCTTTCCTTCGCTATAATGTCTAATATTTCTTGTGACTCATTTTCACTCTTGGAGCCGCGATAGCTCTGTCGTTAGTTAACTGGACTACAAGGACAAGAGGCCGGGGTTCGATCCTGACCGATAAGTTTAAACCAGCCTTAAATGGGTACCGGAAAGCGGCACGGGCGTAATACCGACCACATTAGCCATAAAATTATGTACTGAAGGTCAGTAAAAATTATGGTCACTAACACCACAATCCCATTACGCCACTTGGCGTGACGGGCGCTTTACTTTTATTTTCACTCTTAGCGATTAAGACTGTATGACTGTATATATCATCATCATCATCATCATCATCATCATCATCATCATCATCATCATCATCATCATCATCATCATCATCATCATCATCACCGAGTGCCATCTCCGCGACGAAGGTTTGCTACCATGTAGCGCCATTCTGCTCTGTCGCTTGGTTTGATAGTGCAGGTTGTCATAGGCTGATTTGTCCATCTTTTGATGTTACTCGTCCATGTTAGTCTTGGTCTGCCTCTGCGTCTTTTACCCTGTATTTGCCCCTCCAGGATTACATTTAGTAGGCTGTTGTATCTTTTAACATGGCCCAAAAATCTCATTTGTCTTGTTTGAATTGCGTTTAGTAGTTCTCTTTTCATTTGTAGTTGTTTTAAAACTTCATCGTTTGTTTTCTTTTCCTTCCATCCAATTCTACCTATTCTTCTATATATCCACATTTCAAAGGCTTCAATTCTCTGTTCTGTTTCTTGTCTAATGGCCATATTTCTGCACCATATAGGAATATTGAGAAGATATAACATTTTGCTATTCTTAGTTTTAGCCCTGGTGTTATTTGCTGTCATGTTCGTATATTTCTCTTGGCATTGAACAGATATACCGCTTGATTAATTATTCTCAGTTTTATTACTGGATTATTAGCGTTGAATAATAGAAAAATGAAGAATATACTATGTAATCCATTTTTGACAACAGAAATAAGAAAACGAGTTCTTAAATGTTATGTAGAGCCAGTCTTAACATATGGATGTGAATCATGGACGATAGCACAACAGACAAGAAAATCACTGGAGTCTGTAGAAATGTGGTTTTACAGAAGAATTTTGAGAATACCATGGGCAGCTAAGAAGAGTAATGGAAATGTTCTGAAAGAGGCCAAAGCAAAAAGAGAGCTAATTTCCAATATTAGGAAGAAACAATCATCATTTTTTGGCCATGTAATGAGAAGAGAACAGCTGGAATATATTGTAACAACTGGGAAAATTGAGGGACAAAGAGATGGAGGGAAGAAAAAAGAAAAAAAAATAACAGACCGCGTATGAGAATGACTTAGCAGAAGGTGAACAGCAGAAATGATAAATAACTGTCCAGATAAAAAATTGTGGAGAGACATGATCACCTACGCCAGCAGGCCCGGTACTTGATGATGATGATGCTTTACAAGTTAAAAATGAAAAATGAAATTTATTTTCCCATAATTCCTGTTTCGTGGATTTGATTAATGCTCTTCTTGAAAACCAAATTACTGTTTTAAAAAACACGCAGACAGCAACACATTTTACAGTTTTGAATTCACAAAACACGACAGACCGTAAAAAAAATATCAAAGTTTTGTTATCATCAGAATGGATTTCTTTAAAAATGTGATTGCTAGTTCCGGACATTAAGTTTGTTAACGAAACAACACTTAAGCTCAGGACTGTTTCAGAGTTTTTGAGCCGAGCTACTTTTTAGTTTGCACACTTGAACTTTGCCTGTCAACATTAACAACCGTCGGAGCAATTACTTTTTCCAGTTGAGTGTTTTGTATTCTACGAGTTTTTGTGTCCATGTAATTGTTTTGATTCGTTCATATTTTAAGTTAGTTGTTATAACTGCTAATTTTAATGCCATGAAAAATATACTAACAACAAAACACATAACAGCAGGGCTGAAACTAAGAACAGCAAAATGTTACATCTTTTCAATATTCCTGTATGGTGCAGAAACATGGACATTAGACAAGAAAATAAAACAGAAAATGTAAGCCTTTGAAATGTGGATTTACCGAAGAATAGGTAGAATTGGATTGAAAGAAAAGATAACAAACGATAACGTTTTAAAACAACTAAAATTAAAAAGAGAACTACTAAATACAATTAAGACAAGACAAATGACATTTTTGGGCCATGTTAAAAGACACAACAACCTACTAAAAGTAATCCTGGAGGGGAAAATACAAGGTAAAAGAGGTAGAGGCAGTCAAAGACTAACATGGACGAGTAACATCCAAAGATGGACAAGTCAGTCTATGACAATCTGCCCCATCAAAGCAAGAAACAGAGTGGAATGGCGCTCCATGGTAGCCAACCTTCGTCGCGGAGACGGCACTCGATGATGATGATTATGTTATAGCTGAGTCTTGCTTCTTTCTGCAGTTTACACTATCGTCATCATCATGTGCCATACCGGTTGGCGTAGGCGATCATGTTCTTCCAGAATCTTCTATATCTACAGTACATCGTATCAGTTCTGTTGTTGACTGTTTTCCATGCCATGACACCAAATATTCAGTATTTTCTCTCTTTGTCGTCCGCGATCTCTCTTTCCTTGTATTTTGCCAGTTGTAACCAACCAAGTATTCCAACTTTCCTCTTCTCTTGATGTGTCCGAAAAATGTTGATTGTTTCTTTCTGATATTTTTGAGGAGCTCTCTTTTTGTGTTGGCCTCTTTGAGAATTTTCTCATTGGTACTTTAGTAGGCTATGCATTATTGACGATACTGTGCCAGTTCTACTTTGCCCGTCATCATAATAAGTTCACAAGAAATGAGATATATAACAGTCAAAGAAAGCACCAAGAAAGGTCTCAGTCTGAATAGTAAGAAAACAGAAGTAATGGTTATATCGAAGAAACAGTCATTACCATCATGCAGCATAAAAATAAACAAGACAAATCTGAAACAAGAGCAAAGCGTCAAATACTTGGGCACAATGATAACAGCAGATGGAAGATGCACCACAGAAATAAAAAGTAGAATAGCTCAGGCCAAAATAGCATTTCAGAAAATGAAAAATATATTATTCAACAAGTCTATGTCAATAGAAATGAGAAAGAGAGTTCATCGGTGCTAAATAGAACCAATTCTGACCTCTTAAAGCGAAACATGGACAGTAGACAAACAAATGAAAAGACGAGTAGAGGCCACAGAGATGGGATTTCTCAGAAGAATATTGAAAGTTCCTTGGACAGCCCAACGAGGAAATTCTCAGAGGCCAACACGAAAAGAGAGCTAAGAAACATCATTTTTTCTGGCTCATCATGAGAAGAGGAAAGTTGGAATACTTGGTTACAACTGGCAAAATACAAGGAAAGAGAGATAGCGGACGAGAAATAGAGAAAATACTGGATATCTTGGTGTCATGGCATAGAAAACAGACAACAACAGAACTGATACGATGCACTGTAGATAGAAGATTGTGGAAGGACATGATCGCCCACGCCAAACGGTATGTATGCCACACGATGATGATAATTAGTTCTGTAATCGTGCTGAAGTCGGATGTGTTGGGCCGAAAGGCGCAAATGTCACAGTTATACTGCAAACCACAACACACCGCATAAACACCCACTCAACGTCCTTTTAAGGGCGGATGATGAACAGGAATTCTATAGTCGACTAGAATACTTTAGTCATCGGGCTAACGCAAGCAAGCAAGTTCTGTGAATTTTGGCAGTTGCATGACCACCCTTGACTGCATTGTGGTATATCTGTTTGTTGCTAGGATCATCACCATCGCACACCGGGCGAACACATGGGTACTCCGACAACCGCATCCTAAAGTCTCGAGAAAAAAACGAGGATAATCCTGACCTTCCTGCACCAACACCGTCGCTGAGCCTGTGATCCACCTTGTGGGTCGTAGGTATGGTTATGGTTAATGGGTCGGTTGTATGATTATGGTTAATGGGTCAGTTGTATGGTTATGGTTAATGGGTCGGTTGTATGATTATGGTTAATGGGTCAGTTGTATGGTTATGGTTAATGGGTCAGTTGTATGGTTATGGTTAATGGGTAGGTTTTATGGTTATGGTTAATGGGCAGGTTTTATGGTTATGGTTAATGGGTCGGTTTTATGGTTATGGTTAATGGGCAGGTTTTATGGTTATTATTAATGGGTAGGTTTTATGGTTATTGTTAATGGGTAGGTTTTATGGTTAATGGGTAGGTTTTATGGTTAATGGGTAGGTTTTATGGTTATGGTTAATGGGTAGGTTTTATGGTTATGGTTAATGGACAGGTTGTATGGTTATGGTTAATGGGTAGGTTTTATGGTTATGGTTAATGGGCAGGTTGTATGGTTATTGTTAATGGGTAGGTTTTATGGTTACTGTTAATGGGTCGGTTGTATGGTTATGGTTAATGGGTAGGTTTTATGGTTGTGGTTAATGGGTAGGTTTTATGGTTATGGTTAATGGGCAGGTTGTATGGTTATGGTTAATGGGTAGGTTTTATGGTTAATGGGTCGGTTTTATGGTTATGGTTAATGGGCAGGTTGTATGGTTATGGTTAATGGGTCGGTTGTATGGTTATGGTTAATGGGCAGGTTTTATGGTTATGGTTAATGGGCAGGTTGTATGGTTATGGTTAATGGGTCGGCTGTATGGTTATGGTTAATGGGCAGGTTGTATGGTTATGGTTAATGGGTAGGTTTTATGATCAATGGGTAGGTTTTATGGTTATGGTTAATGGGTAGGTTTTATGGTTATGGTTAATGGGCAGGTTGTATGGTTATGGTTAATGGGCAGGTTGTATGGTTATGGTTAATGGGCAGGTTGTATGGTTATGGTTAATGGGTCGGTTGTATGTTTATGGTTAATGGGCAGGTTGTATGGTTCTGGTTAATGGGTAGGTTTTATGGTTAATGGGTAGGTTTTATGGTTATGGTTAATGGGTAGGTTTTATGGTTATGGTTAATGGGCAGGTTGTATGGTTATGGTTAATGGGCAGGTTGTATGGTTATGGTTAATGGGCAGGTTGTACGTTATGGTTAATGGGCAAGTTGTACGGTTATGGTTAATGGGCAGGTTTTATGGTTATGGTTAATGGGTGGGTTTTATGGTTATGGTTAATGGGTAGGTTTTATGGTTATGGTTAATGGGCAGGTTGTATGGTTATGGTTAATGGGTAGGTTTTATGGTTATGGTTAATGGGTAGGTTTTATGGTTATGGTTAATGGGTCGGTTTTATGGTTATGGTTAATGGGTCGGTTTTATGGTTATGGTTAATGGGTAGGTTTTATGGTTATGGTTAATGGGTAGGTTTTAACTAACAATATTTGCTAGGGCAGTGACGACATTTGTGGTCGGCACCTGGGTCTTTAGTTATAGGAGCCGCGATAGCTCAGTGGTTAGTGAACTGTACTACAAAGGACAAAGGGTAGGGTTCAATCCTAACCGACGGCTTCCGGTTTACCCAGCCTTTAATGGGCACCGGATTTTTTTCTGTGAAAGTAAAGCAGCACGGGCGTAATACCGACCACATTACCCCAAAAATCATGTGCCGAAGGTCTGTAAAATTTATGGTCAGTAACACCATATTCCCTATACGGCACTTGGTGTGACGGGGGTACTTTACTTACTTGGGTCTGGTGTTCTCTCAATGTTTATTGATGGCTCGTTGTGTTGTGTTTTGATATTTATGCCTTATCACGTGACGAAATCACTCTATCTTATGTTTCTTTATATATTCTATGGCGGGTGCTATTCCTAGCTTTTTTTCACAGTTCTTCACTTCTGATCTTATCTCTCAGGCTGTTTCACAGTTACTCGACAGTGTGTTATTCTTTTAATTATTCCTATATCCAGAGTCCAAGACTGGCATTGGTAGCACAACGTTGGGATGAAGATTGTATTGTAGAGTGTCCGTTTTGCCTCCAGAGTTATTTCCTTGTTGGACAATAGTGGCGATAACTGCCCAATGATTTGACAAGCTTTGTTGCATCTTGATTCTATCTCTGCTGTTTTTGACTTGTCATTTGTCACTAAACTTCCTAAATATCTAAATTCATCTGCCTGTTTTAGTTGCCTGCAGATTACCTTTCTGTTGATATACTAGTTTCATGATATTCATGACTTCTGTTTTGCTGATGTTGATTTTCATGTTTTATGTTGTGCTCGTTCTGTTGAGTCTATTTACGTGTTCTTGTACGTCTTCTATTTGTCCACGTATTATGTCTTGTTTGATTTACGCAACTTGAAAACTTCTACAAGAGTTCGACTTTACCATTAATCTCTAAAGTGACGTTAAATGGTTTACAACAAACTGTGATATTTGCATTCTTCGGGACGAGACTTTCAATGCCAGAAAAGCATTTTAACCTTTAGACATAATCTCAGAGTATATGTACACTCAGGCAAAAGCAGCTTTCAAAAAAATGAGGAAGATACTTTACTCTCCATTTTTGACAATAGAAACAAGAAAAAGAGTTTTTAAATGTTATTAGAGCCAGTCTTAACATATGGATGTGAATCATGGACAATAGGAGAACAGACAAGAAAATCTCTGGAGTCTGTAGAAATGTGGTTTTACAGAAGAATGTTAAGAATAGTAATGGACAGCTAAGAAGAGTAATGACAACGTTCTGAAAGAGGCCAAAGCAAAAAGAGAGCTAATTTCCAATATTAGGAAGAAACAATCTTCATTTTTTGGTCATGTAATGAGAAGAGAACAGCTGGGATATATTGTAACAACTGAGAAAATTGAAGGATGAAGAGGGTGTCCGGTTAGCGCCGATAGGCGGTTGGTTTACCACGGCAACAGCCGGGGTTCGTACCCTGGCGAGGACACCTGGGTTTTACTAATTCCCTAAAAATTAGTACCTCTGAAGTCGGAGTAAATCTGCCTGCATGGCGAGGGGCATCCTGTAATGGGATAAAACAGACTTTACACGCAAAATTCAGTCCCACAAAATTGAGTGGGTGGGGACTTCGTCAGAGTTCAAAGCTGATGAAAGCGAACGAACGAACGAAGGATGAAGAAATAGAGGGAAGCAAAGAGAAAAGATACCAGACAGCTTAAGAGAATGGCTTGGCAGAAGGTCAACAACAGAAATGATAACTAACTGTCGCGATCGAAAGTTGTGGAGAGACATGATCACCTACGCCAGCAGGCCCGGTACTTGATGATGATATTTACACACTGTTGCATGCCTTTTATATTATTTTTCTTTTCAAATAATAATCAATGTACCCAGAAATGTACATAAATTCTATCAAATTAATAATTGTATTTATTATTTTAGAACCAGTCCTTGAGTTTGATAACTTGCATTCCCAATTTTAAATATTATTAGTAGGGGACTCTTTGTACAGAGCTTCACAGCAGGAGGCTATCTGATCATCAGAAGAGGTCCCCGTCTAGCAAGTGTTTCGGCCCTTTAGTTTTTTGACACTCTTGAGGAGGTGGGCCCCGCCTGGGTCATGACTCCCAGGCGTCGACCTCCTGCTGCATTGCCTCTAAGGCTTACACCGTATGTTCGGCACAAGATAGCTACACCTAATACACAAAACATTCGAAAGTAGTTTAACTAACCTAACCTAAGGCTTACACAGTGTGTTCGGCACAAACTATCTACCACTTAATACATAAACAATTCGAAAATCGTTAACTAACCTAACCTACGGCTTACATTGTATGTTCGGAACAAAATAACTACACTTAATAAGCAAGACAGGGAGCCGTGATAGCTCAGTGGTTAGTGAACTGAACTACAAAGGACAAGGGGTCGGGTTCGATCTCAACCGACGGCTTCCGGGTTCACCCAGCCTTTAATGGGTACCTGATATTTTTCAGGGAAAGTGAAACGGCACGGGCGTAATACCGACCATATTACCCCAAAAATCTTGTACCGAAGGTCTTTAAAATATATGGTCACTAACACCATATTGCCTTTACGCCAATTGGCGTGACGGGGGTACTTTACTTTTTTTTTTTACTTTTTTAATAAGCAAGACACTCGAAAATAGTTTACCTTACCTGTCTTGGTTTATCCCAGTAAGGAGTCAAGGGAAAGAAATGCAAATGAATGCATAAAAGTGCGAAGCTGCAGTAAAGATGAATGTGAGGAAAAATTAACAAATAGAAAAAAAATGGTATGTTAAAAGCTTTACGTAATTATATACACATATCTTTGTGTTTTTTTTTTTTGCTTGTTCCTGCTGAAGGCCGACTGGGCCGAAACGTCGTTTAATCTGTGTCGTCCACTAATCACGTAAAGCTTCTAACATAAAATTTTTTTCTATTTTTTAATTTTTCCTTCGTTTATCCAGGCACCGTTTCTGCGCTTTTCAGTCGAAATGTTGGCTAATAATTCTTGATTTCACTATTATTATACAACCATTATTATACAACCAACTAATTATTGAATAATGACAGGAAACAGCTTAAGGGACAGAGTAAGAAACATCGACCTGGCTAATAATTCTTGATTTCACTATTATTATACAACCAACTAATTATTGAATAATGACAGGACACAGCTTAAGGGACAGAGTAAGAAACATCGACCTGGCTAATAATTCTTGATTTCACTATTATTATACAACCAACTAATTATTGAATAATGACAGGACACAGCTTAAGGGACAGAGTAAGAAACATCGACCTGGCTAATAATTCTTGATTTCACTATTATTATACAACCGACTAATTATTGAATAATGACAGGACACAGCTTAAGGGACAGAGTAAGAAACATCGACCTGGCTAATAATTCTTGATTTCACTATTATTATACAATCAACTAATTATTGAATAATGACAGGACACAGCTTAAGGGGCAGAGTAAGAAACATCGACCTCGCTAATAATTCTTGATTTCACTATTATTATACAACCAACTAATTATTGAATAATGACAGGACACAGCTTAAGGGACAGAGTAAGAAACATCGACCTGGCTAATAATTCTTGATTTCACTATTATTATACAACCAACTAATTATTGAAGAATGACAGGAAACAGCTTAAGGGACAGAGTAAGAAACACTGACCTGAGGAAGAAATTCGAAATTGAACCAGGCATCGAAAACATAAAGAAACAACAGATAAATTGGTTCGGCCACATAACAAGACAAAAAGAACTAACAATGACTCAAAGAGCCATAAACAAACGCTACGAAAACGCCAGATTAAGAGGAAGACCGAGAAAGAGACGGATACAGGGAATACTAGAGTCACTACGAGGGATAACACCAGAAGAGGCCAACAGAAGAGCAAAGAATCGCAGATTGTATCTCCCCTCGACGCCAACGGCAACAGAGGAAGAAAAGAAGAAGAAGAAATAAGAACCAATTATTTTTGCATCCCTAATTTTAAACATTATTTTTTCGGCTAATAATTGTTGATTTCATTATTTTTTTACACCGACCAATCATTTTTACATTCTTCATTTTAAACATTTTGTCATTGGCTAATAATTCTTGATTTCATAACTTTTGGCACAGACTCTGAGACCAAAAATTCTTGCATCCAAAATTGTAAACACTAATTCTCGGGGCAATCTCTTTTTGTCGCATGATTTTAGATGCAGTCTTTGCGACCATTAATCTCGCTCCCAAAATGTTAGACACAATAAACAAGACATAAAGGCCAACCACGAAAAAAGATGGATCGGCGGAATACTTGAAACACTAGGAAACATGGCAGAAGAAGCGAACCGAAGAGAAACAGACCGCAAATTATATATCTCTCCTCGACGCTGAAAGGCAAATGAGGAAGGAAAGAAAAAGAAAAGAAGAATTACTTGGAATAAAATTTGTACAATTGTAAATACATGTAATTCTTTCATTTATAATTGCAGGCACAATTACTTCCACAAATAATTCTTTCATTTATAATTTTAGGCACAATTACTTCCACAAATAATTCTTTCATTTATAATTTTAGGCACAATTACTTCCACAAATAATTCTTTCATTTATAATTTTAGACACAATTACTTCCACTAATAATTCTTTCATTTATAATTTCAGGCACAATTACTTCCACTAATAATTATTCCATTTATAATTTCAGGCACAATTACTTCCACTAATAATTATTACATTTATAATTTCAGGCACAATTACTTCCACTAATAATTATTCCATTTATAATTTCAGGCACAATTACTTCCACTAATAATTATTCCATTTATAATTTCAGGCACAATTACTTCCACTAATAATTATTCCATTTATTATTTCAGGCACAATTACTTCCACTAATAATTCTTTCATTTATAATTTTAGACACAATTACTTCCACTAATAATGATTCCATTTATAATTTCAGGCACAATTACTTCCACTAATAATTCTTTCATTTATAAATTCAGGCACAATTACTTCCACAAATAATTCTTTCATTTATAATTTTAGACACAATTACTTCGGCAAATAATTCTTTCATTGATAATTTTAGACACAATGTTACTTCAACATTTATAATTTTAGACGCAATTACTTCCACAAATAATTCTTTCATTTATAATTTTAGGCGCAATTATTTCCACAAATAATTCTTTCATTTATAATTTTAGGCGCAATTATTTCCACAAATAATTCTTTCATTTATAATTTTAGGCGCAATTATTTCCACAAATAATTCTTTCATTTATAATTTTAGATACAGTTACTTCGGCAAATAATTATTTCATTTATAATTTTAGGCGCAATTATTTCCACAAATAATTCTTTCATTTATAATTTTAGATACAGTTACTTCGGCAAATAATTATTTCATTTATAATTTTAGATACAATTACTTTGGCAAATAATTCTTTCATTTATAATTTTAGATACAATTACTTTGGCAAATAATTCTTTCATTTATAATTTTAGACACAATTTTACTTCAACAAATAATTCTTTCATTCTTATTTTTACGTAACTTTTCTTCAACTAATAACTAGTGTATTCATAATTTCAGAAACAATTTCTTTTTTTTCGAATAATTTAGGTATTCATAATAGCATCTTAGGAGAAGGTGTATCTTGGTCTACGCCCTATGGGCCGGTTACGGCTCGAAAGGTCAATAAGGTCAAGATAGATAGATAATAGCATACATTAGTTTATCCACTATATATATGGCCCTTTTCGTCTTGTCAGACGGTCTAGTGGAGGCTATTGCGTATTTTTTTGAGGTATTGTTTTTGCCGAACAGCTTCTCTCGTGGCTAATTCTACCAATGTTTGACAAACACACGCGGTCACATAATGAACAGGTCAGGCTCGCTGGTCCACAGGGTTTACCATCCTTTTTCATGAGTCTCTTCTCTTCTAAGTCCTGTCTTAGCACAGTCTCAAATGTTGTTATACCGTTCCTTATACATGCTCTCCATGATGTGCGATCACTTGCCAGATGTTGCCAGTCGTTTTCACAGATGGAGAAGTCTTTCAGAGATGATTTGCAGATATCTCTATATCGTAGTTTAGGTATGCCGATTTGTCGTTTTCCGTGTTTTAGCTCACCATATAGTATTTGCCTAGGAATGCGTTTTTCTTCCATCCGATGGACGTGCCCCAGCCATCTTAGCCTTCGACATCTGAGCATCGACATGATTGTTAGGGTCTTAGCACGTTGCAGGACAGTTAAGTTGGTTATTTTGTCCTGCCATTTGATGTGCATTATTTTGCGGAGACATCGCATGTGGAAGACATTTAGTCTTTTTAGGTTGAACAGTGAGCCATCTGGTCTAGTGCGAATGTAAATATCTCCTGAGCTGTTTTCGAAGGCGTAATTTAGGAGGGCAGCAAAAAATATACCAAAAAGGGTGGGGGCGAGGACACATCCCTGTTTCACTCCTTTGTTGACTTTGAAATTCTCTGATGGACTCCCATCAAAATGGACTTTGCCATTCATGTCTTCATGGAAGGAAATTATCAGCCTAAGTAATTTAGGAGGGCAGCCTATGCCTTCTAACACCTTGTAGAGACCATCTCTGTTTACTGTGTCGAATGCCTTTGTGAGATCCACAAAGGCAATATAGAGCGGCATATTTTGTTCCCGACATTTTTCCTGCAGTTGTCTAAGAGTGAAGATCATATCTATGGTTGATCTCCCGGGTCTGAAACCGCATTGGGACTCGGGAAATCAACCATCCACTGATAATTTAGGTATTCATAGTCTCAAAAATACACTTCTTCTATTGACCAATAATTCTCGGAAATATAATTTTAGACGCAATTTCTTATATCAACAATGTAAACTATATGGGGCAATCGAATCACTTAAACAGACAGCTGGCTTCATGTGAGAGTCTGGAATCATACTCTGATTAAGTCTTGATCGCAGAGAGAGAGAGAGAGTGAGGGAGAGACAGCGAGTGAGAGAGAGAGAGAGAGAAAGAGATAAAAACAATAATTATCGTATTCATACTATAGACATAACCTTTCCGAATAATAATTCTGGTATTCATAATTTAGACATAGTTTTTTTTCGAATAATAATGATTCCGTTAATAATTTTAGACAATATCTTTTTATGAGTAATTCTTGTATTTCTAATTTAGACATAACTCCCTGAAAAAATAATTTTTGTATTTATAATTTAGACACAATAGCTTGTATCAATAATTCTTGTATTCATAATTTAGACATATTTTTTTTCGAATAATAATGATTCCGTTCATAATTTTAGACAATATCTTTTATCAGTAATTATTGTATTTCTAATTTAGACATAACTCCCTGAAAAAATAATTTTTGTATTTATAATTTAGACACAATAGCTTGTATCAATAATTCTTGTAATCATAATTTAGACACAATAGCTTTTATCAATAATTCTTGCATTCATAATTTAGACACAATAGCTTTTATCAATAATTCTTGTATTCATAATTTAGACACAATATCTTTTATCAATAATTCTTGTATTCATAATTTAGACACAATAGCTTTTATCAATAATTCTTGCACTCATAATTTAGGCACAATATCTTTTATCAATAATTCTTGTCCTCATAATTTAGACACAATATCTTTTATCAATAATTCTTGTATTCGTAATTTAGACACAATAGCTTTTATCAATAATTCTTTTATTCATAATTTAGACGTAATTCCCTGAATAATTATTCTTGTATTCATAATTTAGACACAATATCTTTTATCAATAATTCTTGTATTCATAATTTAGACACAATAGCTTTTATCAATAATTCTTACACTCATAATTTAGGCACAATATCTTTTATCAATAATTCTTGTCCTCATAATTTAGACACAATATCTTTTATCAATAATTCTTGTATTCGTAATTTAGACACAATAGCTTTTATCAATAATTCTTTTATTCATAATTTAGACGTAATTCCCTGAATAATTATTCTTGTATTCATAATTTAGACACAATAGCTTTTATCAATAATTCTTATATTCATAATTTAGACACAATATCTTTTTATCAATAATTCTTGCATTTATAATGTAGACATAATTCCCTGAATAATTATTCTTGTATTCATAATTTAGACTTAACCCCTTCGAATAGTAATTCTAATATTCATAATTTCGATATAATTTTTTTAGAGTAGTAATTATTGCATTCATAATTTAGACATAATGTCTTCAAATAACAATTATTGACTTCATAATTTAGACATAGTTTCTTAAGTAGTAATTATTACATTCATAATTTAGACATACTTTCGTGGATTATTAATTATTGTCTTCATAATTTAGACATACTTTCGTCGAGTAGTAATTATTACATTCATAATATAGACATAATGTCTTCAAATAACAATTATTGACTTCATAATTTAGACATAGTTTCTTCAAGTAGTAATTATTACATTCATAATTTAGACATACTTTCGTCGAGTAGTAATTATTACATTCATAATTTAGACATACTTTCGTGGAGTAGTAATTATTGTATTCATAATTTAGACATACTTTCGTCGAGTAGTAATTATTGTATTCATAATTTAGACATACTTTTGTCGAATAGTAATTATTGTATTAATAATTTAGACATACGTTCGTGGAGTAGTAATTATTACATTCATAATTTAGACATACTTTTGTGGAGTATTAATTATTGTATTCATAATTTAGACAAAGTCCAACATCACTTAATGAATGTATAAACTCTTTAACCAACATTTGTTTTTGTTGTTGAAATAAAAAGAATTGAAATATTCTCTCAACTAAAATGCTTTCGGACTCATAACTTTGTAGTTACTGTTATCGTTGTTATAGATAACATTTCGCAATAACAATTATCGCCGATCTATTTTAAGACAGTTTCATCGACTACAGTCAATCATAGATTAAAATAAATTATCAAAAATTATGCAAAAATAATCCAAATTTAATCATCAAAAATTATCCAAAATTATCCAAAAATAATCCACATTTAATAATCAAAAATTATCCAAAAGTAATCCAAATTTAATAATAAAAAATTATTAAAAATTATCCAAAAATAATCCAAACTTAATAATTAAAAATTATCCAAAAATAATCCAAAATAAGGATAAAATAGAATATTAAATAAATAGAATATTAAAATCAAATTAAAACAAGGAAAAGGTAGAAAGATTATTAAAATAAGGCCTGCGGGCTGAGAGTGAATTCCCAGAAAATGTCCAACTAGAGTGACGTTGCCCCTAAATACAAACTTTAAGTCTAGTCTGACCAAGCGAGTTGCGGTCGAGAGGAAATGCACGCTGGTACTCAGAAAGGTTGTTCTGAAGTCGGATGTGTTGGGTTTAAAAGCGTAATTATCACACATCTCCTGCAAACCTCAACACAACGCATCTAACGCCACTTAATGTTATTTTAAGGGCGGACGACCAAGAAAAGCATTCGTTTCTTATTAGCCGTCGGATAAACGACAGAATGATAGAATGTGCACCTGTTGATACTCTGCGTTTCACAGGCGTTCGGTATCAATAGATCCTCACACTATGGATACTACGCGGCTCATAATTGTATTAGTTCATCATCATCGTGTGCCCTCTCCGCAACGAAGGTTGGCTACCATGGATCGCCATTCTACTCTGTTTCTTGCTTTGATGGTGCAGGCTGACATAGATTGACTTGCCCATCTTTTGATGTTACTCGTCCATGTTAGTCTTGGTCTGCCTCTGCCTCTTTTGCCTTGTATTTTTTCTTCCAATATTACTTTTAGTAGGCTGTTGTGTCTTTTAATATGCCCCAGAAATTTAATTTGTCTTGTTCCAATTGTGTTCAGCAGTTCTCTTTTTATTTTCAGTTGTTTTAAAACTTCATCGTTTGTTATCTTTTGTTTCCATCCAATTCTACCTATTCTTCTATAAATCCACATTTCAAAGGCTTCAATTTTCTGTTCTGTTTTCTTGTCTAATGTCCATGTTTCTGCACCATATAGGAATATTGAAAAGATGTAACATTTTGCCATTCTTAGTTTCAGCCCTGCTGATATTTGTTTTGTTGTTAGTATATTCTTCATGGCATTAAAATTGTGTTAGTTACGTTTCTTTTAAGACAGAAATCGGGTTCCCATATATACGAGTAACATTAAAAGACCGCAATGCACAAAAAAGACAAGTGGAACAATATTAAAACAGGTCAATGGATTTAAATATTTGGGAACAATGTTAACCTCAGATGGTAGATGTACAACAGAGGAGATATGGTAGATGTACAACGGAGGTGAGATGGTAGATGTACAACAGAGGTGAGATGGTAGATGTACAACAGAGGTGAGATGGTAGATGTACAACAGAGGTGAGATGGTAGATGTACAACAGAGGTGAGATGGTAGATGTACAACAGAGGTGAGATGGTAGATGTACAACAGAGGTGAGATGGTAGATGTACAACAGAGGTGAGATGGTAGATGTACAACAGAGGAGAGATGGTAGATGTACAACAGAGGTGAGATGGTAGATGTACAACAGAGGTGAGATGGTAGATGTACAACAGAGGTGAGATGGTAGATGTACAACAGAGGTGAGATGGTAGATGTACAACAGAGGTGAGATAGTAGATGTACAACAGAGGTGAGATGGTAGATGTACAACAGAGGTGAGATGGTAGATGTACAACAGAGGTGAGATGGTAGATGTACAACAGAGGTGAGATGGTAGGTGTACAACAGAGGTGAGATGGTAGATGTACAACAGAGGTGAGATGGTAGATGTACAACAGAGGTGAGATGGTAGATGTACAACAGAGGTGAGATGGTAGATGTACAACAGAGGTGAGATGGTAGATGTACAACAGAGGTGAGATGGTAGATGTACAACAGAGGTGAGATGGTAGATGTACAACAGAGGTGAGATGAAGAATAGCTCAGGTAAAAGCAGATTTCCAAAAAAATGAGGAAGATGCTGTACAATCTAATTTTGTCAAAAGAAACAAGAAAAATAGTTCTTAAATGTAATTTAGAATCAGTCTCAACATATTGATGTGAATCATGGACAATAGGAGAATAGAGAAGAAAATCACGGGAGGCTGTAGAAATGTGGTTTTACAGAAGAATGTTGAGAATACCATGGACAGTTAAGAAGTGTAATGAAAACGTTCAGAGAGAGGACAAAGCAAAAAGAGAGATAAAATCCAATAATTAGGAAGAAAATTCATCATGTTGTGGCCATGTAATGAGAAGAGAACAACTGGAATATATTGTAACAACTGGGAAAATTGTGGAACGAAGAGACAGAGGGAAGCAAAGAGAAAAGATACCAGACAGCTTAAGAGAATGGCTTGGCAGAAGGTCAACAACAGAAATGATAAATAACTGTCGAGATCAAAAGTTGTGTAGAGACATGATCACCTACGCCAGCAGACATGGCACTTGATGATGATGATGAGTAACATCAAAAGATGGACAAGTCAGCCTATGACAACCCGCAGTATCAAAGCAAGAGACAATGACGCTCCATGGTAGACAACCTTCGATGCGGAGACGGCATTTAGTGATGAACATTGTATTATCTGGTCAGCGACAACAAACTGACCAAGACCTATCTTGTTCGTAACAGATCTGCAGCCCAGCTAACAAGACAAGAATCAACACTGATATCAGATATACTAAGACCGCATCAACATCAGATGTTCTTCCGGCTTGTAGCAGGAGCTACTGAGTTAAGTGCTCTGTGCACACCGTGAGCTGTGTGTTTCATCCGTTTTGATCATGTTTCGATATTCCAATTGTTTACGATGAATGATGATATCGTATGACAGGGAACAGTTGGCCGTGTTCACTTTCTGTGCGGTTTCGAGACTGCTATGATGGGGACTACGGTTACCTTTCTTTGTTTGGGAGATGAGTTAGTAATTCGGATGATTCCACTGGCAAGGGCGGTTGAACAATTTTGGATTTTAATTCGTTTGCAGTGATACCGGGGCCTCCATAACCAAATAACCTAATCAGATGTTCTGTCTTCAGTGGTACAGGTAAGCTTGTTTATCACCTTATACTTCATCCCTTCGAAATACGTAATAAAATGAGGAGGGGGGGGGAAGTTATAAAATACATTTGGCGAATTAACAAGATAAAATAAGAACAATAAAAAATAAGAAGAGAGTACAGAAATAAGAAGATGAAAATAAGGTTAAGGTAAATTACGAGACTTGAACCGGCGTCTTAGCACACGAGTTTTCACCCATATGTGCTCAGCCGCCTATCCAGAAGTGTTCGGAGACTTCTGGATAGTGTGGTTTCAAGCATCGAAACTCACGATGCGAGGCGGCATTCCTCACCTTTCCAGAGTACTATCCTGGTACTCATTTCTGCCAGCGGCTGGGTCGACCGCGGGTTTATTTTTTACCAACCACGAGTACAACTCACACTGCTTTTAGCAGGAATATAACGCGGGTTGTCCGAACGTCGGTGGCCCAGTCGGATGGTTTTTCCCAACTAGGCTACTGAGGCCCCTAAAGATGAAATTTGAAATGAAGACGAAAGACAAGATGAAATATGAAATGAAACCGAAAGACAAGATGAAATAAGAAGGAGCAGTATAAGACGAAAAAAAGAAAGAAAGAAAGAAAAGCAGAAATAAAGAAATAATGAATTAATTAATGAAAATAAAAACAGGGAAAAGTTAGAAAAGAAATAGAAATACAAGACGAAAAAAAAAAAAAAAAACTCAATCAAGTAGAAAGACAAAGAAGAAAGTTATGTTTCCAAAACGTCAGAGAAACGTCATGTAACGGCCTATAACCAACAAACTCTGCATTCACATTTTACACAAATCTCATTCAAAAGTTCTTCCATTATAAATCTGATAAATACTTTTGTTTTAATACCGTTTTCAACTTAAAATGACTTTTATTTGAGGGGACACAAGTGACAGAAACAAGTAATTGCTACAAAGTTAAAAAAAAAATAAAGTAGTATAACTAAAATGTTCCGGAACAATACTATATCTATCTATCTATTGTCCTTTCGAGCCGAAGACGGCACATAGGGCAGAACTACAATCTCAAAAACAGAAACCTTGCGTGCCAAATGGGCACATATTGAAGAGATCACTGCTTCTAAAATATATGGTTCTGTTTCCATAACAATACTGTTTTACAATGACAGCTTGTCAAGCCATCGATCAACCTCCTTAGTCGCCTCTTACGACATGCCTGGAAGGTCACAGTGTCACTATTCTTTACTTCCCTCATAGTGTGGTCCCGGTAACACACGGGATATATATATATATATAGCGTTAGAAAATTGTTTCGTTAATATTATTTATTATCTGAATCTAGCTATTACATTTTTTAATACGCAGTTGTAGTAGTTTGTCTAACAGCGGTAGGCCAACTCTAGGATATTGAAGCGAATCATGGATAGTAGACAAACATAAAAAGACGACTTTCACGACAAAAAATAATTTTAATAATAAAAATTAAAGTTGCACTTGTAATGATATCTATAATAGTTATTATATTGCTAGTTATAATAATAGTAATAGCCAAAATAAGTAATAGTTATAATTGTTATATTAATAATAGTTATAATAATATGAAAATGGTAGGAACTGCCAAGAATATATAGAACAACAACTTAAATGGTTGGTCCACCTGGTCAGAATGAATCCTTACCAATCACCATCAAGGGCGTTCTTCTCGAGAATGCATGGAAAAAGACCAAGAGGAAGACCCAGAAGAAGATGGATAGATGAAGTGATAAGAAGAAGATGGATAGATGAAGTGATAGAGACATGTAACAACAAAAGAAAATCACTAATTCAGACAGTTCGAGTAGCTCAAGAACGACAAATGATATAACCACGACATCTTTTAGGTATCAGTGAGAAAGAGAAAAGAAGAAGAAGAAGAGGAATATAATAATATAACTTATAATTATAAGAGATATAATAAAAACAGGCATAATAATAATATTAAAAGTTACAACAGTATTAATAACAATATTAACAATAATAATAGTTTAAATAAAGATATTTATATTATCTATCTATCTATCTATCTATTTATTGTCCTTTCGAGCCGAAGACGGCACATAGGGCAGAACAACAATCTCAAAAACAGAAACCTTGCGAGCCAAAATGGCACATATTGCAGAGATCACTGCTCTATACATGTTGTAATAATAATAGATGTAATAAAATAGTTATAATAATAATAGTTATAATAGTAAGGGTTATAATAATTATAGTTATAATAGTAAGGGTTATAATAATAATAATAATAGTTATAATTGTAAGGGTTATCATAATAATAGTTATAATAGTAAGGGTTATAATAATTATAGTTATAATAGTAAGGGTTATAATAATAATAGTTATAATAGTAAGGGTTATAATAATTATAGTTATAATAGTAAGGGTTATAATAATTATAGTTATAATAGTAAGAGTTATAATAATTATAGTTATAATAATAAGGGTAATAATAATAATAATTATTGTTATAATACTAGTTATTATAATTTTTATAATGATAGATATAATAATATTTATAACAATAGTTATAATAGTAAGGGTTATAATAACAATAATTGTTATAATAAAAATTGTTTACTAATAATAGTTACAATAGTTACAATAATAAGAGTTATAACGAGAACAGTTTTTATTAATAATAATAATAGTTATAATGAAAATAGATATCATAATAGCTATAATTATAACAATTATTTCTATTGTTAATATTATTTTTATTAGTATTTGTAGTAGTAGCAGCAGGAGTAATTGTAGTAACAGTAGAATTAGTAGCAATGGTACTAGTAACATTAGTATTTGTAGTAGTAGCAGCAGGAGTAATTGTAGTAACAGTAGAATTAGTAGCAATAGTACTAGTAACATTAGTATTTGTAGTAGTAGCAGCAGGAGTAATTGTAGTAACAGTAGAATTAGTAGCAATAGTACTAGTAACATTAGTATTTGTAGTAGTAGCAGCAGGAGTAATTGTAGTAACAGTAGAATTAGTAGCAATGGTACTAGTAACATTAGTATTTGTAGTAGTAGCAGCAGGAGTAATTGTAGTAACAGTAGAATTAGTAGCAATGGTACTAGTAACATTAGTATTTGTAGTAGTAGCAGCAGGAGTAATTGTAGTAACAGTAGAATTAGTAGCAATGGTACTAGTAACATTAGTATTTGTAGTAGTAGCAGCAGGAGTAATTGTAGTAACAGTAGAATTAGTAGCAATGGTACTAGTAACATTAGTAGTGGGTAGTAGAATACTTTTGGGAGCCGCGATAGCTCAGTGGTTAGTGAACTGGACTACAAGGGACAAGGGGTAGGGTTCGATCCCAAACGACGGCTTCCGGGTTCACCCAGCCTTAAATGGGTACCGGATTTTTTTTTCTGGGAAAGTAAAGCAGCACGGGCGTAATACCGACCACATTACCCCAAAAATTATGTGCTGAAGGTCTGTAAAAAATAGGGTCACTAACACCATATTTCCCTATACGCCACTTGGCGTGACGGGGGTACTTGACTTTTTAGTAGAATATTTTTCTAATTTTCCCTTGAAAACGCAACCGTTTCAGTATCACAACATCGTTATCTATAATATTAGACAGTTGCATTCATTGACTGACAACTGTTGTGTTTTTACATTATAAAACACAACTTCTCCGATTAACAGTTTCTTGTTGTATTCATTTATAGAATAATTTAAAAAAAAAACGAAAAAAATTGTGCATTTATAATTAGACACAATTCTCCAATAACTCTTTTTTTGCATTGATAATTTTTAGGACAAATTCTCCGAGTAACATAATTTTTGTATTTACACAATTTCATATTGGCGGGAATTATGCATTGATAATTAAAGGCAAAATTTATGTTGATAATAATTTTTACATTAATAATTTTTCAAATCAGTGTATGTCTTCAAGAAGTCTTAAAGGCACTTATTAAAATTAGGAGAAATACCTCTACTAGACGTGCAATCGTGCATATATCTGGGCAGAAATATAGATAAAGAGGGAGGAATAGAAAATGATACCAAAATAAGGATGTCAAAAGCAAGAGGAGCTTTCATTGCACTGGGAAACATATGGAAATCCAAAGAAATTAGGTTAAATACACAAATAAAAATGTTCAACTCAAATATTAAGTCAGTCCTATTATATGGCTGTGAAACATGGAGAACAACAAAATTGACAATCATGAAGATACAGACTTTCATTAATGGATGCTTACGCAGAATAAAAGGATGGAAATGGCAGGACAAAATCACTAACATAGAATTATGGAAATGTACCAGTCAAATACCAGTGGATAACGAGATACAGCGAAGACGATGGCGCTGGATACGACAGACACTGCGGAAGCCAACTGAGAGTATTACACAAAAGGCCCTTTTTTGGAAAAGACAAAGATGACGGCCAAGGAATTCTTGGAGAAGACAGATAGAAGCAGAGATGAAGATGATGGGGAAGACATGGAATGATCTTAAAAGAATGGCAAGAAACAGAACGACTAGGAAAGTGTTTGTTGAAGACCTATGCTCCACAGGGAGCTGAAAGTGCTTGTTGAAGACCTATGCTCCACAGGGAGCTGAAAGTGTTTGTTGAAGACCTATGCTCCACAGGGAACTGAAGGTGTTTGTTGAAGACCTATGCTCCACAGGGAGCTGAAAGTGTTTGTTGAAGACCTATGCTCCACAGGGTGCTGAAAAGGCAGAATAAGCAAAAATTTCATATCGGCGGGGACTTTTGCATTGATAATTAAAGTCAAATTTTATGTTGATAATAATTTTTGCATTAATAATTTTTTTGCAAATCAGTGTATCTCTTCATGAAGTCTTAAAGGCACTTGTTCTCGAAGTGGATTGTACCCGCGGCTGCTAACGGGACGGTCCTAGTTTAAACCTCACTTCTGAAAAGATGTTTAATACGATCCCCCAGTGTCTTTCAACATCTGAAAATTTGTACCGAACTTTTTCTTTGAAAAAATCGAAAAGAAAATTATGTTTTCAGAGGCAGTAGAGTTGAAGATGTTGCTGCGGATTATCCTGACGCAGGCACTCAGCTATGATTCATGGGCTATATACAGCCCTGGTGTTGCGGAGGCGTCGTAGTCACCGACAGATACCACATTTTAGCGCTTGATCTTGCAGCATCTTTATAACTGCCATTTAATGCTACAGTCGTGTTTGTCACTCCACCTCACTATGTGTCTCTCTCGATTCCTGTCTTCCACTCAGCTCCACACAACAGGGAGACAAAAGTAAATATTAAACACGGCTATAGGAAACCAAAGCAAAAAAAGAGCTAATTTCCAATATTAGGAGAAACAATCATCATTTTTGGCCATGTAATGAGAAGGGAACAGCTGGGATATATTGTAACAACTGGGAAAATTGAGGGACGAAGAGATAGAGGGAAGCAAAGAGAAAAGATACCAGATAGTTTAAGAGAATGGATTAGCAGAAGGTCAACAACAGAAATGATAAATAACTGTCGAGATCGAAAGTTGTGGAGAGACATGATCACCTACGCCAGCGGGCATGGTGTTTGATAATGATGATGACGATGTTGATGATAGAACATCAACTTATAAAACAAGTAACAAACTTTACATACGTGGGAACACATTCTCTGTAGACAGGACAATTGATAATGAAGTAGACATTTGACGCAACAAGGTAAATCAAATATTGGGACAGCTATCCCTTATACTTCAACACAAATGAAATATTGGGACAGCTATCCCCTATACTTCAACACAAACCAAATATTGGGACAGCTATCCCCTATACTTCAACACAAATCAAATATTGGGACAGCTATCCCCTATACTTCAACACAAACCAAATATTGGGACAGCTATCCCCTATACTTCAACACAAACCAAATATTGGGACAGCTATCCCCTATACTTCAACACAAACCAAATATTGGGACAGCTACCCCTTTTACTTCAACACAAATCAAATATTGGGACAGCTATCCCCTATACTTCAACACAAACCATATATTGGGACAGCTATCCCCTATACTTCAACACAAATCAAATATTGGGACAGCTATCCCCTATAAAAAAAAGTAAAGTAAAGTACCCCCGTCACGCCAAGTGGCGTATAGGGAAATATGGTGTTAGTGACCCTATATTTTACAGACCTTCAGCACATGATTTTTGGGGTAATGTGGTCAGTATTACGCCCGTGCTGCTTTACTTTCCCAGAAAAAATCCGGTACCCATTTAAGGCTGGGTGAACCCGGAGCCGTCGGTTGGGATCGAACCCTACCCCTTGTCCGTAGTAGTCCAGTTCACTAACCACTGAGCTATCGCGGCTCCCACTAATTTTTAGGGAATTAGTAAAACCCAGGTGTCCTCGCCAGGGTACGAACCCCGGCTGTTGCCGTGGTAAGCCAACCGCCTATCGATTGCGCTAACCGGACACCCGCTATCCCCTATACTTCAACACAAATCAAATATTGGGACAGCTATCCCCTATACTTCAACGCAAACCAAATATTGGGACAGCTATCCCCTATACTTCAACACAAACCATATTACGACAGCTATACCCTATACTTCAACACAAAGCAATAGCTATTACCACCAAGAACCATCTTATTCAGAGTCTATTCATTTCTACATTGTGCTACCAATGTCAAACATGGACACTTACGTCATTAAAAAAAAAGAAAGCTTGCCACCACAAAGCAGAGATGTGATGTCTGAGAAAAGCGCTTAGAGAGACCAGAAAAGACAGAATCAGAAATGATATTAAAGAGAAAGAGTAGGCATTGAACCAATTCTAAGCTACATACAGAAACAACAAATAAATTGGTTTGCCCATCTAGAAAGATGGCTGTGTGATTCCTTACCACTAGTAAAAAAAAAAAGTAAAGTACCCCCGTCACGCAAAGTCGCGTATAGGGAACATGGTGTTAGTGACCATAAATTTTACAGACCTTCGGCACATGATTGTTGGGGTAATGTGGTCGATATTACGGCCGTGCTGCTTTACTTTCCCAGAAAAAAAATCCGGTACCCATTAAAGGCTGGGTGAATCGGAAGCCGTTGGTTGGGATAGAACCATACCTCTTGTCCTTTGTAGTCCACAGTTCACTAACCACTGAGCTATGGCGGCTCCCGGTTCATTACCATACAAAGCATATATTAAAAGAGGAGAATGGAGAAGAGCAAGAGGCAGACCCAGAGTAGGATGGACAGACACCAGAGAAACGCTACAACATCAATCGACAATGAGTGAAGCCACCAAAAGGGCGAGAACTTTGTCTCTACCTCGACACCCGAATGGGTAACACAGGAAGTGAAGAAATCAATAAAGAAATAACAAATAAAAAAGAAACAAAGAAAGAAGTAAAGAAGGAAGTACGGTGCTACAGCCCAGTTATTTGCGACTGCTCTCATTTTGTTATCATGTACAATTCTTACTTTATAAATATATCCCGCATATTTTATCCTTCTTATCCCCAGCGTTCACATAATTAAGTAGGCGTAAATGCGTCCTGTCGCTATTTACGCCTTTCAACTCAACGCATCCGCCTTCGGCAAGGGCACATTTGCTTACTAATTTTGTGTTTGCCCCGACAGCGGCCATTTTTGGGCCACTTTTTTCGTCTTTAAACCGCTAAGGATTACTTAACGTGCGCGAGTGTACACGGGAACTCCTGTTTTGTTTCCGCTTTCCAAGAGAGTTAGACATCGGGCACGAAGAACATGGGAGGGTCAAAGCCATGAAGACACGTCACGATTTTTGACAAATTCACACCGCATGAGATAGGGATCGAACTTTGAACCTTCTTGTTCATAGGCTGATGTGATATCTCTACACCACCCAGCTCCGATATTATGCATATGATTCGGGTACGGTGGGTCCAAGATGAACAGAAGAACTTGCATACGAGGTTATCATATTTGTGGTTGAAAAAAGAATAGCTCACACGGAGAAGGTTCATATTTGTCAGGGAGAAGGTTCACACTTGTCACTAAGATGACTTACATTGTCACGGAGAAGGTTCACACTTGTCACTAAGATGACTTACATTGTCACGGAGACGGTTCACACTTGTCACTGAGATGACATACATTGTCACGGAGAAGGTTCACATTTGTCACTAAGATGACTTACATTGTCACGGAGACGGTTCACATTTGTCACTAAGACGACTTACATTGTCACGGAGAAGGTTCACATTTGTCACTGAGAAGGTTCACATTTGTCACTGAAATGGTACACATTTTTCACTGAAATGGTTTACATTGTCACGGAGAAAGTTGACATTTGTACATTTTACAATATTGTTTAATTATAAAGGTTCATTTACGAAAGTACCAATAATTAATTACCAATACATAATTAATGTATACTACCAATGCCAGACCTGGACCCTAGATGCAAGAACAATAAGAAAAATAACCTCTCCTGAGATGAAATGTGTTAGACGAATGGCAGGAAACAGTCTTAGAGATAAGATCAGAAATGAAGAACTGAGAAAAAAGCTAGGAATAGCACCCGCCTTAGAATATATAAGGAAACAACAGATAAAATGGTTTGGCCACGTGAGAGGGCAGAAAGATCAAAACACAATACAATGAGCCTTCAGCAAACGTTGTGAGAATACCAGACTCAAGGGTCGACCACGAAAAAGATTGATCGATAGAATATTAGAAATACTAGGAAGCATTACAGCAGCAGAGGCGAACAGAAGAGCAAAAGACCGCAAATTATATCTCCACTCGACGCTGAAAGGCAGATGAGGAAGGAAAGAAGAAGAAGAAAAAGGCATAATTAATTATTAAAACGCCATGAATTAATTTTTAAAATATCATTATTTAAATATCATTCATTAATTTTTAAAATATCATTATTTAAATATCATTCATTAATTTTTAAAATATCATTATTTAAATATCATTCATTAATTTTTAAAATATCATTATTTAAATATCATTCATTAATTTTTAAAATATCATTATTTAAATATCATTCATTAATTTTAAAATATCATTATTTAAATATCATTCATTAATTTTTAAAATATCATTATTTAAATATCATTCATTAATTATTAAAATATCATAGACATCATTAATTTTCTTATAAAATGAATAATTAATCAAGGCAACAAATACCACATTCTTAAGGGCCGGCCACACATTTGACCCACTCCAAAAATATTAATCTTAACAAATAAGAGGTATGTAGTAGAATCAGGATATCGTCGTCTAAAAATAGACCTGCACAATTTCTAGGATCACCACTAAAATGTCACTTTTGTATTCCTTGACGTAGCCGTGGCAATGCATTCTTTTTCACGTCACATGACTTTGATAATTCCCAATGTCTGTTCTGTTTAAATAATTTCATACATTTTTTAACAGAGTTACGGTTCTTTTGAATATTATCGTAAACACTTTTAATCAAACATCGTACACGAGTGGCGAACTGTGAGAGCTAATGGTTTATTGTTTATTTTATTGTGTAATTGTTATCGCTAATAAACAATTCCTGCACTATAACTTTGTACTTTCCCCAGACAATCAAATCTTGCACTATATCTCTGTACTTTCCCCAGACAAACAATTCTTGCACTATAACTATGTCCTTTCCCAGACAAACAATTATTGTACTATAACTCTGTACTTTCCCCAGACAAACAATTCTTGCAATATAACTCTGTACATTCTCCAAACAAACAATTCTTGCAATATAACTCTGTACATTCTCCAAACAAACAATTCTTGCACTATAACTGTACTTTTCCCAGACAATCAATTCTTGCACTATAACTTTGTACTTTTCCCAGACAATCAATTCTTGCACTATAACTTTGTACTTTCCCCAGACAAACAATTCTTGCACTATAACTTTGTACTTTCCCCAGAGAAACAATTCTTGCACTATAACTTTGTACTTTCCCCAGACAAACAATTCCTGCACTATAACTCTGTACTTTCCCCAGACAAACAATTCTTACACTATAACTATGTACTTTCCCCAGACAAACAATCCTTGCACTATAACTCAGTACTTTCCCCAGACAAACAATCATTGCACTATAACTCTGTACTTTCCCCAGACAAACAGTCCTTGCACTATAACTCTGTACTTTCCCCAGACAAACAGTACTTGCACTATAACTTTGTACTTTCCCCAGACAAATAATTCTTGCGCTATAACTTTGTACTTTCCCCAGACAAACAATTCTTGTTACTATAACTTTGTACTTTCCCCAGACAAATAATTCTTGCATTATAACTTTGTTTAGTGTACTTTCCCATACAAATAATAATTGCACGGCATTTATGACACACTTTTGGATAAATATTTCTTTCACTAAAATGAATTATGATTAAATACACTCCCAGACACATATTTTTTGTATTGCAATTATAATTAAGACACACTCCCAGACACATATTTCTTGTATTACAATTATAATTAAGACACACTCCCAGACACATATTTCTTGTATTACAATTATAATTAAGACACACTCCTAGACACATATTTCTTGTATTACAATTATAATTAAGACACACTCCCAGACATATTTCTTGTATTAAAATTATAATTAAGACACACTCCCAGACACATATTTCTTGTATTAAAATTATAATTAAGACACACTCCCAGACACATATTTCTTGTATTACAATTATAATTAAGACACACTCCCAGACACATATTTCTTGTATTACAATTATAATTAAGACACACTCCCAGACACATATTTCTTGTATTAAAATTATAATTAAGACACACTCCCAGACACATATTTCTTGTATTACAATTATAATTAAGACACACTCCCAGACACATATTTCTTGTATTACAGTTATAATTAAGACACACTCCCAGACACATATTTCTTGTATTAAAATTATAATTAAGATACACCGCTAGACACATATTTCTTGTATTAAAATTATGATTAAGACACACTCCCAGACAAATATTTCTTGTATTAAAATTATAATTAAGACACACTCCCAGACAAATATTTCTTGTATTAAAATTATAATTAAGACACACTCCCAGACACATATTTCTTGCTATTAAAATTATGATTAAGACACTTGCCTGCAAAAAATCGTTACATTAAATTTATGATTAAAACACTGATTGACATACAGCTATTGTCCTGCAATGATATTTAGTACACGTTTTCCTAATTTCTTATAGATTTCAGACAGTAAATATCTACGCCACAAGCACATATAGAACAAACACAACAGCATACACAATGCACATAATGTATTATCGATATGAAAGCATTCAGATAATATTCACTGCACGTGCCAATTAAGAAGGTCCATTAATTCATACATTTATTATATCGCTGGCAAATTACTCTTAAATATGAAATGATACAATACATGTTTTCTTGTGTTATCAATTTGAACATTTATAATTGTGTATATAATCGTTTCTCTTATCAATTTAAACATTTATAATTTTGTAGAAATCGTTCCTGTTATTAATTTGAACATTTATAATTTTGTAAAAATATCTTTCCTGTTATCAATTTGAACATTTATAATTGTGTATATAATCGTTTCTCTTATTAATTTGAACATTTATAATTGTGTATATAATCGTTTCTCTTATTAATTTGAACATTGATAATTTTGTAGAAATCTTTCCTGCTATTAATTTTAACATTTATAATTTTGTAGAAATCTTCCTGTTATTAATTTGAACATTTATAATTTTGTAGAAATCTTTCATGTCATTAATTTGATTATTTATAATTTTGTAGAAATATTTCCTGTTATTAATTTGAACATTTACACTATTGTAGAAATCTTTCTTTCCTGTTATTAATTTGAACATTGATAATTGTGTTAAAATCTTTCCTGTTATTAATTTGAACATTTATAATTTTGTAGAAATCTTTCCTGTTATTAATTTGAACATTTATAATTTTGTAGAAATCTTTCCTGTTATTAATTTGAACATTTATTTGCGTATAGACGAAATATTTCCTGTCATTAAATTATTATCAATTTTATTTTGTAAAAAGAAAATATTTCTGGCAAATATGTCGAACCTTTATAACTTTACAAACAAGTTCTCGTGAAGTAATTTAATTATATAACTTTACAAACATGTTCTCGTGAAGTAAGTGAATTATATAACTTAACAAACATGTTCTCGTGAAGTAATTGAATTATATAACTTAACAAACATGTTCTCGTGAAGTAATTGAATTATATAACTTTACAAACATGTTCTCGTGAAGTAATTCAATTATATAACTTTGCAAACATGTTCTCGTGAAGTAATTTAATTATATAACTTTACAAACATGTTCTCGACAAGTAATTTAATTATATAACTTTGCAAACATGTTCTCGTGAAGTAATTGAAGTAATAACTTTAGAAACATGTTCTCGTGAAGTAATTTAATTATATAACTTTACAAACATGTCCTCGTGAAGTAATTTAATTATATAACTTTACAAACATGTTCTCGTCAAATAATTTAATTATATAACTTTACAAACATGTTCTCGTCAAGTAATTTAATTATATAAATTTACAAACATGTCCTCGTGAAGTAATTTAATTATATAACTGTACAAACATGTTCTCGTCATGTAATTTAATTATATAATTTTACAAACATGTTCTCGTCAAGTAATTTAATTATATAACTTTACAAACATGTTCTCGTCAAGTAATGTAATTATATAACTTTACAAACATGTCCTCGTGAAGTAATTTAATTATATAACTTTACAAACATGTTCTCGTCAAGTAATTTAATTATATAACTGTACAAACATGTTCTCGTCAAGTAATTTAATTATATAATTGTACAAACATGTTCTCGTGAAATAATTTAATTATATAACTTTACAAACATGTTCTCGTCAAGTAATTTAATTATATAACTTTACAAACATGTTCTCGTCAAGTAATTTAATTATATAACTGTACAAACATGTTCTCGTCAAGTAATTTAATTCTATAACTGTACAAACATGTTCTCGTCAAGTAATTTAATTATATAACTATACATATATTGCACATTTAGATATTTCAACTTTTTACAACAAATCTATTTTAGAAAAAAAAAAATTAATTTATAATTATACTAACGCCCCTTGACATACCGTGTATATATTTGTTATTTTATTTCATTTTATTAATAGCTGTGACAGGTATTATATAATTTTTTGGACGTTTTTCACTGCTAGACAAAGACTGTCTTAAATATATAGAAGTCAATCATGCACAATCGGACAACCGGATAGAAAACCACTGCAGGATACATTAAAGTTGTTGTACAGAAGAATATTGAGAATACCAAGTAAAATAAGACTGAGGCTAAACTTTAGGAAAAGGTTATTAATCGGGGGGGGGGGGGGGGGATGATACAATTACCGTGTTCTAGTCACGTAATGAGAAGCGAATAACTGAAATATATGGCGACAACGTGAAAAACTGAGAGAAGAGGAGATAGATGAAAACAGAGAGAACATTTACAGTTTAGGATATCGACTAGATAAGTTGACAACAGAATTAGAGGCAAGACATTGTGCATGGACATCAGGAAAAATTAAAAAATACCAAAAAAACTGGTATGTAGAAGCTTTACGTGATAAGTGGACGACACAGACTAAACGACGTTTCGGCCCAATAGGCCTTCAGCAGGAACAAACAAGAAAAACACACGCACAAAACTAATAACGAAACATTAAAACAAAAATAGTCGAAATATGTTAAAGAAAATAAACTAAAAATGTCTATCCTGTGTGTATGAAAAGGAAATTGAAACAAAAGTGTGGCTGTCGTGAATGTGTAGAAATGTGCAAAAATGTGCGCAAATGGATGGACATCACCCAGGCCAGGAGGTGTATGACTCAATGATATATTTGTTATCTAAAATTCCATCAACATTTGTAAAATGTTAGAACAAATCTGATTGGTTCAAAAAGTTAAAGGAAAGTTAATGAACCTCTTCTGTTTCGTTAGAAAAGTATTGTCTCCTTGGCAACGAGACCTGCTTTAGTTACACTCGTTTCCTTTTTTAGTTCGGTATTTACTTGGTTACTTTGTTAATTAGTTATTAAGTTAGTTTTGTTTTGGTAGTTTAGACTAGTTTAATTATTTAGTTAAATAGTTAGTTTAGTTCGTTATTTTAGTTTATTTTAGCTTTAGTTTAGTTTAGCCAGTTATTTAATTACTAATTAGCTAATTAAATAATTAGTAATTAAATAATAGATAGTTATTTAATTAATATACTAACATCAAAACAAATAACAAGAGGGCTAAAGATGAGAATAGCAAAATGTTATATCTTTTCAACATTCTTATATGGTGAGAAAACATGGACATTAGACACGAAAACAGAACAGAAAATTGAAGCCTTTGAATTGTGGATATATAGAAGAATAGGTAGAATTGGATGGAAGGAAAAGAAAACAAACGATGACGTTTTAAAAGAACTAAAAGTGTAAAGAGAACTACTAAACACAACGCAAACAAGATAAATGAGATTTTTGTGCCATGTTAAAAGACACAACAGCTTAATAAAAGTAATTTTGGAGGGGAAAATACAAGGTAGAAGAGTCAGAGGTAGACGAAGGCTAACATGGACGAGTAACATCAAAAGATGGACAGTCTACCTATAATAACCTGCACCATCAAAGCAAGAGACAGTAGAATACCGCTCCATGGTAGTCAACCTTCGATGCGGAGACGGCTCTCAATAATGATGAGTTATTTAATTAGTTTAGTTGGTTATTTTAGTTTAGTATAGTTTACTAGTTAGTTTTGTTGGTTAGTTTAATTAAAATTTAATAGTAATTTGTTTAGTTTAGTTTAATTAGTAATTTATTTAGTTTAGTTTAATTAGTTTAGTTGGTTAGTCTGGTTTAGTTTAATTAGTAATTTAGTTAGTTTAGTTTAATTAGTTTAGTTGGTTAGTCTAGTTTAGTTTAATTTGTAATTTAGTTAGTTTAGTTGGTTAATTTAGTTTAGTATAGTTTAATTAGTAATTTAGTTAGTTTAGTTTAATTACTTAGTTATTTAGTTTAGTTGGTTAGTTTAGTTTATTTTAATTAGTAATTTAGTTAGTTTAGTTTAATTACTTAGTTATTTAGTTTAGTTTGTTAGTTTAGTTTATTTTAATTAGTAGTTTAGTTAGTTCAGTTAGTTTAGTTTAATTACTTAGTTATTTAGTTTAGTTGGTTAGTTTAGTTTAGTTTAATTAGTTATTTAGTAAATTAGTTAATTAATTAAAAATAATAAATGATATTAACCAAATAACTTAAATGACATAACCCGACTTCCGTAAATGACATCAACCAAATGTCAAATGACATAACCCGACTTCCGTAAATGACATCAACCAAATGTCAAATGACATAACCCGACTTCCGTAAATGACATCAAACAAATGTCAAATGATATAACCTGACTTCCGTAAATGATATAAATTGAAATTATATAATGATATTAACCAGTGTGCGTGTCTACGTTAGTCATGTGTAATATCTTTGTGTGTGTATATCTATGTCAATCATATCTCATATCTTTGTGTGCATGTCTACTGATGCACAGAGAGAGAGAGAGAGAGAGAGAGAGAGAGAGAGAGAGAGAGAGAGAGAGAGAATCAACCATTTGATATGACATTAACCTAACATCTGGTATGATATTAACCAACCATCTTATATGATATTAAATATCCTCTTTTACGACATTAACCAACTTCCCTGGAGATACTATGCTGTTCACATACAATGCTGTTCACATACTATGCTGTTCACATAATGTGATGTTCACGTACTATGCTTCTCACGTACTACTATGCTTCTCACGTACTATTATGTTCACGTACTATGCTTCTCACGTACTATTATGTTCACGTACTATGCTTCACACGTACTACTATGCTTCTCACGTACTATTATGTTCACGTACTATGCTTCTCACGTACTACTATGCTTCTCACGTACTATTATGTTCACGTACTATGCTTCACACGTACTACTATGCTTCTCACGTACTATTATGTTCACGTACTATGCTTCTCACGTACTATTATGTTCACGTACTATGCTTCTCACGTACTAATATGCTTCTCACGTACTATGTTCACGTACTATGCCTCTCACGTACTACAATGCTTCTCACGTACTATTATGTTCACGTACTATGCTTCTCACGTACTAATATGCTTCTCACGTACTATGTTCACGTACTATGCCTCTCACGTACTACTATGCTTCTCACGTACTATTATGTTCACGTACTATGCTTCTCACGTACTATTATGTTCACGTACTATGCTTCTCACGTACTACTATGCCTCTCACGTACTATTATGTTCACGTACTATTATGTTCACGTACTATGCTTCTCACGTACTATTATGTTCACGTACTATGCTTCTCACGTACTATTATGTTCACGTACTATGCTTCTCACGTACTATTATGTTCACGTACTATGCTTCTCACGTACTATTATGCTTTTCACGTACTATTATGTTCACGCACTATTATGTTTGTCACGTACAATTATGCTCACGTACTATTATGTTTCTCACGTACTATGATGTTCACGTACTATGCTTCTCACGTGCTATGCTGCTCACGTTATGTACAACAACAACCAGACAAGAAATCTGAGCGCTATTGAACAATGTCCGTGGATCTTGACAAAAATGTGGTTACTAAAACCATATCACAATATTAAGACATACTGGGACTCTTTTACTTGCTCGGTATCTTATGTAGATACTCTAACGTCTTACAACGAGCCAAACTCTCATCCATAATAGCAGGACAAAGTAACCAACTCTAACGTCTTACAACGAGCCAAACTCTCATCCATAATAGCAGGACAAAGTAACCAACTCTAACGTCTTACAACGAGCCAAACTCTCATCCATAATAGCAGGACAAAGTAACCAACTCTAACGTCTTACAACGAGCCAAACTCTCATCCATAATAGCAGGACAAAGTAACCAACTCTAATGTCTTACAACGAGCCACACTCTCACATTCATCATGGCAGGACAAAGTAACTAACTCTAATGTCTTACGAGTCAAACTCTCATCCATCATGGCAGGACAAAGTAACCAACTCTAATGTCTTACAACGAGCCAAACTCTCACATTCATCATGGCAGGACAAAGTAACTAACTCTAATGTCTTACAACGAGCCAAACTCTCATCCATCATGGCAGGACAAAGTAACCAACTCTAATGTCTTACAACAAGCCAAACTCTCATCCATCATGACAGGACAAAGTAACTAACTCTAATGTCTTACAACAAGCCAAACTCCCATCCATCATGGCAGGACAAAGTAACCAACTCTAATGTCTTACAACAAGCCAAACTCCCATCCATCATGGCAGGACAAAGTAACCAACTCTAATGTCATACAACGAGCCAAACTCTCATCCATCATGGCAGGACAAAGTAACCAACTCTAATGTCTTACAACAAGCCAAACTCCCATCCATCATGGCAGGACAAAGTAACCAACTCTAATGTCATACAACGAGCCAAACTCTCATCCATCATGGCAGGACAAAGTAACCAACTCTAATGTCTTACAACAAGCCAAACTCCCATCCATCATGGCAGGACAAAGTAACCAACTCTAATGTCATACAACGAGCTAAACTCCCATCCATCATGGCAGGACAAAGTAACCAACTCTAATGTCTTACAACAAGCCAAACTCCCATCCATCATGGCAGGACAAAGTAACCAACTCTAATGTCATACAACGAGCCAAACTCTCATCCATCATGGCAGGACAAAGTAACCAACTCTAATGTCTTACAACGAGCCATTCGTGGATACCATCACAGTGTAATATACACGGGAACGAACGCGCAGACAAATTAGCTAAAGAGGGAGGGAGATTACCACAAGAGAACCATCCGCTCAGTTATGATGAAGCCAAATCCATCCTCAAGGGTCAGTTCCATGAAAAATGGAAACGAGAACACCCAAAGTATAACGATATGGACGGATACCACCAACTATCAAGGAGGGATCAAGTCATCATACTTCGCCTACGTACTGGCCACAATAGAATGAGAAATCACATGTTCACCAAATTCAAAATAGGTACAACCAGCCTATGCCACTGTACACTGGACAATATGACTACAAAACATGTTCTACAGGATTGCCCCAGTACACAGACCTGAGAAGAGCAATGTGGTCCACACCCACCTCCCTGGAAGAGAAACTATACGGGGCAATCGATTCGCTTAAACAGACAGCTGACTTCATGATAGAGTCTGGAATCCTATTCTGATTGAGTCTTGATCGCAGAGAGAGAGAGAGAGAGAGAGAGAAGAGAGAGAGAGAGAGAGAGAGAGAGAGAGAGAGAGAGAGAGAGAGAGAGAGAGAGAGAGAGAGAGATCAGAGAGAGAGAGAGAGAGAGAGAGAGATCAGAGAGAGAGAGAGAGAGAGAGATCAGAGAGAGAGAGAGAGAGAGATCAGAGAGAGAGAGAGAGAGAGAGAGAGAGAGAGATCAGAGAGAGAGAGAGAGAGAGAGAGAGAGAGAGAGAGAGAGAGAGATTCTACGGTCGAATGTGTCTAATATTGGCAGACTCAGTCACGAGAGATGCTGTTCAGCATAAATAGCATCAAGTACAAGACACTAATATTACAAAGGACAAGAGGTCGGGTTCGATCCTGATCGACGGCTTCTAGGTTCACCCAGCCTATAACGGGTACCAGTTTTTCTGGGAAGGTAAAGCGACACGAGCGTAGTCTCGACCACATTACCCCAAAAATCATGTGCCGAAGGTCTGTAAAAAGTATGGTCACTAACACAATATTCCCTATATGCCACTTGGCGTGACGGGGACTCTTTACTTACTTTTAAAGGAAACAAATATTTGACCAAACTACTGACTTATCATGATTGCTTGCTACCAACCTTCTGTCAAGACGCTAGTAGCAATAATCTGCTTCAGTCATAGTTGACTATGCATTTTTCAGCGTCCCTAGAAATGCTATTTTTTTATTTTCTTTCCTCTCGCCGTGTGTTCTCTTTTTCTAAGAATCTGTCTGCTTCTTGTTTGAGTTGAACCTTTAGAGTGTGTTTCCAAAGATTGCGGTCTGCGGCTATTTCTTCCCAGGCTGCAGGATTTATGTTCAGAGTCTTCATGTCACATACACACACGTATACAAATCGAAGTTTTGGGGGTTCCTTAGTTCTTTTGCCATCTGCTAGTTGTCCATAAAGTATATCTTTTGGTATCTGGCCATCTTTCTTACTGTATACATGGCCACGACAGCGTAACCTACGTTGTTTGAGCAGCGTGTAGATGTTCGGGAAGCCTGTGTGTGTCATGACCTCCACGTTTGTCACTTTATCCTTCCAGGTGATACCAAGAATACAGCGTAGACATCCCATATGGAATGCATTTAGCCTTTTCTCCTGCCTTGCATAGGTTGTCCAAGATTCGCTGCCATACAGGAGGATACTAATGATGCAGGCATTGTTAACTGCTCACTTGAGTGGCAGGTGTGGGTGGTAACATGTCGACACTAAAATGGCGATCCTGAATCTTCTCCAGGGCGCGAGCTTGAGCAGAAAAAGAAAGAGACGAGTTCTTGCTCATTCAACATGTTCAGACTGTAGAATTCATATATATATATATATAATGGTGGTACGACAGGATCAGAAGTGGGGATATTTAAGAGAGAAAATAAGTTCAACGAATTGAGCAACAACACATTATGAATAGAAGGCATAGTTGAATTGAACACACATTAATAAAAACATGGTTCAAAGCCAAACAGAGACGGTAGTGATTTGTCAAAAACAGGAAAAATTAATCCGTGGTGTTTATCATGGCGCTACTCTTCCTTGATCTCTGGGTAGTGTGACACGATGTCTAGCCTTCTTGGATAGCGGCAATAAACAAGAGGTCCCGTGTGCACTCGCGCACGTTAAAGAATTCTTGGGAGTTAAAATCGAAAATCCTAAGATAGACAAGTTTTTGTTCTTGTATCATCAGCATCAAGTGCCATGCCCGCTGAACTAAACTTATATAGTTAAATAAATATGAACTAGGGAAAATGAACTAATCTCATCATCATCATCAAGTACCGGGCCTACTGGCGTAGGTGATCATGCCTCTCCACAACTTTCGATCCCGACAGTTATTTATCAGTTCTGTTGTTGACCTTCTGCCAAGTCATTCTCTTAAGATATCTGGTATTTTTTTCTCTTTGCTTCCCTCTATCTCTTCGTTCCTTAATTTTCCCAGTTGTTACAATATATTCCAGCTGTTCCCTTCTCATAATATGGCAAACAAATGATGATTGTTTCTTCCTAATATTAGAAATTAGCTCTCTCTTTGCTTAAGCCTCATTCAGAACGTTTTCATATCTCTTCTTTGCTGTCCATGGTATTCCGTGCTTCTTGTATGTCTTTTATTTTGTCTATCCACGTCTTCCTTTGATTCTCTCTTTCCGTCGTCCCGATGTTTTGAGACAGAAAGCGTCTGATGTACTGATTGGTTGCTAGATTAAATGACTGATTGTTTGACTGACTTATTATCTGATAAGAACTAAGCATCGTTAACACACACAAACTAATTGAAATAAAACATACCTATATGCGTCTTTCATCACAGAATAGAATCACTCCCATTATGGAAACCACGTAGAATACAGGACGCGTGCACTAATCGCAAACAATTATTCACGTTTACATCTCAAAATCTCGAACTAAAATACCACATTATGGCAGCTAACACAAGCTAAAGTGTTTCGGTAATATAGCATTCCTCAGTGACCAACACACAACTAAATCACTTCATATCAGGAAGTAGAAACACGTTTTCTTGAAACTCTCTCTGAAATCTCATTTATGAATATACAAAAAATAGTGTTAACGATAAAAAAACTCTTCCATTGGGGATCCCCTTACTCTAGTGGTTTCTATTTTTATTTTTCTCTGCATTTATGTTCATTTAACTGTACTCTAGCATTTCTTTTGTGTACCTAATGATTAATTCATTTGTAGATTTTCCCCCAGCACGTTTTTGTTATTGTATGTACAAACAAAGTGATCTATTTGATATGCAAACTCTTTCAGAAAAAACAACTTCTTATTTGGATGTTAGATTATAATTTGTTCATTGTTTGCTCGTTCATTATTTAAAAGATCTGATTAACTTCTGTAATTGTCATTTCTGTGTCTAATTTTCACATTTCTCTGTTCTTTTATTTCACTACTCCCGCATGGTTTGGTTTAATGTTAGTTTGTAATTTCCTGCAGTTGCTTTGACAAAAAATGTTTCCTTCTTCTATAGCTTGTTTCTTCTCTGCTTTTACGAGTGGCTTCTCTGACTTTTTTTTTCCTTTATTTCTCGAATTCCAATCAGCCATTGTGTATTGTGTTGTTCTCTCGTGCCCGCTGGGAGCAGAGCTGTTGTTCCTGGCTGTAGTTCTACCCTGTTGAAGTTTTCATGTCTAGCGAGTAGAAGACCATGACAAGACTATACCAAAGACCATGACAAGACTATACCAAAGACCATGACAAGACTATACCAAAGATCATGACAAGACAATACCAAAGACCATGACAAGACTATACCAAAGACCATGACAAGTCTATACCAATGACCATGACAAGACTATACCAAAGACCATGACAAGACTATACCAAAAAGACCATGACAAGACTATACCAAAGACCATGACAAGACTATACCAAAGACAATGACAAGACTATAGCAAAGACCATGACAAGACTATAACAAAGACCATGACAAGACTATACCAAAGACAATGACAAGACTATACCAAAGACCATGACAAGACTATACCAAAGACCATGACAAGAGACCATGACAAGACTATACCAAAGACCATGACAAGACTATACCAAAGACCATGACAAGACTATACCAAAGACCATGACAAGACTATACCAAAGACCATGACAAGACTATACCAAAGATCATGACAAGACAATACCAAAGACCATGACAAGACTATAACAAAGACCATGACACGACTATACCAAAGACCATGACAAGACTATACCAAAGACCATGACAAGACTATACCAAAGATCATGACAAGACTATACCAAAGACCATGACAAGACTATAACAAAGACCATGACAAGACTATACCAAAGACCATGACAAGACTATACCAAAGACCATGACAAGACTATACCAAAGACCATGACAAGACTATACCAAAGACCATGACAAGACTATACCAAAGACCATGACAAGACTATACCAAAGACCATGACAAGACTATACCAAAGACCATGACAGGACTATACCAAAGACCATGACAAGACTATACCAAAGATCATGACAAGACTATACCAAAGATCATGACAAGACTATACCAAAGATCATGACAAGACTATAACAAAGACCATGACAAGACTATACCAAAGACCATGACAAGACTATACCAAAGACCATGACAAGACTATACCAAAGACCATGACAAGACTATACCAAAGACCATGACAAGACTATACCAAAGACCATGACAAGACTATACCAAAGACCATGACAAGACTATACCAAAGACCATGACAAGACTATACCAAAGACCATGACAAGACTATACCAAAGACCATGACAAGACTATACCAAAGACCATGACAAGACTATACAAAAGACCATGACAAGACTATACAAAAGACCATGACAAGACTATACCAAAGACCATGACAAGACTATACCAAAGACCATAACAAGACTATACCAAAGACCATAACAAAACTATACCAAAGACCATGACAAGACTATACCACAGACCATGACAAGACTATACCAAAGACCATGACAAGACTATACCAAAGACCATAACAAGACTATACCAATGTCGTGACAAGATAAAAGATGTCAGACGCTAGTTCTTTCTTCCTTCCTCCCTTCCTTCTTTCTTTCTTTCTTTCTTTCTTTCTTTTTTCCTGCTTCCTACACTCTTGAAGCATTCTTCCTTCTTCATCCTCCTCCTTTTTCGTTAGTCCGACAGTTAATCATCTTCGCTGTCGTATTCGGTACAGACTTTCATTAATGGATACTTGTGCAGAATAAAAGGATGGAAATGGCAGGACAAAATCACTAACATAGAATTATGGAAATGTACCAGTCAAATACCAGTAGATAAAGAGATACAATGAAGATGATGGCGCTGGATAGGACACACACTACGGAAGCCAACTGAGTGTATTACACAACAGGCCCTTTTTTGGAATCCCCAAGGAAAAGAACAAAGAGAAAAACCAAAATATTTCTGGAGAAGACAGATGTAAGCAGAGATGAAGATGATGGAGAAGATATCATCAAGTACCGGGTCTGCTGGTGTTGGTGATCATGTCTCTCCACAACTTTCGATCTCGACAGTTATTTATCAATTCTGTTGTTGACCTTCTGCCAAGCCATTCTCTTAAGCTGTCTTGTATTGTTTCTCTTTGCTTCCCTCTATCTCTTCGTCCCTCAATTTTCCCAGTTGTTACAATATATTCCAATTGTTCCCTTCTCATTACATGGCCAACAAATGATGATTGTTTCTTCCTAATATTGGAAATTAGCTCTCTTTTTGCTTTAGCCTCTTTCAGAACGTTTTCATTACCCTTCTTAGCTGTCTATGGTATTCTCAACATTCTTCTGTGAAACCACATTTCTACACACACCAGTGATTTTCTTGTCTGTTGTCCTATTGTCCATGATTCACATCTATATGTTAAGACTTGCTCTACATAACATTCAAGAACTCTTTTTAATTTGCACAACACTAACAAAAATAGTATTGTTCGTTAACCAGAATAGAAAATAAACGAAATAATTCAACACAAGGGAGGAACCAAGAACTAACAACACAATAAAATATGACAAGACGTTTTCCCACAGCTCAGACCGCCCGCCACGATAATTGCAGTGAACCGGTGTTTTTTAACGAGGCTTAAAAAGCGGACTAGATAAACACTACACAGTGCAAGTTGTCACTCACAGCGGTTCTCAAAACATCTATGGAAACTATAATTTAAAGCAAACTATTGGACAAACGGTTCTTAAACATTTCGCGAATCAGGGGGCCGTATTTGTGATTTATTTATTCTCAGCACTTTTATGAGGAAATATTTGGAGGGAATTACAGCTGACACACTTTATGAGGAAGAAATAAAAAGTGAGAGGAAATATGGAAAGGAAGAGTGTAAAAAAAAAAGAAGAAAACTAAGAGAAGTAAGTATACGATGAAACAAAGAAAGAAGAAGTAGTAGATTTTGAGAAGAAAGGTTAAGAAAAGAAAGAAAAAGGAGATGTTGAAGACAAGGTTAAAAGAGAAAGAAGTAGATTTTGAAAAGGAAGGTTACGAAGAGAAATAAGTAGATGATGAAAAGAAAGGTTTAGAAGAGAATATAGAAGAAGTAGATGTTGAAGACAACTGTTAAGAAGAGAAAAGAAAAAGTAAATTTTAAGAAGAAAGGTTAAGAAGAGAAAGAAGTAGATGTTTAAGACAAAGGTTAGGAAGAGAAAGAAGTAGATGTTTAAGACAAAGGTTAGGAAGAGAAAGAAGTAGAAGTTTAAGACAAAGGTTAAGAAGAGAAAGAAGTAGATGTTTAAGACAAAGGTTAAGAAGAGAAAGAAGTAGAAGTTTAAGACAAAGGTTAAGAAGAGAAAGAAGTAGAAGTTTAAGACAAAGGTTAAGAAGAGAAAGAAGTAGAAGTTTAAGACAAAGGTTAAGAAGAGAAAGAAGTAGATGTTTAAGACAAAGGTTAAGAAGAGAAAGAAGTAGAAGTTTAAGACAAAGGTTAAGAAGAGAAAGAAGTAGATGTTTAAGACAAAGGTTAGGAAGAGAAAGAAGTAGAAGTTTAAGACAAAGGTTAAGAAGAGAAAGAAGTAGATGTTTAAGACAAAGGTTAGGAAGAGAAAGAAGTAGATGTTTAAGACAAAGGTTAGGAAGAGAAAGAAGTAGATGTTTAAGACAAAGGTTAGGAAGAGAAAGAAGTAGATGTTTAAGACAAAGGTTAGGAAGAGAAAGAAGTAGATGTTTAAGACAAAGGTTTGGAAGAGAAAGAAGTATATGTTTAAGACAAAGGTTTGGAAGAGAAAGAAGTAGATGTTTAATGCAATGGTTAGGAAGAGAAAGAAGTAGATGTTTAAGACAAAGGTTAAGAAGAGAAAGAAGTAGAAGTTTAAGACAAAGGTTAGGAAGAGAAAGAAGTAGATGTTTAAGACAAAGGTTAAGAAGAGAAAGAAGTAGATGTTTAAGACAAAGGTTAAAAAGAGAAAGAAGTAGATGTTTAAGACAAAGGTTTGGAAGAGAAAGAAGTAGATGTTTAAGACAAAGGTTTGGAAGAGAAAGAAGTAGATGTTTAAGACAAATGTTGGGAAGAGAAAGAAGTAGAAGTTTAAGACAAAGGTTAGGAAAAGAAAGAAGTAGATGTTTAAGACAAAGGTTTGGAAGAGAAAGAAGTAGAAGTTTAAGACAAAGGTTAAGAAGAGAAAGAAGTAGATGTTTAAGACAAAGGTTGGGAAGAGAAAGAAGTAGAAGTTTAAGACAAAGGTTAGGAAGAGAAAGAAGTAGAAGTTTAAGACAAAGGTAAGAAGAGAAAGAAGTAGAAGTTTAAGACAAAGGTTAAGAAGAGAAAGAAGTAGAAGAAGTAGATGTGGACGAGAAACTTTAATAAGAGAAAGAACAAGAAGCTGACGGGAAAGATTTACAAGAGAAAGAACAAGAAGCTGACGGGAAAGATTTACAAGAGAAAGAACAATAAGTTGATGGGAAAGATTAACAAGAGAATGAACAATAAGCTGATGGGAAAAAAGATTAACAAGAGAAAGAAGAAACAATAGAAGCTGAAGAGATAAGTTAAGAAACAAAGAAAGAAGAAGAAGGAAGAGAAGAACAATGATAAGAAGAGAAGAAGACAAAGAAGCAGATAAAATGTACAGAAATAAAATGACACACGACACGACGTGCAAGCATCCTCAAAGTCTATATAGTGGCTGATGGTCCGATCAAAGATCCACGTCACCGGAAAGAAACTCCCCCCAAAAAGACCCCAAACTGCTCGGGTTTTTCTCACGCTGTTAACTTCAACTATAATGTACTCCATGGTTGTTTTACTATTTGTTTGTTGTTAGGACCGTCATCACTGCACACCGGACGAACCCATAGGTGTCCCTATCTATCTATCTTTCGTTCGCCCGAAGTATTGTCTATATCAATGAATCAATTCAGAGGAAGAGGTATGTTTGCAGCATTCAGAGAAAAAATGACAAAAAATCAACAACAGAAAAAAATATGGACCAAGGCAGGATCGAACCCGTACTCAGTGGCACAGCGCCTTGCCACGAAAAGCCAAACGCTATGGAACACTGCCACTCAGCTAACTAAAAAATTAGCTTCGTAGGCAATGTCTTTTCGCGAAGGCTTTCCCATGACTATAGCATAAGGCTGCGATCACAGCTCGGAAATATTTTTCCTGTTAAGACAAGTATCTCCCGGATAGGGTAGGGCTGAATACTTGCGTTGCAGACAAACATTTAGGACGAAACAGCACGAATAGTAGTTTCCAGTGGTTTAGACTGGAGACAAATAATAATAAATAAATATTATTATAGAGGGAAACTTCCGAGGCGATAATTTTATCGCCTCGAAAGTTTCCCTCTATAATAATATTCGTCTATTGTCTATATCAGCAATGTCGTTTCCTTATAAATGTTACTGTCTTTTGTAACTCCTGTAGTGGCCCATATAGTTTTGTCTGTAGTGTTGTATCTATGGGCCAATGGATGTTCCTCAGTCTACTATATTCAGTGCAGTCTTGGAGTAGGTGCCCCGATATTCCCCTCGAGAACCTCGACAAAATCCGAGGAGATTCCTGACCCGCATGCACGAACTCCGTGCCACGGTTTGCAATCGAAAATGCGGGTAGAGGTTTCAGCTGACAATTTTGCCCGGGCTGCGGCCATATTTATGGCCTACTCTTTTCGATGTTAATTGCCAAGGGTTATTTAACGTGCGCGAGTGCACACGCGATCTCCTGTTTATTGCCGTTATCCGAGAAGGCTCGTTACCGGATCCCACTAACCATGAGATCAGGGGAGGGTCACGCCCATAAAGAAACCACAGATGCACTTTTCCTATTCTGGATAAATCAGCAACATTTCTGGTGGGGTTTCAAGCTAGTAAACGAAGAAGAGGCAGACCTTTGGGGGATATGGCGACGAACCATACATGATGAAATGAAAGATGCAGGCAGATCCTGGCGAGAGATATCCATGCTTGCTCCAGACCGGATTGGGTGAAGATCTCTTGTGAGTACCCCATGATTGGGTGGAGATCTCTTGTGAGTACCCCATGATTGGGTGGAGATCTCTTGTGAGTACCCCATGATTGGGTGGAGATCTCTTGTGAGTACCCCATGATTGGGTGGAGATCTCTTGTGGGTGCCCTATGAATGGGTGGAGATCTCTTGTGAGTACCCCATGATTGGGTGGAGATCTCTTGTGAGTACCCCATGATTGGGTGGAGATCTCTTGTGGGTGCCCTATGACTGGGTGGAGATCTCTTGTGGGTGCCCTATGATTGGGTGGAGATCGCTTGTGGGTGCCCTATGACTGGGAGGAGATCTCTTGTGGGTGCCCTATGACTGGGTGGAGATCTCTTGTGGGTGCCCTATGACTGGGTGGAGATCTCTTGTGGGTGCCCTATGACTGGGTGGAGATCTCTTGTGGGTGCCCTATGATTGGGTGGAGAACTCTTGTGGGTGCCCTATAATTGAGTGGAGATCTCCCGTGAGTGCCCTATGATTGGGTGGAGATCTCTTGTGAGTGCCCTATGATTGGGTGAAGATCTCTTGTGAGTGCCCTATGATTGAGTGGAGATCTCTCGTGACTGCCCTATGATTGGGTGGAGATCTCTCGTGACTGCCCTATGATTGGGTGGAGATCTCTTGTGACTGCCCTATGATTGGGTGGAGATCTCTCGTGACTGCCCTATAATTGGGTGGAGATCTCTCGTGACTGCCCTATGATTGAGTGGAGATCTCTCGTGACTGCCCTATGATTGGGTGGAGATCTCTTGTGGGTGCCCTATGATTGGGTGGAGATCTCTTGTGGGTGCCCTATGCTCCGACTGGAGTTCAGAAGATTCAGTAAAAGAAGGTTTAACATAACTGGTGCGACACGGCCCAGGATAAAAAATGGTACCTTACATAAGATAACAGCACTACTAACGAGTTTGAAAATAGTTTTAGCACTTTCACAAATCATTTCCGACGGGAGGTTGAGGCGATCAGTTCAACGAGTCGCTTGTATAGGTCCTCTTCTCATTATATAGACCAAGTTCGATTGTCGGTAGAATAAATATTCTTTTCTATCATGGGTGTACATTATAAATTAAAAACTATAACATGCACACTGCGTGTCTACAGCCTTTACTACGCCGACTTATTAATCTCAAAACGGTCCAGTAAACTGTCCTTCAGACTTCAGACATTGATCCTGAATAACGTCATAAATGTATAGATCTTTTATTTATTTTTTTGTTTCCATTTTTGATGATCAAAAGAGCGCGGTAGTGGACTAGTCTACTAAAGGGAAAATAGGTCTGGTTCGATCCTTACTGATGGCTTCGTGGTTCACCCAGCCTTAAATAGGAACTTAATATTTGGTTTATGGGAACAATAACGGCACGGGCGTCTTGCTGCTCACGTTATTCCAAAGTTCAGAGATTAGAGAAGGTAAACAAGCAAATGTAGGACCGATAACTTAATGTTTTGTATGCGTCACGGGGCTTGATGGGTTTTATCTTTTCTTTCTTTCTTTCTTTCTTTCTTTCTTTCTTTCTTTCTTTCTTTCTTTCTTTCTTTCTTTAATGTTCTTCATTGTATATCTTCCTTTTTTTTTCTTTATTTCTTTAATTTATTTTTGTTTTCTTAATTTTCTCTCACGTTATACTTTCTTTAATGTTACTTTTTCTCTTTCATTAATTTTTCTTTCTTTATTTTTTTATCTTCCCTCCTTTTCCATTTTTTCTTCATTTTTCTTTCATTTTTACTTGTTCATGATTCTGTCTTTCTTTTATTTTATTTTCTTGATTTTTTACATTCCCTCCTTTTTTACTGTTTCTTTCTTTCTTTCTTTCTTTCTTTCTTTCTTTCTTTCTTCTTTCTTTCTTTCTTTCTTTCTTTCATTAATGTTCTTCATTTTATATCTTCCCTTTCTTCATTTCGTTTTTTTTTATTTCTTTCATTAATTTTTTTCTTACATTTCTCTCGTTTACTTTGTTTAATGTTACTTTTTTTCTTTCATTACTTTTTCTTTCTTTCTTTTTTTTAATCTTCCCTCCTTTTTCCATTTCTTTCTTTCATTTATTTTTTTTTCTTCATTTTCTTTCAATTTTACTTTCTCATGTTACTGTCGTTTATTTCATTTTCTTGATTTTTTAATATTCCCTCCTTTTTCATTGTTTCTTTCTTTCTTTCTTTCTTTCTTTCTCTTATGTTCTTTCTTTATTTTTCTTTCCTCTTTCTACTTTTCTTTTTTCCTCCTTTTTTATTTCTTCCTCCCTTCCTTCCTTCCATCTTCAGGTTTAGATACATCAGCCCACGTTACAAATCCGCTATCCCCACGAGGAAACACTTACCAATAAATCTGTAGTCCCCCGGACAACCCCCTCTAAGTTTGAGAACCCCTGATATTAACGACATTACAGTTCTTACCTGTGTTTGAAGCCCTCTCGTCTGACGTCGCCCTTCTTGTGAATGGAATCCAGACCGACAGACAACCTTGGAAAAACCACGAGGGTAATTTTCAAACCGTCACCTGCTGTGTCACTATTTCTCTTTAGATAATTTTTCCTAGTTCCTGTGACTTTTTCTTCTTTTGTTATTTTCGCTTTGCCTCCTCCGTTCTCGATGAAACTAATTATTATAATTTTTTTTCTTCTGGTTTCTGTCTAAATTTCAAAATAGGAAGTTGAGGAATTATGGTTTGGTTGTTATATCCCTGTCTTGAATCGCTTCATATCTTGAGTCCTGTTATTTATTTACTTTCTTGTTATATTCTTTAATTCTCCAGTTTGTAATTTGAATACAAATTTTAAAAAAAATTATTTTAACTATTATATTTGAATATAGATCTCAAGACGAAGGTTGAGCCAAACTAGGGGCACTCCGTGTAGGATAGTTACCAAGAATGTGTTAATGATTGTAAAAATATTTCACGGTTCAGATTCATTTACAGCGTGGTCCGCATTGTACTGATGAACAGTGGTAGGTAAATATGTCCAGTTTTCTTGGAAGTTTCGCTGTATATGTTGACCATATCTTGCATTGTTGGGAAATGATGAAGGAATCGAAGAAGACAGTCTCTATATCGGATGCACCTCTCAAACTACGTGATAAATCCCGTTCTAAATCTTTCTGATAACAAAATATGCACCTCGTGTATAGTAATCGTTCTAGCGAGCTTTTATTGCAGGAACATATCCAGTCTTGACTCTCGCAGGCAGTTCCTTTCAAGCAAGACTGTAATTATTTCTCTGTTCTGTCAGTCACTCCTTGCATACCTGGATGGAGAGAAAAAAATAAAACACAAACGTGTTATTAACCGAAAATTAACGGTTTAATGCACATATTATGATATATACTTTTTTATCATTTTTTTATTTTTTTCTTTTCTGGTTGTTTTCTACTTCCAACTTCTCCGGTAAGAGAACCAATTCAGAGGAAGAGGTATGTTTACAGCACTCGGAGAAAAAATGACGAATAATCAACATAAAAAAAACAACAACACACAGAACATTATATGGATCAAAGTAGGATCCAACCCGTACTCAGTGACACAGCGCCTTGCCACGAGAAGCCAAACGCTACGGAACACTGCCACTTAGCTAACTAGAAAATTAGCTATCGTGGACGATTTCTTTCACGCAGGTGTTCTCATGACTATAGCATAGGGTTACGATCACAGCACGGGAATAAATTGTATTTCTGTACTTTCCTATTAAGGCAAGTATCTCCCGGAAGGGAGATTTTTCATTTGCATTTTTCATTTTAAAGTAAAGTACCCCCGTCACGCCAAGTGGCGTATAGGGAATATGGTGTTAGTGACCATACATTTTACAGACCTTCAGCACATGATTTTTGGGGTAATGTGGTCGGTGTTACGCCCGTGCCACTTCACTTTCCCAGAAAAAAATACGGTACCCATTTAAGGCTGGGTGAACCCGGAAGCCGTCGGTTGGGATCGAACCCTACCCTTGTCCTTTATAGTCCAGTTCACTAACCACTGAGCTATCGCGGCTCATTATTCATTGTTGTTCTGGTATTTTAGTTGCTTCATGACGCGGCTCATATCAGAAGAAAAAATAAACTTCTCATAATCGTTTATATCTTATTCAAGGCTAGTCAACGTGTGTATATTGTGTATCTGTATTTTTTCCTATTAAGACAAGTATCTCCCGGACATGCTCGGGCTGGATACTTGCGTTGCAAACAAACATTTAGGACGAAACAGCACGAATAGTAGTCTCCTCCAGTAAGAGCCGGGTATGTTACGAAAACAACCACGACGCGCCACATCAGTGAGTAAAAGGGCTCCCCGCCCGCAGCAATACGTTGAATTACATCAACCTTTTTCATCTTACGCCACTTTTATACAATTTTCTTCTTTTTTTTTTTCTATCTTCTTTTCATAATATTTTTTTCTTCTTCTTCTCTCTGATTTTTTTTTTCGTTTCTTTTTAACACATTCTAGTTTTATAATTTTGTTTTCTTCTTCTCTCTGATTTTTTTTCGTTTCTTTTTAACACATTCTAGTTTTATAATTTTGTTTTCTTCTTCTTCTTCTCTCTGATTTTTTTTCGTTTCTTTTTAACACATTCTAGTTTTATAATTGTGTTTTCTTCTTCTTCTCTCTAATTTTTTTTTCGTTTCTTTTTAACACATTCTAGTTTTATAATTTTGTTTTCTTCTTCTTCTCTCTGATTTTTTTTCGTTTCTTTTTAACACGTTCTAGTTTTATAATTTTGTTTTCTTCTTCTTCTCTCTGATTTTTTTTCGTTTCTTTTTAACACATTCTAGTTTTATAATTTTGTACCTTCTTCTCCTACTAGGTTTCCTCTTTCTATTCGTACCTTCTTCTATATCTTCGTCCTCCTTCTTTTTCATTCCATTCTTCTTATCTCTTCTCAGTACAGACATTCCAGTCAACGATATATAGTAAGTAAAGTAAAGTACCCCCCGTCACGCCAAGTGGCGTATAGGGAAATATGGTGTTAGTGACCCTATATTTTACAGACCTTCAGCACATGATTTTTGGGGTAATGTGGTCGGTATTACGCCCGTGCTGCTTTTACTTTCCCAGAAAAAATCCGGTACCCATTTAAGGCTGGGTGAACCCGGAGCCGTCGGTTGGGATCGAACCCTACCCCTTGTCCGTAGTAGTCCAGTTCACTAACCACTGAGCTATCGCGGCTCCTACTAATTTTTAGGGAATTAGTAAAACCCAGGTGTCCTCGCCAGGATTACGAACCCCGGCTGTTGCCGTGGTAAGCCAACCGCCTATCGATTGCGCTAACCGGACACAACGATATATATCGAACATCAAAGAATTCGGGAGTCTGGGCATCAGACCTGGACGAAACGCAACTAACCTGCATCACGAGCATACAACATGAAAACGTCAGACCAGAATGCGAAATGACGACCAAATCAAAGGTGAGATCGCGAAATCATAGAGTGAAATTTAAGGTGGCACCATCTTGAGTTTTAAAAAATGATCGATGCCTGAAAGCAACACCCGCTTCGGTTTATAACATCCTACAGTACAAACTGTAGATAAAATAAGAGAAGTGGCACAATAATTAAACAAAGAAAATAAGAGAAAGAAAATAATCTCTGCTGATATTAAATGTGTTAAACGAATGACAGGAAACAGTTAAAAAAAAAAAGAAAAGTAAAGTAACCCCGTCACGCCAAGTGGCGTATAGGGAATATGGTGTTAGTACCAATAATTTTTACAGACCTTCAGCACATGATTTTTGGGGTAATGTGGTCGGTGTTACGCCCTTGCCGCTTTACTTTCCCAGAAAAAAAATCCGGTACCCATTAAAGGCTGGGTGAACTCGGAAGCCGTCGGTTGGGATCGAACCCTACCGCTTGTTCGTTGTAGTCCAGTTCACTAACCACTGAGCTATCGCAGCTCCCTCTAAAAACAGGAAACAGTCTGAGAGATAAGATCAGAAATGAAGAAGTGAGAAAAAAGCTAGGAATAACCCTCGCCCTAGAATATATAAAGAAACAACATATAAAATGGTTTGGCCATGTGACAAGGCAGAAAGAACAAAACACAACACAAGGAGCCATCAATAAACGTTCCGAGAACACCAGTTCCAATTGTCAACCACGAAAAAGATGGATTGACGGAACATTAGAAACACTAGGAAACATAACAGCAGCAGAGGCGAACTATCTATCTATCTTTACGTCACATAGTACCATTGCTGGTGTATGACGGGGGGCAACGATAGGACCAGAGAAATAAAGGCCACTTGGTCAAGCAGTCGCCACGACGTGTGAGACTCAGGATTTTTATTTCACCCAAATTTACCAGGTGTCCTCGCCAGGGTACGAACCCCCGCTGTTGCCGTGGTAAGCCAACCGCCTATCGATTGCGCTAACCGGACACCCTACAAACAGAAGAGCAAAATACGGCAGATTAAATCTCCCCTCGACGCTGAAAGGCAGATGAGGAAGGAAAGAAGAAGAGGAAGAATAAGATAAAGAGTGATTATGTTCTTTAGTTCATCTGTTCATTTGTATCTTCAAAAGAATAAAAAATACACACATACTACTATAGATTCAAAGAGAAATTAGATGAGGCTGTATCTAAAAATAAATGGATGAAATGGCAGGACAAAGTCACTAACATATGAAAATCCAAAGAAATTAGGCTAAATACAAAAATAAAAATGTTCAACTCAAATGTTAAGTCGGTCCTATTAAATGGCTGTGAAACATGGAGAATGACAAAATTGACAATCACGAAGGTACAGACTTTCATTAATGGATGCTTGCGCAGAATAAAGGGATGGAAATGGCAGGACAAAGTCACTAACGTGGAATTATGGAAATGTACCGGTCAAATACCAGTGGATAAAGAAATACAGCGAAGACGATGTCGATGGATAGGACACACACTACGGAAGCCAACTGAGAGTATTACACAACAGGCCCTTTTTTGGAATCCCCAGGGGAAAAGACAAAGAGGAAGGAAGACCAAGGAATTCTTGGAGAAGACAGATAGAAACAGAGATGAAGATGATGGGGAAGACATGGAATGAACTTAAAATAATTGCAAAAAACAGAACGACTTGGAAAGTGTTTGTTGAAGACCTATGCTCCACTGGGAGCTAAAAGGAAAGGTAGGTATCTAAAAATGGTAAAACGGTTGTGGTTAAAAATGAGATACTGTATCCTTCAAAACTCTCATATTTTCATGTTTCCGATATTTTAGTTGCAATCATTATTTTATTAAAATATCATTCATATGTAAATGTTTACCTCAGCTTGAAATGTTATAAATATTATTTTTTAAATTCTAGAGTTATATTTTACTTATTCTATAATTATTCTTTTTTTTTATCATAGAGTTATATGTTACTTATTCTATAATTATTTTTTTATTCTAGAATTATATTTAACTTATTCCCTAATGATTATTTTTAACATCACACACACAACTTAAGTTAAATATAATTCTAGAATTTGAAAAAAAAATTATTATAGAATAAGTAACATATAACTCTATGATGAAAAAATAATATTTATAGAATAAGTAAAATATAACTGTAGAATTTAGAAGAAATAATTATTATAGAATAATCAAAATATAATACTAGAACTTAAAAAAAAAAGTATTATTATAGAATAAGTAAAATATAACTATAACATTTAAAAAATAATTATTATAGAATAAGCAAAATATAACTCTATTATTAAAAAAAACATAATAATTACAGAATAAGCAAAATATAATTCTAGAACAAATGAGCAACATTTATATAATAAAAAATATATTTAGAACAAATTAGCAATATTTATATAATAAAAAAAATATATTTAGAACAAATTAGCAATATTTATATAATTTAAAAAATATATTTAGAACAAATTAGCAATATTTATATAATAAAAAAATATATTTAGTACAAATAAAATAATAACTCTATGACGTGTTGATGTTATTGTGACGTAACTGTTCCAGTGCTAATTACAACTACCCAACATACGAACATTTGTTTTATTTTTACACTGACAGGACCTCGGAATTTGTTCACATATAGAAAATCGGTACCATAAATGTATTACCAACCTGGAATGATACTGTCCATATGACCAAAATATTTATTAGATTAGCATTAAATGGGTACTAACGCAATACTCGTCCTTACGTCTAAAGATGTGGAAGAAATCCTTATTCTCTCTTAGCGATAGAACATTTCAAACGATAAATATAGAAGCTAAAGAAGGTTTTAAAAGAATTTCTGAACGAGTCTTTTTTTTTTCTCTTTCTCACTGATACCGAAAAGGTGGTTTATATCATTTGTCGTTCTTGAGCTGCTCGAACTGTCTGAATTAGTGATTTTCCTTTGTTGTTACATGTCTCTGTCACTGCATCTATCCATCTTCTTCTTTTCTCTTTCTCACTGATACCTAAAAGGTGTCGTGGTTTATATCATTTGTCGTTCTTGAGCTGCTCGAACTGTCTGAATTAGTGATTTTCCTTTGTTGTTACATGTCTCTGTCACTGCATCTATCCATCTTCTTCTTTTCTCTTTCTCACTGATACCTAAAAGGTGTCGTGGTTTATATCATTTGTCGTTCTTGAGCTGCTCGAACTGTCTGAATTAGTGATTTTCCTTTGTTGTTACATGTCTCTATCACTGCATCTATCCATCTTCTTCTGGGTCTTCCTCTTGGTCTTTTTTCCATAAATTCTCGAGAAGGAAATCACCCTTGATGGTGATTGGTGAGGATTCATTCTGACCAGGTGGCCCAACCATTTAAGTTGTTGTTCTATATATTCTTGGCAGGGTTTACTCTGAACGAGTAAAATACATAATTCTAGAACATACAAATAACATTCTACAAGTGTAATATAATTGTAGAACAACCACAATTACCCATAGAAATAATTTAATAAATACAAGTGGAAGTGGTACAATTAACTACTATAAATGTAGATAGTAAATAAAAGTAGAATTCGTAAAATTTAGTAAAATCGTAGTTTAGTAAAAAAAAAAGTGTAGAATTCGTAAAATTAACTATAAATGTAGATAGTAAATAAAAGTAGAGTTCGTAATATTAACTATAAATGTAGATAGTAAATAAAAGTAGAATTCGTAAAATTAACTATAAATGTAGATAGTAAATAAAAGTAGAATTCGTAAAATTAACTATAAATGTAGATAGTAAATAAAAGTAGAATTCGTAAAATTAATCAAAAATGTAGATAGTAAATAAAAGTAGAACTAGTAAAATTAACTATAAATGTAGTTAGTAAATAAAATTAGAATTCATAACAATAACTGTAAACGTAGTTTAGTAAAAAGAAGTAGAATTCGTAACATTAACTCTAGAAGTCTTTTTAAAATAATTGTTGAGGACGTAAAATTAACTCTAGCGGTTCGCAAATTTCTCTAGAAAACGTAAAATGAATTATAAAAGCGTTAAAAATTAAATGTCGATGAAGTCAAATTAACTTCACAAGTATCTAATAACTGTAAAAGTTGCAAAATTAACTTGTGAAATGGTAAAAAATAAAAAAAGAACAACAATTCAACAATTATTCTTCAACAGCAAAAATTAAAAAAAAAAAGAACGTAGAGCAAGTTAAAAAAATAAAATAAAACTCTAGAGCATGCAATAACAAAATATTTAAAAACGGGGGGGGGGGGGTGGAACAGAGAGAGAGAGAGATAACTGGAGGCAGCAAAATAAACTCTAGAAACAAGGACGAACCAACTCATTAACAATATAACTAAAGACCAATTTAAAAAAAAAAATAACTCTAGAAATCAAAAGTAATGTACAAATGTACATACCAAGTACAAGATAGAAACAAGAAAAAGAGTTCTTAAATGTTATGTTGAGTCAGTCTTAACATATGGATGTGAATCATAGACAATAGGAAAACAAACAAGAAAATCACTGGAGTTTGTAGAAATGTGGTTTTACAGAAGAATGTTGAGAATACCATGGACAGGTAAGAAGAGTAATGAAGATGTTCTGAAAGAGATCAAAGCAAAAAGAGAGCTAATTTCCAATATTAGGAAGAGACACATCATTTTTGGCCAATTATGAGAAGAGAACAGCTGGAATATATTGTAACGACGGGGAAAATTGAGGGACGAAGAGATAAAGGGAAGAAAAGAAAAAATACCAGACAGCTTAAGAGAATGGCTTGGCAGAAGGTCAACAACAGAAATGATAAATAACTGTCGAGATCGAAAGCTGTGGAGAGCAATGATCACCTACGCCAGCAGGCCCGGTACTTGATGATGATGATGATGACATAACAAGCGAAACTAAATCTTGATGAAGTTAAAGAAATATAACTCATATAATGCATTTTATACACAACGATAGAACAAGGGAAAATGAAGCATCAAGGAGGTCAAAAAATAAACAGGACAAATCTGAAACAAGTGCAGCGTGTTAATTACTTGGACACAATAACATCAGATGGAAGATGCACCACATAAATAAAAAGCAGAATAGCTCAGGCTAAAATAGCATTTCAGAATATGGAAAATATCTTATGCAACAAATCTATGTCAATAGAAATGAGAAAGAGAGTTCATCGGTGCTATATAGAACCAATTCTGACCTATGGAAGCGAGTATGGACAATAGACAAACAAATGAAAAGACGATTAGAGGCCACAGAGATGGGATTTTTCAGAAGAATGTTGAAAGTTCTCTGGACAGATAAAAATACCAACGTTGACATTCTCAAAAAGGGAGCTCCTAAGAAACATCAGAAAGAAACAATCAACATTTTTTCGGGCACATCACGAGAAGAGGAAAGTTGGAATACTTGGTTACAACTGGCAAAATACGGGGAAAGAGATAACACGGGCGACAAAGAGAGAAGATATAGCTTGGTGTCATGGCATGGAAAGCAATCAACAACAGAATTGATACGATGTACTGAGGATAGAAGATAGCGGAAGGTCATGATAGCCTGCGCCGACCGGTATGGCACATGATGATGAAAGCAGGTGAAAAGATAATGATAGAACCAGAAAGCAAATATTTCAGAAAATGTGAACAAATTTTTAAAAAAATAATGATAATTGTAAAATTTATAAAAATATTATTTGAACAAGTTAAAAACAGCTAATGAACAAGTACAAATTAACCAAAGAGAACGTATTTATGAAGAAAGTAAACTCACAACTAACGAGCAATAGGAGAAGAATAAAACTGTCTGACAATGCAGAGTAGAGTTGGAATACTGAGGCGAGAGACAGTAGAAAAAGTCATTTCAAAAATTAATTAATTAACATGGTGGACAAACAAAAGAAGACGACAGATATTGCATTACGTCTTTTGCGGGCACACAAACAATAAACAAAGACATGATATGTTTAAGACTAAGTTAAGAGGGATGGCGGTTATAATACTTATTAAAAACAACGTGCAAATGTAAAAATAAGAACTGTGGAGTTTTGAATTTCTAAGTTTCTGTAGATGAGCAGATAGCGCGCTCGCTTCTGGGCGCAAATGTTCTTGTTCAGTCCAATTCCTAGGGAGGTCGCATTGTTTTTTTACCACCGACAGGCAGGAGGTACAGCTAACTGTAGAATTCACTAGCTTCTCCATAGTATATTAGCAGTGGTTACTTTATCTTTCTTTCATCATTTACGTTTCAACGTCGACGGGTGATGTCATTTCCGGTCTTTTGCAACCTATGTTCACTTCTTCAGCTGTTATGTTTCCTAGTGTTTCTAATATTCCACCAATCCATCTTTTGCTCTTCTGTTCACTTCTACAGCTGTTATGTTTTCTAGTGTTTCTAATATTCCATCAATCCATCTTTTACTCTTCTGTTCACTTCTACAGCTGTTATGTTTTCTAGTGTTTCTAATATTCCATCAATCCATCTTTTACTCTTCTGTTCGCTTCTACAGCTGTTATGTTTCCTAGTGTTTCTAATATTCCATCAATCTATCTTTTGTTCTTCTGTTCGCCTCTGCTGCTTTTATGTTTCCTAGTGTTTCAAATATTCCATTAATCCATCTTTTGTTCTTCTGTTCGCCTCTGCTGCTGTTATGTTTCCTAGCGTTTCAAATATTCCACCAATCCACATTTTCGTGGTCGGCCTTTTGCTCTGGTATTCTTGTAACGTTTATTGAAGGCTCGTTGCACTGTGCTTTGGTATCTCTGTCTCATCACGTAACCAAACCATTTTATCTTTTCTTTATTTATATATTCAATAGCAGGAATTATTCCCAGCTTTTTTGTTTCTTGCTTCTATATTTCTGATCATATCTCCCCGACTGTTTCCCTTAAGTTATCTAACACATTTCATATGGGTAATCTTCCAATAAATAAAGCCATCGAATACATAGAGAAACAACAGATACATTGGTTCGGCCACATAACAAGACAAAAAGAACTAACAATGACTCAAAGAGCCTTAAATAAACACTACGATAACGCCAGATTAAGAGGAAGACCGAGAAAGAGATGGATAAAGGGAATACTATATAGGAGGAATAACATCAGAAGAAGCCAACAGAAGAGCAAAGAATCGCAGATTGTTTCTCCCCTCGACGCCAACGGCAGCAGAGGAAGGATAGAAGAAGAAGAGGAAGAATTTTCCAATACCTCCCATTCAAATAGTATGCCCACACAAACGCTGAAAACCTTTTCGTTTGAGAAATGTTAGGAACCATCATTAAGCATTTCTTCAATTTTTTATCTCACTGACTTACTAAATATATTTATTCTGAAGCTAATTAATAAAAGCAGAATAGTTCAGGCCAAAATAGTATTTCAGAATATGAAAAATATTTTATGCAACAAATCTATGTCAATAGAAATGAGAAAGAGAGTTCATCGGTGCTATATAGAACCAATTCTGACCTATGGAAACAATTCATGGACAGTAGACAAGCAAATGAAAAGACGATTGGAGGCCACAGAGATGGGATTTCTCAGAAGAGTGTTAAAAGTTCATTGGACAGCTAAAAAGACCAATGAGGAAATTCTCAAAGAGGCCAACACAAAAAAGGGAACTATTAAAAAACATCAGAAAGAAGCAATCAACATTTTTCGGGCACATCATGAGAAGAAGAAAGTTGGAATACTTGGTTACAACTGGCAAAATACAGGGAAAGAGAGATCGTGGACGGCAAAGAGAGAACATACTAGATAGCTTGGTGTCATGGCATGGAAAACATTCAACAACAAAATTGAAACGATGCACGGTAGATAGAAGATTGTGGAGGGACATGATCGCCTACGCCAACAGGCCTGAAATAAGATGAGAATGATAACAAGAAGAACAGCCATGAATTCATTTTCTCCAAATTTGACAGAATCCAAAACTGAATTCACCCTGAGCGCTTCATCGTTAGGTGTTCGCCCTACAAATTTATTTGGTTACGGAGGGCCCCGGTATCACTACAAACGAATTAAAATCCATAATTGCTCAACCACCCGTGCCAGTGGAATCATTCCAATTAATATCTCATTTCCCAAACAAAGAAAGGTAACTGTAGTCCCCATCGTAGCAGTCTCAGCAAACGCCAAAAGACATAAGGCGAAACCGCGCAGAAAGTGAACACAACTAAATGTTCCCTGTCATACGCTATCATCATTCATCGTAATGAATTGGAATATCGAAACATGATCAAAACGGATGAGACACACAGCTCACGGTGTGCACAGAGAACTTAACTCAGTAGCTCCTGCAACAAGCCGGACTTGGAATATGAGGAAACTGCAACAAGGAACACTTTTCATACCCTGCAAATGTTGCTACTTACTACTTTGGAATGGCAAAGTTAATATTACGGTATCTTTAATAACATAACATGTACCGCTTAAATAAGTTACATAGACATTAATAACAGCGGAAAAAGATCTATATTGAATGGGTAAATGTCCTATAACAAAAGAGAATAATTTTTATATGAGTGTGTTCATACTAAAGAAGTATAGTTTATATTGGGTTTTCAGACGTTCATATTAAAGAAGAATAGTTTATATTCCGCATGTGAAAGTTCATAATAATGGAGAATGTTCAGAATGATGGAGAATGTTTAGAATAATGGAGAATGTTCAGAATAATGGAGAATGTTCAGAATGATGGATAATGTTTAGAATAATGGAGAATGTTCAGAATGACGGAGAATGTTTAGAATAATGGAGAATAGTTTATATTAGGACTTCTAATATTCAGAATAATGGAGACTAGTCTGTATTAGGACTACTAAAGTTCAGAATAAAGGAGACTAGTCTATATTAGGACTTCTAATGTTGGAATATGAGGAAACTGCAACAAGGAACACTTTTCATACCCTGCAAATGTTGCTACTTACTACTTTGGAATGGCAAAGTTAATATTACGGATAATAATGGAGATTAAATATATATAATATATATAATTAGTTTAATTATATATAATTAGAAGTCCTAATATAGACTAGTCTCCGTTATTCTGAACATTAGAATTATTCAGAATAAAGGAGACTAGTCTATATTAGGACTTCTAATGTTCAGAATAAAGGAGACCAGTCTATATTAGGACTTCTAATGTTCAGAATAAAGGAGACCAGTCTATATTAAGACTACTAATGTTCAGAATAAAGGAGACCAGTCTATATTAGGACTTCTAATGTTCAGAATAAAGGAGACTAGTCTATATTAGGACTTCTAATGTTCAGAATAAAGGAGACCAGTCTATATTAAGACTACTAATGTTCAGAATAAAGGAGACCAGTCTATATTAAGACTACTAATGTTCAGAATAAAGGAGACCAGTCTATATTAAGACTACTAATGTTCAGAATAAAGGAGACCAGTCTATATTAAGACTTCTAATGTTCAGAATAAAGGAGACCAGTCTATATTAAGACTACTAATGTTCAGAATAAAGGAGACTAGTCTATATTAAGACTACTAATGTTCAGAATAAAGGAGACCAGTCTATATTAGGACTTCTAATGTTCAGAATAACGAACAATAACGTGAACTAAGAAGGTAGATTGCCGAGTGAGCTAAACCAGCAGCTGCTCATTGGCCTCGTTGTCAGTAGGATCTGAGGTCATTTTTTTTCGAAGATAGAATCCAAATCTTAGCCTCTACACTGCGCAACGACAGCACGAGGGATACGTCATTTATTCTCAACCAATTATTTAATTTCCACTAAAAAAAACCTAAGAAATAATCAGTTTAGTGTACAGTCATCAATGCTATGTAGATCGCTATATTAGATATCCAGTTTAGTGTACAATTATCAATGCTATATAGATTTCTATATTAAATATCCAGTTTAGTGTACAATTAGAAGACCCACAAGAACACTTAAATAAACTCAACAGCACAGGCACAAAATACAACACGAAAATCAACATCAACAAAACATAAGTCATGAATGTCGCAAAAGAGAAACAGAACATCAACATAACTATAGAAGGCAGACAACTAAAACAAGTAGAGGAATTTAAATATTTAGGAAGTCTAGTGACAAACGATAATTCACAAACAACTGAAATAGAATCAAGACGCAACAAAACTTGTCAAATCATTGGACAGTTATCACCACTATTGTCCAACAAGGAAATAACTCTAGAGGCAAAACGAGCACTATACAATACAATCTTCATTCCAACGCTGTGCTACCAATGCCAGACCTGGACCCTAGATGCAAGAACAATAAGAAAAAATAACCTCTACAGAGATGAAATGTGTTAGACAAATGACAGGAAACAGTCTGAGAGACAAGATCAGAAAAGAACTGAGAAAAAAGCTATGAATAATCCCCGCCATATATTATATAAAGAAACAACATATAAAATAGTTTGGCCACGTGACAAGGCAGAAAGAACAAAATACAACACAAAGAGCCCTCAATAAGCATTGCGAGAACACCAGACCCAAGGGCCGACAACGAAACAGGATTAACGGAATATTAGAAACACTAGGAAACATAACAGCAGCAGAGATGAACAGAAAAGCAAAATACCGCAAATTATATCTCCCCTCGACGCTGAAAGGCAGATGAGGAAGGGAACAAGAAGAAGAATATCTAGTTGAGTGTAAATTACATAAAGAGCTGTTTTGCTTCATAGATTTCGCTGCCATATTTATCTATTAAATATTATATAACTAATTTAGCGAACATTTATACCCAGATTTTATTGTTAAATAACTAATTTAGCGAACATTTATACCCAGATTTTATTGTTAAATAACTTATTTAGCGAACATTTATACCCAGATTTTATTGTTAAATAACTAATTTAGCGAACATTTATATCCAGATTTTATTGTTAAATAACTAATTTAGCGAACATTTATATTCAGATTTTATTGTTAAATAACTAATTTAGCGAACATTTATACCCAGATTTTATTGTTAAATAACTAATTTAGCGTAAAATTATACCCAAATTTTATTGTTAAATAACTAACTTAGCGAACATTTATACCCAGATTTTATTGTTAAATAACTAATTTAGCGAACATTTATACCCATATTTTATTGTTAAATAACTAATTTAGCGTAAAATTATACCCAAATTTTATAATTAAATAACAAATTTAGTGAACAATTATACCAATATTTTATAATTAAATAACTAATTTTGGGTACAACAATGTCAGAATTATATAATTTCAGTACTAAACAACAGTATAGGAGACATTTACTTCTATATTATATTCTCTTTTATTTTAAAATGACGACCGACATAAATCAAAATATTTAATCTATTTTAATAAAACTATCAAATGATAATTGAGAAAAGCCGCTTATACGCACCGTGTCGCGCTATAGACAATTGTATTACATACTAAGGCGTATTTCGGATAAATTGTAATATGATAAATTCAACGATAGTTTGTCAAACAAAATATACAGGTTTGGTACGTTTGTTAGAGGGGGTAAAAGGGATAAGGAAACAGGGTAAGGTTGTTTAAGTTAAGGTAGTAGAAATACTTATCTAAATGTGGTAGATATTGTTACAAATAATGTCATCATCATCATCATCAAGTGATGTCTTCGCGCTGAAGGTTGGCTACCATGGAGCGCCATTCTACTCTGTCTCTTGCTTTGATGGTGCAGGCTGTCATAGGCTGACTTGTCCATTTTTTCATGTTACTCGTTCATGTTAGTCTTGGTCTGCCTTTTTTACCTTGTATTTTCCCCTCCAAGAATACTTTTAGTAGGCTGTTGTGTCTTTTAACATGGCCCAAAATTATGATTTGCCTTGTTCTAATTGTGTTTAGTAGTTCTCTTTTCATTTTTAGTTGTTTTAAGACTTCATCGTTTGTTCTCTTTTTATTCCATCCAATTCTACCTATTCTTCTATAGATCCACATTTCAAAGACTTCAATTTTATGTTCTGTTTTCTTGTCTAATGTCCATGTTTCTGCACCATAACGGAATGTTGAGAAGATGTAACATTTTGCTATTCTTAGTTTTAGCCCTGGTGTTATTCGTTTTGATGTTTAGTATATTTTTCACGACATTAACATTACTTGTTGCCATTCCTATTCTTTTGTTTATTTCAGTTGTACATTTTCCATCACTGGTTATAGTATGTCCAAGGTAGTTGTAGCTCTGAACTGTCTCCAGGTCTATTCCTTCAACTTTGATATCTACTTGTAGGTTTTTAGTATTATCTTTCTTTATAATCATAGTTTTAGTTATTTTGATATTCATATCTAATCCATATTTTATTTTTATTTTTCCTATAAATAATAACACAAGAAAATATTTTTTTGCAATATTTTCGAACTTTGAACACATACTTTGGTGAACATTATATTATTTTTTGAAAATATAATTTAAAAATTTGAATTATGTCTTTCAGAAGCCTTGAAAAGTTGTGGAAATAAAAACTCATCAGCACAAACACAAAACTTAGGCTATTCAAATCAAATGTACTATCAACCCTTACGTATGCGTGTGAAAGCTGGAAAACAACAAGAGATATAGAAACAAAGTTGAACGCATTCAAAAATAAATGTCTAAGGAAAATACTTGGTATAGAATGGAACGAATTCAAAACAAACGAGGAAATTAGAGAAATCGCCAATCAACCACTAATATCTTCAGTAATAAAGAAAAGACGATGGTCATATGTTGGACATGTGATGAGAAGAGATAATAATCGAATAGCAAAGCAAGCCCTCATATGGGAAACAACAGGTAAGAGGAAATGAGGCGAACTCAGAGAGAGACACCGATAAGAACATTGATGAGAGAGGCGAAGAAGAGGAAAAAAGAAAAAAGACGAAGAATAATAAGAATAAAAACAAGAAGAATAAAAAATAACGTTGTAGAAAAATAACAATTTGGCTAACATTTCTAGAAATATAAATTCTAATCATGAAAATACAAACATTAATGAACATTTACTGAAATTCTATCAATTCTATTATTTGAATGAAAATAACACGAATATTTATTGACATTTTATCAATTCTATTTTACAAGAATAATTTAGAGAACTCTAATGCAAGCTTTATTTGTAGAAAAATAATTAAATTAGGATGAAAACGACAATCAAATATGACTTTACTTGTCATAGACATTCATTTATTTACTTATTTAGAAAACAAATTATCAGAACTGTTCAAGATGTATAAGTGTAAAAATATGTTTTTTCTTATACAAATATATAATCATATAACATATTATCATATATTACAACAAATATAATATCTATGCATATTTTGACACCAAAAATATACCGTTTAATTTACAAATATGTAAAGTGCACTTTACACTGAAAAGTAAAAAAATAAAAAAAAAGTAAAAAAAATAAGTAAAGAGCCCCGTGTCACGCAAAGTGACGTATAGGGAATATGGTTTAACAGACCATAAATTTTACAGACCTTCAGCACATGATTTTTAAGGTAATGTGGTCAGTATTACATCCGTGCTGCTTTACTTTCCCAGAAAAAAAAAATCGGTACCCATTTAAGGCTGGGTGAACCCGGAAGCCGTCGGTTGGGATCGAACCCTACGCCTTGTCCTTTGTAGTCCAGTTCACTGAACACTGAGACAACGCGGTGATAGACCATGAGAGCACCCATAAACATGATAAATTTAGTGCGGGGTGAAATTTAAAATTATATACAAACTAATATAAAAACAGTATGGTCAAAGCTTTATGTAATAAGTCGACGACATCAATTAGAACAACGTTTCGGCTCAAAAGGCCTTCAGTAGGAACAAACATACAACACGCACACAGATATGTATTAAAACAAAAAATAGTAAATAATTTTAAAATAATAATTTGGAACTAGAAGAAGAAATAAAGATAAGAATAAAAAAAATCTTCCATGGAAACTGTGCTGTGGCCAGGCAAGACCTTTTATACTTTTTTGTATTTCTCATTTTAGTTGGAAATTATTCTTTATTATTTTTTTTTGTTTTAAATATATATATACATGTATATATATATATATATATATATATATATATATATATATATATATATATATATATGTGTGTGTGTGTGTGTGTGTGTTGCGTGCTTGTTCATGCTGAATGCCTATTGAGCCGTAACGTCGTTCTAATTTGTGTTGTTCACTTATTACGTAAAGCTTTAACCATATTGTTTTTTTTTCTATATATTTTTTTCCCATTTTCCTTACAATTAGCTTTACCGCAGCTTCGCATTTGGATGCATTTGCATTCATTTCTTTGCTTTGACCCTAAGAGTAACACACCTGTAAGTATATTAATTACAATTTTATTAGGAAAAGTGACAGCCCAGTGGTTAGTGAACTGGACTCCAAAGGACAAGTGCTAGGGTTCGATCCCGACCAACGGCTGACAGGTTCACCCAGCCTTTAATGGGTACCGGATTTTTTTCTGGGAAAGTAAAGCGCCACGGGCGTAATACCGACCACATTACCCCAAAAATCATGTGCTGAAGGTCTGTAAAATTTATGGTCACTAACACCATATTCCCTATACGCCACTTGGCGTGACGGGGGTACCTTATTTTTACTTTTACAATGTTATTAAAGTAAAAATATTATTTATATTTGTCTCAAGTGTTGATTATAAAATAAGTGTCAATTATATAAATACTTATTTGATAATACAATACACACATTCTTGTAGTTATATAAGGTATAAATAACACGTATTTCATATTTTAATTTTAGAAGAAAAAGTCTAAATTATTTATTAGATGTAAAAAAAAAAGGCGAAGGCGCGCGTCCCAGCACCAGAGCTGGAAGTTGTCAGCGACCCACAGCTGATGGCTTGCGTCAGAATCGGTGAACCAAAACCATCCAGACCCTGCTCCACCTCTCCGCGGTGCCTCCAGTAATAGACTAACCTGTCTAGTCTGGCCAATCGTGCAGGGATCCAAGAGGGAAGACAACCCGGTACTCAAAAGTGTCGTGCTGAAGTCGGATGTGTTGGGCCGAAAGGCGCAAATATAACAGTTATACTGCAAGCCACAACACAACGCAGACACGTCCACTTAACGGCCTTGTAACGGCGGATGATGAAGAGGAATATTCTAGCCTACCACGATACTCTAGAATACTTTAGTCATCGGGCGAACGCAACCAACCAACCAGATGTAAAAAAAAAAAACGGTAAAAAGCCCCGTTAGTGACTATCATTTTTACAGACCTTCAGCACATGATTTTTGGGGTAATGTGGTCGGTATTACGCCCGTACCGTTTTACCTTCCAGAAAAAAAAAATCCGGTACCCATTTACGGCAAGTCGAACCTGTAAGCCGTCGGTCAGGATCGAACCCGACCTCTTGTACTTAGTAGTCCAGTTCACTAACCACTGAGCCATCGGGGCTCTCATTTATTAGATAGTGAAGTCAGGAAAAAATATAAAAATATACCGGCCCTTGTTTTACTTTACTTGAGAAATCTAAAATGTTGTTTGGATATTTCCTGGAATGTCGGTGTTTTATAATCTTAAAAATAGAGTTTAATATGAAATTAAATGCCACCAAAAATGATCTCTAGTTTGAAATTCGTCAGCAATCGGCAATGTCTGAATGTGCCGGTCTCTCAAATTAAAATAAAATTCTATTTTATAATTCAATTTTAAAAATGTAAAAATACTAAACGTGTTAAAAAGTTCAGTCAAAGTGAGGCTAAAACTGATAATTAGATATAAAAAAATATGCGGTTTTGCTGGTAAAAACTCGGCCGCGAGAGTTAAAAACTCGTTAAATGTCGATGAGATGAGCGTTAACTGTGTATTTTGATAAATTATAAAGTGTTAATTAACGACTTTCATATCAAAACACACTTATGATAAATTTAACAAATTGAATAGATAAAGAAGCCAGCTATTATCTATTTCACACAATTTTTACACGGAAACAAACTAAAAATAGCCACTATTTAAAATATATTATATTATATATGTTTTTACCTTATATATATATACATTAAATTATCTCATAAAAAACATGTACTGCATTTTCTCAAAGTTATCAATTACTTAATTACTCTGGGAATAATCGTGGATTTTTTTAAAGAGAAAAGAAGGGCATTATTTTATGATTCTTGAATCACATTAAAAGATTATGAATTAAAGTATTATATTGTTGACTGCAAAATAAGTTTAAGATATGTTAGCATATTTCATCATCATTATCATTATCATAATCGTGTACTATGCCTGCTGGCGTAGGTGATCATGTCTCTCCACAACTTTCAATCTCGACAGTTATTTATCATGTTTGTTGTGATCTTTTGCCAAACCATTCTCTTAAGCTGTATGGTATCTTTTTTTCTATGCTTCCCTCTATCTCTTTTTTATGTTCTCAACTTTCCCAGCTGTTACAATATATTCCAGCTGTTCTCTTCTCATTACATGGTCAAAAAGTTATGATTGTTTCTTCCTAATATTGGAAATTAGCTCTCGTTTTGCTCATGTCTCTTTCAAAACATTTTCATTACTCTTCTTAGCTGTCTATGGTATTCTCAACATTCTTCTGTAAAATAACATTTAAACAGCCTCTAGTAATTTTTTGTCTGTTGTCCTAATGTCCATGATTCACATCCATATTTTAAGACTGACGCCACATAACATTTAAGAACTCTTTTTCTTGCTTCTATTGTCAAAAACTGGTTGCACAGATTCCTCATTTTTTGGAAAGCTGCTTTTGCCTGAGCCATTCTGCATCTCACCTCTTTTGTACATCTTCCGTCTGAGGTTAACAAAGTTCCCAAATATTTAAATTCATTTACCTGTTTTAATATTGTTCCACTTGTCTTTATTGTGCATTGCAGTGAGGTCTTTTTCGTTGTTGCTAACATTACTTCTACTTTTTGCTATTGAATATTAATAATTTTACAAATCTTAAAAATTATTTTGCACTTCCAATCCAGTGTTCAGATGAATTAAAAGTTTGAATGAACGATGCCCTACAGGCATGTTCGTAAGAGGCGACTAAGGAGGGTTGGGCATAGGACTGGCTATATGTACTGTAAAAAAAAAATAATAAGCGGCAAAAACGTCACATACGTGAACACGCACAGCAGAAGCCTTCTGAGTGTATTACACGACATGCCCTTTTTTGGAAACCCCAGGGAGAAAGACAAAGAGGAAGACCAAAATATACTTGGAGAAGACAGGTGGAAGCTGAAACGAAGATGATGGGGACGACAAGGAACGATCTTAAAAGAATGGCAAGAAGCATAACGGCTTGGAAAGTGTTTGTTGAAGACCTATACTCCACAGTGAGCTGAAAGGTAGAAGAAGAAGAAGAAGAAGAAGAAGAAGAAGAAGAAGAAGAAGAAGAAGAAGAAGAAGAAGAAGAAGAAGAAGAAGAGAAGAAGAAGAGAAGAAGAAGAAGAAGAAGAAGAAGAAGAAAGAAGAAGAAGAAGAAGAAGAAGAAGAAGAAGAAGAAGAAGAAGAAGAAGAAGAAGAAGAAAGAAGAAGAAGAAGAAGAAGAAGAAGAAGAAGAAGAAGAAGAAGAGAAGAAGAAGAAGAAGAAGAAGAAGAAGAAGAAGAGAAGAAGAAGAAGAAGAAGAAGAAGAAGAAGAAGAGAAGAAGAAGAAGAAGAAGAAGAAGAAGAAGAAGAAGAAGAAGAAGAAGAAGAAGAAGAAGAAGAAGAAGAAGAGAAGAAGAAGAAGAAGAAAGAAGAAGAAGAAGAAGAAGAAGAAGAAGAAGAAGAAGAAGAAGAAGAAGAAGAGAGAAGAAGAAGAAGAAGAAGAAGAAGAAGAAGAAGAAGAAGAAGAAGAAGAAGAAGAAGAAGAAGAAGAAGAAGAAGAAAGAAGAAGAAGAAGAAGAAGAAGAAGAAGAAGAAGAAGAAGAAGAGAAGAAGAAGAAGAAGAAGAAAAGAAGAAGAAGAAGAAGAAGAAGAAGAAGAAGAAGAAAAGAAGAAGAAGAAGAAGAAGAAGAAGAAGAAGAAGAAGAAGAAGAAAAGAAGAAGAAGAAGAAGAAGAAGAAGAAGAAGAAGAAGAGAAGAAGAAGAAGAAGAAGAAGAAGAAGAAGAAGAAGAAGAAGAAGAAGAAGAAGAAGAAGAAGAAGAAGAAGAAGAAGAAGAAGAAGAAGAAGAAGAAGAAGAAGAAGAAGAAGAAGAAGAAGAAGAAGAAGAAGAAGAAGAAGAAGAAGAAAAGAAGAAGAAGAAGAAGAAGAAGAAGAAGAAGAAGAAGAAGAAGAAGAAGAAGAAGAAGAAGAAGAAGAAGAGAAGAAGAAGAAGAAGAAGAAGAAGAAGAAGAAGAAGAAGAAGAAGAAGAAGAAGAAGAAGAAGAAGAAGAGAAGAAGAAGAAGAAGAAGAAGAAGAAGAAGAAGAAAGAAGAAGAAGAAGAAGAAGAGAAGAAGAAGAAGAAGAAGAAGAAGAAGAAGAAGAAGAAGAAGAAGAAGAAGAGAAGAAGAAGAAGAAGAAAGAAGAAGAAGAAGAAGAAGAAGAAGAAGAAGAAGAAGAAGAAGAAGAAGAAGAAGAAGAAGAAGAAGAAGAAGAAGAAGAAGAAGAAGAAGAAGAAGAAGAAGAAGAAGAGAAGAAAGAAGAAGAAGAAGAAGAAGAAGAAGAAGAAGAAGAAGAAGAAGAAGAAGAAGAAGAAGAAGAAGAAGAAGAAGAAGAAGAAGAAGAAGAAGAAGAAGAAGAAGAAGAAGAAGAAGAAGAGAAGAAGAAGAAGAAGAAGAAGAAGAAGAAGAAGAAGAAGAAGAAGAAGAAGAAGAAGAAGAAGAAGAAGAAGAAGAAGAAGAAGAAGAAGAAGAAGAAGAAGAAGAGAAGAAGAAGAAGAAGAAGAAGAAGAAGAAGAAGAAGAAGAAGAAGAAGAAGAAGAAGAAGAAGAAGAAGAAAAGAAGAAGAAGAAGAATAAGAAGAAGAAGAAGAAGAAGAAGAAGAAGAAAGAAGAAGAAGAAGAAGAAGAAGAAGAAGAAGAAGAAGAAGAAGAAGAAGAAGAAGAAGAAGAAGAAGAAGAAGAAGAGAAGAAGAAGAAGAAGAAGAAGAAGAAGAAGAAGAAGAAGAAGAAGAAGAAGAAGAAGAAGAAGAAGAAGAAGAAGAAGAAGAAGAAGAAGAAGAAGAAGAAGAAGAAGAAGAAGAAGAAGAAGAAGAAGAAGAAGAGAAGAAGAAGAAAGAAGAAGAAGAAGAAGAGAAGAAGAAGAAGAAGAAGAAGAAGAAGAAGAAGAAGAAGAAGAAGAAGAAGAAGAAGAAGAAGAAGAGAAGAAGAAGAAGAAGAAGAAGAAGAAGAAGAAGAAGAAGAAGAAGAAGAAGAAGAAGAAGAAGAAGAAGAAGAAGAAGAAGAAGAAGAAGAAGAAGAAGAAGAAGAAGAAGAAGAAGAAGAAGAAGAAGAAGAAGAAGAAGAAGAAGAAGAAGAAGAAGAAAGAAGAAGAAGAGAAGAAGAAGAAGAAGAAGAAGAGAAGAAGAAGAAAGAAGAAGAAGAAGAAGAAGAAGAAGAAGAAGAAGAAGAAGAAGAGAGAAGAGAAGAAGAAGAAGAAGAAGAAGAAGAAGAAGAAGAAGAAGAAGAAGAAGAAGAAGAAGAAGAAGAAGAAGAAGAAGAAGAAGAAGAAGAAGAGAAGAAGAAGAAGAAGAAGAAGAAGAAGAAGAAGAAGAAGAAAAGAAGAAGAAGAAGAAGAAAAGAAGAAGAAGAAGAAGAAGAAGAAGAAGAAGAAGAAGAAGAAGAAGAAGAAGAAGAAGAGAAGAAGAAGAAGAAGAAGAAGAAGAAGAAGAAGAAGAAGAAGAAGAGAAGAAGAAGAAGAAGAAGAAGAAGAAGAAGAAGAAGAAGAAGAAGAAGAAGAAGAAGAAGAAGAAGAAGAAGAAGAAGAAGAAGAAGAAGAAGAAGAAGAAGAAGGAAGAAGAAGAAGAAGAAGAAGAGAAGAAGAAGAGAAGAAGAAGAAGAAGAAGAAGAAGAAGAAGAAGAAGAAGAAGAAGAAGAAGAAGAAGAAGAAGAAGAAGAAGAAGAAGAAGAAGAAGAAGAAGAAGAAGAAGAAGAAGAAGAAGAAGAAGAAGAAGAAGAAGAAGAAGAAGAAGAAGAAGAAAGAAGAAGAAGAAGAAGAAGAAGAAGAAGAAGAAGAAGAAGAAGAAGAAGAAGAAGAAGAAGAAGAAGAAGAAGAAGAAAAGAAGAAGAAGAAGAAGAAGAAGAAGAAGAAGAGAAGAAGAAGAAGAAGAAGAAGAAGAAGAAGAAGAAGAAGAAGAAGAAGAAGAAGAAGAAGAAGAAGAAGAAGAAGAAGAAGAAGAAGAAGAAGAAGAAGAAGAAGAAGAAGAAGAAGAGAAGAAGAAGAAGAAGAAGAAGAAGAAGAAGAAGAAGAAGAAGAAGAAGAAGAAGAAGAAGAAGAAGAAGAAGAAGGAAGAAGAGAAGAAGAAGAAGAGAAAGAAGAAGAGAAGAAGAAGAAGAAGAAGAAGAAGAAGAAGAAGAAGAAGAAGAAGAAGAAGAAGAAGAAGAAGAAGAAGAAGAAGAAGAAGAAGAAGAAGAAGAAGAAGAAGAAGAAGAAGAAGAAGAAGAAGAAGAAGAAGAATGGCAATTCTTAATATTCTAAAATTAATACCAGCTATGGAGATGAAATTGAATCTAAGGTTTTGGGCATCTCTTACTTAGATCGTATCATAAATGGAACAGTTCACAAAAGGATACAAGCAATCGGAGTACATGATGATCTTTTGGCTATTGTGATGAAACGCAAAATGAAATGGTTTGGTCTATCCCGATCGTCTGGTCTGGCATAGACTGTTCTGTAAGGAATTGAGAAGAGAGCGAGAAATAGAGTTGGGCTGAGAAAAATAAATGGGAAGATAACATAACAAATGGACAGGCTTCGATATTGTGTTTATTCTCACAAAATTGACTGAAGGTGAAGAGAAGTTGGGAAGATTGATCAAGTCTGTCAGTGGTGCCCCAACAATCCTCGTGGTAATGGGATGAAGGAAATGATGAGGACAATGAAGAAGATGTTGATGAAGAAAATGATGAGGACAATGAAGAAGATGTTGATGAAGAAAATGATGAGGACAATGAAGAAGATGTTGATGAAGAAAATGATGAGGACAATGAAGAAGATGTTGATGAAGAAAATGATGAGGACAATGAAGACGATGTTGATGAAGATGTTGATGAAGAAAATGATGAGGACAATGAAGAAGATGTTGATGAAGAAAATGAAGAAGATGTTGATGAAGAAAATGAAGAAGATGTTGATGAAGAAAATGATGAGGACAATGAAGAAGATGTTGATGGAAAAAATGAAGAAGATGTTGATGAAGAAGATGTTCATGAAGAAAATGATGAAGTAAATGAAGATGATGTTGATGAAGGAAATGAAGAAGATGTTGATGAAGAAAATGAAGTAGATGTTGATGAAGAAAATGAAGTAGATGTTGATGAAGAAAATGATGAAGCAAATGAAGAAGATGTTGATGATGAAAATGATGAAGAAGTTGATGAAGAAGATGTTGATGATGAAAATGATGAAGAAGTTGATGAAGAAGATGTTGATGAAGAAAATGATGAAGCAAATAAAGAGGATGTTGATGAAGAAAATGATGAAGAAGTTGATGAAGAAAATGATGAAGAAATGATGAAAAAGAAGATTTTAAAATTCCTTCAACATATATACTGACGATTATTACTTTTTATTTTCCACAGTTTAAACTGCAATCGACAGTAAATCGCTACAAAGAAGTAATGTTAGAAACAAAACAGTAAATGTCTACAAAGAAGTAATGTTAGAAACAAAACAGTAAATCGCTACAAAGAAGTAATGTTAGAAACAAAACAGTAAATCGCTACAAAGAAGTAATGTTAGAAACAAAACAGTAAATCGCTACAAAGAAGTAATGTTAGAAACAAAACAGTAAATCGCTACAAAGAAGTAATGTTAGAAACAAAACAGTAAATCGCTACAAAGAAGTAATGTTAGAAACAAAACAGTAAATCGCTACAAAGAAGTAATGTTAGAAACAAAACAGTAAATCGCTACAAAGAAGTAATGTTAGAAACAAAACAGTAAATCGCTACAAAGAAGTAATGTTAGAAACAAAACAGTAAATCGCTACAAAGAAGTAATGTTAGAAACAAAACAGTAAATCGCTACAAAGAAGTAATGTTAGAAACAAAACAGTAAATCGCTACAAAGAAGTAATGTTAGAAAGAAAACGAGCTATTTATAAGACAATCTCTATCCCACCGCTGTGCTACCAGTGCCAGGCTTGGACCCTAGATGCAAGAACTATTAGAAAAAAAAAAAACCACAGAAATGAAGTGTGTCAGACGCATGACAGGAAACAGCCTGAGTGATAAGATCAGAAATGCTACGACAAAAGACAATGAACGGAACCAGCTATTGAATACATAAAGCGACAACAGATCAAGCGGTTCGGGCATGTGATAAGACATAAAGAACTCAAATGAAAAGACGATTAGAGGCCACAGAAATGGGATTTCTTAGGAGAATGTTGAAAGTTCCCTGGTCAGCTAAAAAGACCAATGAGGAAGTTCTCAAAGAGGCCAACACAAAAAAGGGAGGTCCTAAAAATATCAGAAAGAAACAATCAACATTTTTCGCGCACATCATGAGAAGAGGAAAGTTGGAATACTTTGTTACAACTGGCAAAATAAAAGGAAAGAGAGATCGCGGATGACAAAGAGAGAAAATACTGGATAGCTTGGAGTCATAGCATGAAAAACAGTCAACAACAGAACTGATACGATGCACTGTAGATAGAAGCTTGTGGAAGGACATGATCGCCTACGCCATTCGGTATGGCACATGATAATGATGATACTAAGTCCCTCCAGCCCTATATGTCCCTCTACCCCTGTAAGTCCCTCCACCCCTGTAAGTCCCTCCACCCCTAAAAGTCCCTCCACCCCTAAAAGTCCCTCCACCCCTGTAAGTCCCTCCAGCCCTATATGTCCCTCCACCCCTGTAAGTCCTTGCACCCCTGTAAGTCCCTCCACCCCTATAAGTCCCTCCACCCCTATAAGTCCCTCCACCCCTAAAAGTCTCCCCCCCCCCTCCGGATGACCCCCTGTAAAGGGAGAATGTCCTAAAGATAGTTCACAAACAGGAAGTACGTGGGCTGTGATGTTCAGACTTCGTTCAGTTCTGAAAATTTACGGGACAGCTTGTAGGGCCCAAAACACCCGCAGCATACAGACACGATGTACACAAATATCTATATTTATGGCCATGTTTTAAAACAATATATCTGTAGATTACAATGATGAGAGAGCAATTAGAATTATGAGCTACGATCCCAAAAAAAACTGATAAGAAGCGTTATAGGACGTGATCATAGGATAATAAAACCAGATATCAGGGATAACAATTTTTGGCTTCATGAATGTGAGGATATAAACTAGGATACACCGGGATAATGTTAACATTTGAAGCAACAGCGTTAAACACAGAACTGGCATTGTCTTATATAAACAACACAGGGACGCTCGACAATGTAAAAAGTAAGCTATTCATAAGAAAACTGGTACGATCAGACTATAAATAATGTTGGGAAATCTGTAAAATATTTGAAATATAAATCGTAAATATTTCAAATAATAAACCCATGCTGTAAAGAATCAAACTCATAATAAATTATGGCAATGATAAATTCACAAAAAAGTGATGGCAATAATAAATTCATACGGTGGTTAAAAAAAAAATACAAAAAAAAAAAAAAAAAACTATTTTTGTCATTGCTGGGGTCTGTCCGTGGCAAAGCGTTGTGCCACTGAGTACGGGTTCGATCCTGCTTTGGTCCATTTTTTTTCTGTTGTTAATTATTTGTCATTTTTTCCGAGTGCTGTAAACATACCTCTTCATCTGAATTGATTCGCTGAATTATCGCCTCGGAAGTTTCCCTCTAGAATAATATTCATTTATTATTATTCGTCTCCTGTGTTAGACGTATAGGTCGGGAGAATAAAGGCCGCTTGTTCGGTGCAGTCGTTTATTGTAGAAGTCAACTGACAGAAATGTTCAAAATAATAATGTCATAAAGATTTTTCTTCTTCTACTACCTTTCAGTTCCATTGAAGCATAGGTCTTCAAAACACACTTTCAGCTCCCTGTGGAGCATAGGTGTTCAACAAACACTTTCAGCTCCCTGTGGAGCATAGGTCTTCAACAAACACTTTCAGCTCCCTGTGGAGCATAGGTCTTCAACAAACACTTTCAGCTCCCTGTGGAGCATAGGTCTTCAACAAACACTTTCAGATCCCTGTTCAGCATAGGTCTTCAACAAACACTTTCAGCTCCCCCAGGAACATAGGTCTTCAACAAACACTTTCAATCCCTGTGGAACATAGGTCTTCAACAAACACTTTCAGCTCCTTGTGGATCATAGGTCTTCAACAAACACTTTCAGCTCCTTGTGGATCATAGGTCTTCAACAAACACTTTCCAAGCCGTTCTGTTTCTTGCCATTCTTTTAAGATCTTTCCATGTCTTCCCCATTAATTTCTGCTTCCATCTGTCATCTCCAAGAATTCCTTGGTCTTCCTCTTTGTCTTTTTCCCTGGGGATTCCAAAAAAGGCCTGTTGTGTAATATTCTCAGTTGGCTTCCGTAGTGTGTGTCCTATCCAGCGCCCTCGTCTTCGTTGTATATCTTTATCCACTGGTATTTGACTGGTACATTTCCATAATTCTATGTTAGTGATTTTGTCCTGCCATTTCCATCCTTTTATTCTGCATAAGCATCCATTAATGAAAGTCTGTATTGTCATGATTGTCAATTTTGTTGTTCCCCATGTTTCACGGCCATATAAAAGGATGGTTCCATCCTTATATTCTGCGTAAGTATCCATTAATGAAATTATGTATCTTCACGATTCATACAGATTGGGAATACTTTTTAAAAAAAGTTGAAAAAAAAATGAATTTAAAAAAAATTTGATTGAAAACAAATTGAATTTTTAAAAATTGATTTAAAAAATTGTTTAATACAATAAAAATTCCCCCCCCCCCCCCCAAAAATAAAATGGAAACAGCAAAATTATAAAAAGTTTAGAAAAAATAATGAATGTCTGAAAATGTTTAACATTAAAGGAATAATTATTTAGAGAATGTTGGAAAATTAAGGTCATAATGACGTTAGAAATAATAATTTAGAAAAAAATACAATGAAAATGATGGATACAATAAATGTACAGAAATTTTTTAAATTAAACAAACATAACATATTAAGTAATGTTGAATATTAATTATTTCATTAAAATGTTGAATATTAATTATTTCATTAAAATGTTGAATATTTTCTTATGTCGATAGATAAGGTAAAGAACATATTTGGAAACAGAGAACATGTTATAAGATGGTGAAGACATTTCTTGTTTAATCCTTAAGAATGCTCATATTCTTCTTCATTCTATAAACCTGGTAGTTTGTGGGGCACCACTGACAGTTCTTCATCCCATAAAAGTAAAGTACCCCAGTCACGCCAAGTGGCGTATAGGGAAATATGGTGTTAGTGACCCTATATTTTACAGACCTTCAGCACAAGATTTTTGGGGTAATGTGGTCGGTATTACGCCCAAGCTGCTTTAATTTCCCAGAAAAAAATCCAGTACCCATTTAAGGCTGGGTGAACCCGGAAGCCGTCGGTTGGGATCGAACCTACCCCTTGTCCTTTGTAGTCCAGTTCACTAACCAGTGAGCTATCGCGGCTCCCTCATCTTCCCATAACCCTGATATTCGTTAGGGCACCACTGGCAGTTCTTCATCCTATAACCCTGATATTCGTTAGGGCACCACTGGCAGTTCTTCATCCTATAACCCTGATATTCCCTCTATCTCTTCGTCCCTCAATTTTCCCAGTTGTTACAATATACTCCAGCTGTTCTCTTCTCATTACATGGCCAAAAAAATAATGATTGTTTCTTCCTAATATTGGAAATTAGCTCTCTTTTTGCTTTGGCCTCTTTCAGAACGGTTTTACTCTTCTTAGCTGTCCATGGTATTCTCAACATTCTTCTGTAAAACCACATTTCTACAGACTTCAGTGATTTTCTTGTCTGTTGTCCTATTGTCAATGATTCACATCCATGTTAAGACTGGCTCTACATAACATTTAAGAACTCTTTTTCTTTATACTTTATGTCTTAACATGGACGTGAGTTCAACCCAAAGTGGGGGTTTTAATATCTTCATTGTGTGTGTGGGGGGTGAGGGGGGAGAGGGTTGAGGGGCTGTGTACTGACCGAAACGACATTATTTCGTAACTGCTCTGGACATGCGACCTTTATTCTCCAGTCGCACTGGAATTATTGCAAGACCCCATATATGGCAATTAATTAAGCAATGATTCTTTCTTAAAGATTATTACGTCAAATTGTAATGCATTTATACCTTAAGCTGGTTTGGGTTGTAATATACAATAGGTTAAATATAATGTATTAGCCTGTATTTCAAATTACTAGTCATTAATATATATATATATATATATATGTTCTAATTGAAAACAGTGAGAACTTAATATATTCAGATATATATATATTCAACACAGACAAAAAGAACTAGACAAATCCAAACGCAGACAAAAAGAACTAGACAAACCCAAACACAGACAAGGAGAACTAGACAAATACAAACACAGACAAGAAGAACTAGACAAATACAAACACAGACAAGAAGAACTAGACAAATACAAACACAGACAAGAAGAACTAGACAAAAACAAACACAGACAAGAAGAACTAGACAAATACAAACACAGACAAGAAGAACTAGACAAATACAAACACAGACAAGGAGAACTAGACAAATACAAACACAGACAGGGAGAACTAGACAAACCCAGACACAGACTAGAAGAACTAGACAAATACAAACACAGACAAGAAGAACTAGACAAATACAAACACAGACTAGAAGAACTAGACAAATCCAAACACAGACAAAAAGAACTAGACAAACCCAGACACAGACAAGAAGAACTAGACAAACCCAGACACAGACAAGAAGAACTAGACAAACCCAGACACAGACAAGAAGAACTAGACAAACCCAGACACAGACAAGAAGAACTAGACAAACCCAGACACAGACAAGAAGAACTAGACAAACCCAGACACAGACAAGAAGAACTAGACAAACCCAGACACAGACAAGAAGAACTAGACAAACCCAGACACAGACAAGAAGAACTAGACAAACCCAGACACAGACAAGAAGAACTAGACAAACCCAGACACAGACAAGAAGAACTAGACAAACCCAGACACAGACAAGAAGAACTAGACAAACCCAGACACAGACAAGAAGAACTAGACAAATCCAAACACAGACAAAAGAACTAGACAAACCCAGACACAGACAAGAAGAACATAGACAAATCCAAACACAGACAAGAAGAACTAGACAAATCCAAACACAAACAAGAAGAACTTAGACAAACCCAAACACAGACAAGAAGAACTTAGACAAATCCAAACACAGACAAGAAGAACTAGACAAATACAAACACAGACAAGAAGAACTTAGACAAACCCAAACACAGACAAGAAGAACTAGACAAATCCAAACACAGACAAGAAGAACTAGACAAATCCAAACACAGACAAGAAGAACTTAGACAAATCCAAACACAGACAAGAAGAACTAGACAAATCCAAACACAGACAAGAAGAACTAGACAAATCCAAACACAGACAAGAAGAACTTAGACAAACCCAAACACAGACAAGAAGAACTAGACAAACCCAAACACAGACAAGAAGAACTTAGACAAATCCAAACACAGACAGGAAGAACTAGACAAATACAAACACAGACAAGAAGAACTAGACAAATCCAAACACAGACAAGAAGAACTAGACAAACCCAAACATAGACAAGAAGAACTAGACAAACCCAAACACAGACAAGAAGAACTTAGACAAACCCAAACATAGACAAGAAGAACTAGACAAACCCAAACATAGACAAGAAGAACTAGACAAACCCAAACATAGACAAGAAGAACTTAGACAAACCCAAACACAGACAAGAAGAACTTAGACAAACCCAAACATAGACAAGAAGAACTTAGACAAATACAAACACAGACAAAAAGAACTAGACAAATCCAAACACAGACAAGAAGAACTTAGACAAATACAAACACAGACAAGAAGAACTAGTCAAATCCAAACACAGACAAGAATGAACTAGACAAACCCAAACACAGACAAGAAGAACTTAGACAAATACAAACACAGACAAGAAGAACTAGACAAACCCAAACACAGACAAGAAGAATTTAGACAAACCCAAACACAGACAAGAAGAACTAGACAAACCCAAACACAGACGAGAAGAACTAGACAAACCCAAACACAGACAAGAAGAACTTAGACAAACCCAAACACAGACAAGAAGAACTAGACAAACCCAAACACAGACAAGAAAAACTAGACAAACCCAAACACAGACAAGAAGAACTAGACAAACCCAAACACAGACAAGAAGAACTAGACAAACCCAAACTCAGACAAGAAGAACTAGACAAACCCAAACACAGACAAGAAGAACTAGACAAACCCAAACACAGACAAGAAGAACTAGACAAATCCAAACACAGACAAGAAGAACTAGACAAATCCAAACACAAACAAGAAGAACTAGACAAACCCAGACACAGACAAGAAGAACTAGACAAATCCAAACACAGACAAGAAGAACTAGACAAATCCAAACACAGAAAAGAAGAACTTAGACAAATCCAAACACAGACAAGAAGAACTAGACAAATCCAAACACAGACAAGAAGAACTAGACAAACCCAAACACAGACAAGAAGAACTAGACAAACCCAAACACAGACAAGAAGAACTAGACAAATCCAAACACAGACAAGAAGAACTAGACAAATCCAAACATAGACAAGAAGAAATAGACAAATTCAAACATAGACAAGAAGAACTAGACAAATCCAAACATAGACAAGAATAACTAGATAAATCCAAACACAGACAAGAAGAACTAGACAAATCCAAACACAGACAAGAAGAACTAGACAAATCCAAACACAGACAAGAAGAACTAGACAAACCCAAACACAGACAAGAAGAACTAGACAAATCCAAACACAGACAAGAAGAACTAGACAAACCCAAACACAGACAAGAAGAACTAGACAAATCCAAACACAGACAAGAAGAACTAGACAAATCCAAACACAGACAAGAAGAACTAGACAAATCCAAACACAGACAAGAAGAACTAGACAAACCCAAACACAGACAAGAAGAACTAGACAAATCCAAACACAGACAAAAAGAACTAGACAAACCCAGACACAGACAAGAAGAACTAGACAAACCCAAAGGTATACAAGAAGAACTAGACAAACCCAAACACAGACAAGAAGAACTTAGACAAACCCAAACACAGACAAGAAGAACTAGACAAATCCAAACACAGACAAGAAGAACTAGACAAACCCAAACACAGACAAGAAGAACTAGACAAACCCAAACACAGACAAGAAGATCTAGACAAACCCAAACACAGACAAGAAGAACTAGACAAACCCAAACACAGACAAGAAGAACTAGACAAACCCAAACACAGACAAGAAGAACTAGACAAACCCAAAGAGATACAAGAAGAACTAGACAAACCCAAACACAGACTAGAAGAACTAGACAAACCCAAAGAGATACAAGAAGAACTAGACAAACCCAAACACAGACAAGAAGAACTAGACAAACCCAAACACAGACAAGAAGAACTAGACAAACCCAAAGAGATACAAGAAGAACTAGACAAATCCAAAACACAGACAAGAAGAACTAGACAAACCCAAACACAGACAAGAAGAACTAGACAAACCCAAAGAGATACAAGAAGAACTAGACAAATCCAAACACAGACAAGAAGAACTAGACAAATACAAACACATACAAGAAGAACTTAGACAAACCCAAACACAGACAAGAAGAACTTAGACAAACCCAAACACAGACAAGAAGAACTTAGACAAACCCAAACACAGACAAGAAGAACTAGACAAACCCAAACACAGACAAGAAGAACTAGACAAACCCAAACACAGACAAGAAGAACTAGACAAACCCAAACACAGACAAGAAGAACTAGACAAATACAAACACAGACAAGAAGAACTAGACAAACCCAAACACAGACAAGAAGAACTTAGACAAATCCAAACACATACAAGAAGAACTAGACAAATACAAACACAGACAAGAAGAACTAGACACACCCAAACACAGACAAGAAAGAATTACACAAATTGCGCACGAAAATCAAGACCTACTAAATATATTCCTAGCGAGGCAATAAATAATGACCAGCGACCCGCAATCTCTATACTTGAATATTCCTAATTGTGTTTGCTACCGCTGTGAACCGTTTACACTGAATGGCACTCATGCTCGCTACGGTTAAATGGAATCGTATTCATCGTTCTGGTATTAGCAATAATTTAGACCAGCAGTTTTCGTTCTGTAGCTGAGTGGCTCAAGGAAGAAGGAGGAACCAATACTTCGTTATGATCCTTATCTTATTCTTATTCTTCATCTTCCTCTTTCCTTCCTCATCTGCCTTTCAGCGTCGAGTGGAGATATAATTTGCGTTGTTGTTTTTTTTTGGATCTCTTGTTCGCATGTGCTGCTGTTATGTTATTCCTTGCTTTTTTCTCAGTTCTTCATTTCTGATCTTATCTCTCAGACTGTTTCCTATCATTCGTCTAACACATTTCATCTCTGTAGAGATTAATTTTCTTATTGTTCTTGCATCTAGGGTCCAGGACAGGCATTGGTAGCACAACGTTGGGATGAAGATTGTTTTGTAGTGTGCCCGTTTAGCCTCCATAGTTATTTCCTTGTTGGACAATAGTGGTGATAGCTGTCCAATGATTTGACAAGCTTTGTTGTATCTTGATTCTATCTCTGCTGTTTGAGAATTATCGTTTGTCACTAAACTTCCTATGTATTTGAATTCCTCTACGTGTTTAGTTAGCCTGCCTTCTATAGTTATGTTGATGTTCTGTTTAAGCGACATTCATGACTTCTGATTTGTTGATGTTGATAAACATCTTATTATTATTATAATTAAACATATATAGCATTCTGATAAGGCCGTAGGGAACAGGAAGGTGTCAATAATTGGTAGGTATACTAAAAACATTATCTTATTATTGTCTGTTAATTTGTTTTCATTTTTTTTTTAAGAACCGTGTCATGTCAATATAGACGGCAGACAACTAAAACAAGTAGAGGAGTTTAAATAACTGGGAAGGCTAAAACAAAAAAAAAAAAAAAAAGAAACACTAGGAAACATAACAGCAGGAGAGGCCAACAGATGAGCAAAAGATGGATTGATGGAATATTAGAAACACTAGGAAACATAACAGCAGTAGAGATCAACAGAGGAGCAAAAGATGGATTGATGGAATATTAGAAACACTAGGAAACATAACAGCAGGAGAGGTCAACAGAAGAGGAAAAGACCGCAAATTATATCGACGTTGAAAGGCAAATGAGGAAGGACAGAAGAGAAAGAATGTATACTTATGTTCTACTCAATGTGTCTCTTGTAGTCTGTATCTCTTAATCTGCCTCTCTATCTGTTTTATTCTGATTCTTTTATTCTCTCACCCCCCCCCCTCTCTCTCTTTCTCTCTCACGCTCCGACTTTTATTCTACTTCTGCCTTTTTTTTCTATCTCTTTTAGTCTGTCTATATTTTGTCTTTCATTCGGAGTAAATTGAAGTGGCAAGTCTTATGTCTGTTCCTGTATACTTTCTAAGAGAACGGACTATCAACTCAAGCATCATTCCCTTCTCAGTAAGTAAAGTAAAGAGCCCCCGTTACGTCAAGTGGCGTATAGGGAATATGGTGTTAGTGGCCATCATTTTAAAACATTCGGCACCTGATTTTTGGGTAATGTGGTCGGTATTACGCCCATGCCGCTATACTTTCCCAGAAAAAAACCCGGTACGCTTTTAAGGCTGGGTGAACCCGGAGGCCGTCGATCAGGATCGAACCCTACCTCTTTGTCCTTTGTAGTCCAGTTCACTAACCACTGAGCTATCACGGCTCCCTGCAATCTCTCTTAATTAAAAAAAAAAGTAAAGTACCCCCGTCACGCCAAGTGACGTATAGGGAATATGGTGTTAGTGACCATAAATTTTACAGACCTTCGGCACATGATTTTTGGGGTAATGTGGTCGGTAATACGCCCGTGCCGCTTTACTTTCCCAGACAAAAATCCGGTACCAATTAAAGGCTGAGTGAGCCCGAAAGACAACTGGAATATATTGTAACAACTGGGAAAATTGAGGGACGAAGAGATAGAGGGAAGCAAAGAGAAAAAATACCAGACAGCTTAAGAGAATGGCTTGGCAGGAGGTGAACAACAGAAATGATAGATAACTGTCGAGATCGAAAGTTGTGGAGAGACATGATCACCTACGCCAGCAGGCCCAGTACTTGATGATGATGAACCCGAAAGCCGTCGATCAGGGTCGAACCCTACCTCTTGTCCTTTGTAGTCCAGTTCACTAACCACTGAGCTACCGCGGCTCCCTTCTATCTATCCATCTCTCTGTCTATATTTTGTCTTTCATGTCGGAGTAGATTTGAGTGCCAATTCCTATGGCTGTTCCTGTTTACTTTCTAAGAAATCGGACTATCCAACTAGAGCACCATTCTCTTGTCAGTGGGAGTAGTTTATTTTTTGATGATGTTTCCTTTACTGGTTCCCCCATCTGTTGGTTGCTAAGCTTCCCATGTGTTTCAATATCTTTACTGGTTCCCCCATCTGTTGGTTGCTAAGCTTCCCATGTGTTTCAATATCTTTACTGGTTCCCCCATCTGTTGGTTGCTAAGCTTCCCATGTGTTTCAATATCTTTACTGGTTCCCCCATCTGTTGGTTGCTAAGCTTCCCATGTGTTTCAATATCTTTACTGGTTCCCCCATCTGTTGGTTGCTAAGCTTCCCATGTGTTTCAATATCTCCGACGCTGCAGTCTCTCACTATTTTACCTGTACAAGAATAATGCAACTCGAATTTAATGCCGACTATCATTTTTAATGAACTTCGTTTCCTTCTTTTCTTATTTATCATCTTCCTCCTGTTCTTCTTCTTTTTCATCTTTTTTTTTCTTCGTCTTTTTTCCTTCCTCTTCTTATTCTTCGTCTTTTCTTCCTCTTCTTATTCTTCGTCTTTTTTCTTCCTCTTCTTATTCTTCGTCTTTTTCTTCCTCTTCATATTCTTCGTCTTTTTCTTCCTCTTCCTTTTCTTCGTCTTTTTCTTCCTCTTCCTTTTCTTCGTCTTTTTCTTCCTCTTCTTATTATTCGTCTTTTATCTTCCTCTTCTTATTCTTCGTCTTTTTTCTTCCTCTTCTTATTCTTCGTCTTTTTCTTCCTCTTCTTATTCTTCGTCTTTTTCTTCCTCTTCCTTTTCTTCGTCTTTTTCTTCCTCTTCTTATTCTTCGTCTTTTTCTTCCTCTTCCTATGCTTCGTCTTCTTATTCTTCGTATTTTCTTCCTCTTCTTATTCTTCGTCTTTTCTTCCTCTTCTTATTCTTCGTCTTTTCTTCCTCTTCTTATTCTTCGTCTTTTACTTCCTCTTCTTATTCTTCGTCTTTTTCTTCCTCTTCTTTTCTTCGTCTTTTACTTCCTCTTCTTTTCTTCCTCTTCTTTTCTTCGTCTTTTACTTCCTCTTCTTCTTCTTCTTCTACTTTTTTCTTCGCCATAAGTCGACGAAACAGACAGTGGTTAACAGGCCTTTTGACGTGATGAGTTCGAATGTGATAGGCCAATATCGCAACTTGATGTAAATAACAACAGCCTACTAACAGTAATCCTGGAGGGGGGAAATACAAGGTGGCAGAGGCAGACCAAGACTAACATGGATGAGTAACATCAAAAGTTGGATAAATCAGCCTATGACAACCTGCACCATCAAAGCAGGAGACAGAGCAGAATGGCGCTCCATGGTAGCCAACCTTCGATGTGGAGATGGACAAGTCAGCCTATGACAACCTGCACCATCAAAGCAAGAGACAGAGTAGAATGGCGCTCCATGGTAGCTAACCTTCGTTGCGGAGACGGCACTCGATGATGATGATGGTGTAAATAACGACACAATGTAGTTACGACCATTTAACACTTTTTTTTTAAGATCGGCATGTAAGGTGGAGTGGCCGACGAATGAACGTATGAAAAAAAATGGAAATGAAAGACATGATCTTCGGCAATTTAAAGTAGCCATGAATCTTCTTCCCTTGATCATCATCATCATCATCATCATCATCATCTTACTAAAGATTTGAAGTCAAACGATGAGAGAGAATAAAGCTGACATCCCATGATGTAAATCTGTTAAGATAATTCAGCACCCAGACCTATCATTGTAAAATCGTAACAATAAGATATGAGAATCTAGCTGTTCTCAGCTAGGACTGAACATTAATAGAGATAAGACCAACATTATGAGAATTAATACAGTTGGCAATAACCAAATAAAATCAGGAGAAATACCTCTACTAGACGTACAATCTTACATATATCTGGGCTGTAATATAGATAAAGAGGGAGGAACAGAAAAGTATACCAAAATAAGGATATCAAAAGCAAGAGGAGCTTTTGTTGCACTGGGAAACATATGGAAGTCCAAAGAAATTAGGTTAAATACAAACATAAAAATGTTCAACTCCAATGTTAAGTCAGTCCTTTTATATGGCTGTGAAACATGGAGAACCACACAATTGACAATCATGACGATACAGACTTTCATTAATGGATGCTTATGCAGAATAAAAGGATGGAAATGGCAGTACAAAATCACTAACATAGAATTATGGAAATGTACCAGTCAAATACAAGTGGATAAAGAGATACAGCGAAGACGAAGGCGTTGGATAGTACACACTACGGAAGTCAACTGAGAGTATTATACAACAGGCCTTTTTTTGGAATCCCCAGGAGAAAAGACAAAGAGGAAGACCAAGGGATTCTTGGAGAAGATAGATAGAAACAGAGATGAAGATGATGGGGAATACATGGACTGATCTTAAAGGAATGGCAAGAAACAGAACGGCTTGGAGAGTGTTTGTTGAAGATCTGTGCTCCACAAGGAGCTGAAAGTGTTTGTTGAGGACCTATGCTCCACAGGGAGCAGAAAGTGTTTGTTGAAGACCTATGCTCCACAGGGAGCTGAAAGGTAAAATAGAGAAGAAAGATAGAAATATGAGTACAATTGCATGTCAAAGCGGCTTTTAGTATAACTACCCAAGATTGACTACATCCTGCTCCTTACGGCCTTATCGGAATGCTATATATGTTTAATAACAAAATAATTAACAAGTTCGGTAGCGATGCTGGATTTCATGTCAGAATACCAAAGAGCAACACAATTTCAGGCATTCACGTGGAAAACATCTGGTAAGAAAAGACAAGGCAGATCAAGAGAATCGCACGCATAACAATTATTAGGGAATGCTCAAACATGGGGCTAAGATAGTAAAAGTAAAGTAAACAAAAAAAGTAAAGTACCCCCGTCACACCAAGTGGCGTATAGGGAAATATGGTGTTAGTGACCCTATATTTTACAGACCTTCAGCACATGATTTTTGGGGTAATGTGGTCGGTATTACGCCCGTGCTGCTTTACTTTCCCAGAAAAAAATCCGGTACCCATTTAAGGCTGGGTGAACCCGGAAACCGTCGGTTAGGATCGAACCCTACACCTTGTCCTTTGTAGTCCAGTTCACTAACCACTGAGCTATCGCGGCTCCTAAAGTAAAGTACGAGGTTTGAATAGGCGTCTTAGCACGCGAGTTTTCACCCATATGTGCTCGGCCGCTATTCCGAAGTGCTCGGAGACTTCTGGATAGTGTCGCTTCAAGCATCGAAACTCTGCGAGGCGGCATTCCTCACTGTCCCAGGGTGCTACTCTAGTAGGAAAAATTAAAAATGGAAAAAAATGGTATGTTAGAAGCTTTACGTGATTAGTGGACGACACAGATTAAACGACGTTTCGGCCCAATAGGCCTTCAGCAGGAACAAACAAACAAAAATCACACACACGGATATGTAAGTAAAACTTATAACGAAACATCCAAAACAAAAATAATCGAAATATGTTTACTCTATGCGAAATATGCTACTCTAGTACCCATTTCTGCCAGCGGCTGGGTCGATCACGGGATCTTTTTTTCCAACCACGAGTACAACTCACACTGCTCCCAGCAGGAATCGAACACGGGTTGTCCGAACGTCGGTAGCCCAGTCGGGTGGCTCTCCCAACTCGGCTACCGAGGCCCCCGGAACTAAGACCCAAGAAATAACCAAGAACTACAAGAACTAGCAGCAGATCGTCAATCATGGAGAGCTATGACTTCCGCCTTTTGTGCCGTCTTCAGTCCGAGAGGAAAATGAATGAATACGCAGACCGGAAAGGGAGTACAGTGGTTAGTGAACTGGACTACCACGGACAAGGGGTAGGGTTCGATCCCAACCGACGGCTTCCGGGTTCACCCAGCCTTAAATGGGTACCGGATTTTTTTTCTGGGAAAGTAAACCAGCACGGGCGTAATACCGACCACATTACCCCAAAAATCATGTGCTGAAGGTCTGTAAAATATAGGGTCACTAAAACCATATTTCCCTATACGCCACTTGGCGTGACGGGGGTACTTTACTTTTTTTTTTTTTTTTTTTTTTTACACAGACCGGAATGTGAATATTGAAACAAATCGCTAATTCTGACACATTTTTTTTTTCAGAAAATTAAACTTTCCGCTCAGTGCTTCAGCCTGATGGGAGGGAATGTCGAGATTTCCTTCAAAGTAGTCCGGGACTAATTTATGTCTAAGAAAAGTAGAGGGGTGAGACAATATGCCATCGTACTACACCACAGCATTAGGAAACTAGGTGGCCAGTGCTCTATCTCGTTGTTACATTTTCTGTAACTCTGTGAGGTAAGAACTCGTCATTCTACCAACAGGGTCCACTGGAGAGCACCAATCTGCGTTTAAACCATCGCTCACGAGGCCAGATTGAAGACTAAGATGGCTGGGGCACGTCCAGCGAATGAGAGAAAACCGCATCCCCAAACAAATACTATTGCGTCAACTAACACACGGAAAAAGACAAATCGGCAGATCTAAACTACGATATAGAGATATGTGTAAATCATATCTGAATGACTTCTCTATATGTGAAAATGACTGAGAACATCTGGTAAGTGATCGCACATCATGGAGAGCCTGTATTAGGAATGGCATAGCATCATTTGAGACGGTGCTAAGGCAAAACTTAGAAGAGAAAAGACTCATGAAAAATGATTAAAAACCCTGTTGGATCAGTGGGCCTGACATGTTCATTCTGTGGCCGTGTGTGTTTGTCAAACATTGATAGAATTAGCCACGAGAGAAGTTATTCGACAAAAATAAAACCTCAAAAAAAAAAAACACAATAGCCTACACTAAATCGTCTGACAAGACGAAAATGGCCATATACGAGGAAATATCATGCCACTAAGATAACGTGTTATGACAACCTTCAGATTCTCCGATTGTCGATAAATACTGCTCAATATTTAAGTTTTGAACTAAAATAACACTTTAGTACTTGAAGCTAACAGCTTGTCCGAGACACTCAATATCCCATTGGTTGTAAGCGCTCCGCCCTATCTAGTTAATTGCTTGTGTTTGTATACATGAACTAGACTCCATTGCCAGATAATGGACCCGAACATAGACTAACAATCTACAGGAGGACAATGGATCAGGCGGACATCATCAGTGCCCTCCGAGGTGTGGGAAGGGCAACAAATCCACGTCACTCCTTCGAATGAAAGCGATGGGAGTTAAGATGGGCACAGCCAGAAACGAGAAACTTAGTGGCCGTGTAAGAAGACTTATCAACCAACATAGAACTGGAGTCGTCAGTCGCTGGATACTGTGGGACTTACTGAGGAAGGGATCTGAGCACCTATGGACATGTTCGGAGTGCAATGATGATGACACGCAAATAACTCAAAGGAGTGCAATTTTATGGGGGATAGTAAACTGGTGAACAGAAATTGCCTTGCTGATTTCGGATGTGTTGGGTTGAAAGGAGTAAATTGCAGCTTATCTAATCTACAACACAACGCACTTACGCTCTCTTAACGTTCATTTAATGGGGGACAATATTGAGAGGTAACCAACGACTGAATCCAGGTTAACAAAATATGCTAAATTAAATATTGACCACAGTTAGTTAATGAAGCCGCGATAGCTCAGTGGTTAGTGAACTGGACTACAAAGGACAAGAGGTAAGGTTCGATCCCAACCGACTGCTTCCGGTTCACCCAGCCTTAAATGGGTACCGGATTTTTTTCTGGGAAAGTAAAACGGCACGGACGTAATACCGACCACATTACCCCAAAAAATCATGTGCTGAAGGTCTGTAAAATTTATGGTCACTAACACCATATTCCCTATACGTCACTTGGCGTGACGGGTGTACTTTAGTTTTTTTCTTTGTTTTTTTTTTTACAGTTAGTTAATGTATTTTTGTATTTATTTTTGAATGTTTTAAATTAGTATTATTAGTTATTGTGTTTTTAAAATAATTATTAGTTATTGTGTTTTTACAATAATTATTACTTATTGTGTTTTTAAAATAATTATTAGTTATTGTGTTTTTAAAATAATTATTAGTTATTGTATTTATTATTATTATTAGTTATTGTGTTTTTAATTATTGTTATTAGTTATTGTATTTTTAAAATTGTTATTAGTTATCGTATTTTCTACTATTATTAGTTATAGTTTTTATTATTATTATTATTAGTTATTGTATTTTAGAAAATTATTATTAGTTATTGCAGGAATCGCATCTTGTTTTTAAAATACTTGAATACCCTAGGGTCCAGGTCTGGCATTGGTAGCACAAAATTGGGATGAAGATTGTATTGTAGAGTGCCCATTTGCCCCCAGAGTTATTTCCTTGTTGGGCAATAGTGGTGATAGTTGTCTAATGATTTGACAAGCTTTGTTGTATCTTGAGTCTATTTCTGCTGTTTGTGAATTATCGTTTGTCACTAAACTTCCTATGTATTTAAATTCCTCTACCTGTTTTAGTTGTCTGCCTTCTATAGTTATGTTGATGTTCTGTTTCTCTTTTGCGATATTCATAACTTCTGTTTTGTTGATGTTGACCTTCATGTTATATTTTGTGCCTGTGCTGTTGAGTCTATTTAAGTGTTCTTGTAGGTCTTCTATTTTTCCGTGCATTAGTGCCTGATCGTCTGCAAATAGAAGACGCCATCATCATGTGCCATACCGGTTGGCGTAGGTGATCATGTCCCTCCACAATCTTCTATCTACAGTGCATCGTATCAGTTCTGTTGTTGACTGTTTTCCTTACCATGACACCAAGCTATCCAGTATTTTCTCCCTTTGTCGCCCGCGATCTCTCTTTTCTTTTATTTTGCCAGTTGTAACCAATTATTCCAACTTTCCTCTTCTCATGATGTGCCCGAAAAATGTTGATTGCTTCTTTCTGATGTTTTTTAAGAGCTCCCTTTTTGTGTTGGCCTCTTTGAGAACTTCCTCATTGGTCTTTTTAGCTGCCCAGGGAACTTTCAAATTCAGAAGACGTCACATAGAACATAAGTTCATCATTGCCCAGGGAACTTTCAAATTCAGAAGACGTCACATTGAACATAAGTTCATCATTGCCCAGGGAACTTTCAAATTCAGAAGACGTCACATAGAACATAAGTTCATCATTGCCCAGGGAACTTTCAAATTCAGAAGACGTCACATAGAACATAAGTTCATCATTGCCCAGGGAACTTTCAAATTCAGAAGACGTCACATAGAACATAAGTTCATCATTGCCCAGGGAACTTTCAAATTCAGATGACGTCACATAGAACATAAGTTCAACATTCTCCACGTCTGAGTTTTCATTGTTCCGTCTTATTTTGTTCTGTAGCCCATAATTGATGCCTCACTTGTATTTGCTGAGCGTAGACTTTCCTGTCCTATTCCATGTTTTCTTTTTCCACCCAGCGATGATGACCAGGCGCGGGGAACTTCGTTCGTCCATTCTGCCATACGTCCAGTGTAGTTTTCTGCTACATGTCTGCTTGGTTTATTCTTAAATTAACATTTTAGTTCTAGTTTTGCATTCATTTATAGATGAAGTAATCTTTAATTTATAGAAGAATAGGAAGAATTGGATGGAAGGAAAATAAAATAAACGATGAAGTCGTAAAAACTAAAAAATCAAAAGAGAACTACTAAACACAATTCAAACAAGACAAATGGAGGCGAAGGCGCGCCTCCCAGCACCAGAGCTGGAAGTTGTCAGCGACCCACAGCTGATGGCTTGCGCCAGGATCGGTGAACCAGAACCATCCAGACCCTGCTCCACCTCTCCGTGGCGCCTCCAGTAACAGACTAACCTGTCTAGTCAGGCCAAGTGAGCAGGGATCGAAGAGGGAAGACAACCCGGTACTCAAACATGTCGTGCTGAAGTCGGATGTGTTGGGACGAAAGGCACAAATATCACAGTTATACTGTAAACCACAACACAACGCAGACACGCCTACTTAACGTCCTTTTAAGGGCGGATGATGACGAGGTACACTCTTTAATTATGTCATCGGGCGAACGCAAGCAAGCAGCAAGCAAACAAGACAAATGAGATTTTGGGGGCCACAATAAAAGTAATATTGGAAGGGAAAATACAAAGTAAAAGAGACAGACCAAAACTAACTAACGTGAACGAGTAACATCAAAAGATGAACAGGTCAGCCTATGACAATCTGCACCATCAAAGCAAGAAACAGAGCGGAATGGCGCTCCATGGTCGCCAACCTTTAACGCCAACAATGTACGTTGATGGCGATCTTAAATCTAGTATAATTGATTCGTTCCTAAAATGTAGACGTTTGATGTCATTTTGAGACACCGCATAGCAATTCTGCATTTCTAATATCGATAATTTGTTTCTAAAGTACGCTTATTTGACATTTAACTTATTTGTGTGCTACAAATGGAATATTACATTTCCTGAAAAGTTCACAATTTGTCAATCTGTGATTTATTTGTAAAGTGCATTGATTACTAAAATATCTTCCATACTAAAATATCATCCATACTAAAATATAATCCATACTAAAATATATTCCATACTAAAATATCTTCCATACTAAAATATAATCCATACTAAAATATATTCCATACTAAAATATAATCCATACTAAAATATATTCCATACTAAAATATCTTCCATACTAAAATATAATCCATACTAAAATATATTCCATACTAAAATATCTTCCATACTAAAATATAATCCATACTAAAATATATTCCATACTAAAATATCTTCCATACTAAAATATAATCCATACTAAAATATCTTCCATACTAAAATATAATCCATACTAAAATATATTCCATACTAAAATATCTTCCATACTAAAATATAATCCATACTAAAATATATTCCATACTAAAATATCTTCCATACTAAAATATCATCAATACTAAAATATCAGCCATGCTAAAATACCATCTATACTAAAATAGAATTGAAGTCAACGGTCACAACATAAATAATTTGCGATATGCGGATGACACAGTCTTAATAGCAGAGACAGAGAATGAACTACAAGAAATGATAGACATAATAGTAAAAGAAAGCAACAAGAAAGGTCTCAGTCTGAATAGTAAGAAAACAGAAGTAATGGTTATATCGAAGAAACAATCACCATCATCATGCAGCATAAAAATAAACGAGACAAATCTGAAACAAGTGCAACGTTTCAAATACTTGGACACAATAATAACATCAGATGGGAGATGCAAAACAGAAATAAAAAGCAGAATAGCTCAGGCCAAAATAGCATTTCAGAAAATGAAAAATATCTTGTGCAACAAATCGATGTCAATAGAAATGAGAAAGAGAGTTCATCGGTGCTATATAGAACCAATTCTGACCTATGAAAGCGAATCATGGACAATAGACAAACAAATGAAAAGACGATTAGAGGCCACAGAGATGGGGTTTCTGAGGAGAATGTTGAAAGTTCCCTGGACAGATAAAAAGACCAATGAGGAAGTTCTCAAAGAGGCCAACACAAAAAGTGAGCTCTTAAAAAACACCAGAAAGAAGCAATCAACAGTTTTTGAGCATATCATGAGAAGGGGAAAGTTGGAATGCTTGGTTATAACTGGCAAAATAATAGGAAAGAGAGATCGCGGACGACAAAGAGAGAAAATACTGGATAGCTTGGTCATGGCATGGAAAACAGTCAACAACAGAACTGATACGATGCACTGCGGATAGAAGATTGTGGAAGGACATGATCACCAACGCCAATCGGTACGGCACTTGATGATGATGATGATGATACTAAAATATCATGCATACTAAAATATCATCCATTATATATATATATATATATATATATATATTTTACTTTTAACTGAAAATCTTACTTTTTGCGTGTCTGGTGTTACAAATTGAAACCACTTCCTTAAAATATCATTTCAAGAAAAAAGGGGAATGTTTTACACTCACAACATCATCAGTCTTAAACAATTCAAATTCCGGCTCCACCAGTTGTGATTTTCATTTATGATTTTTCTCTGCGACAACCACCCCTGGTCTCAGCAGCGAGGCCCGGCTTGAAACGTCAATTACTCATGGACGGAAAAAATATGAGTACCTCTGAAGACGGAGTTATCTGCCGGTGAGGCGAGGGACCCCTGTGCACACGGCTGCCAGGGGAAAAACCGGATTCACGCGCAAAATTCAGTGCCTAGTCTCTAGGGACTTCGTCAAAGGTTAAAAAAAAAAAAAAAATATGGTGACCGAAGAAAAAAAAAAAGAAAAAAAAAAAAAGAACGATGCAACAATTTTCGAAGAGCAAAAACAAAGTATGAACTCGGGCGGGTCGGGGTGAAAACATGCAGTTGAGGGAAAAAAAGCAACACAGCTAAAATATAATTAATAAACCTTTAATATTGGTCATTGGATATCAGACTGTTTGATATCATCAGAATGGCGAGTCTAAATCTCGTGGAAATAGACTGAGCAAGCCCGAGGCTAAATCGAGGTTTATGTTTTATAAGGGATAAAATAACTAATTAATAATGATCCATTTATACAAATTATTAAATAACTAAGGGGTTAACGTTATATTTTAACGATTAATTAACTAAAAAATAAATATACTGTCATTTGAGCATTTAAGAGTGGAGAGACAATTGCATGTCTGTGATATAATTAAATACATGTGAACTATAGAGAGAATAAACTAAACTTATATAGTTAAATAAATATGAACTAGGGAAAATGAACTAATCTCATCATCATCATCATCATCAAGTACCGTGCCTAGTGGCGTAGGTGATCATGTCTCTCCACAACTTTCGATCTCGACAGTTATTTATCATTTCTGTTGTTGACCTTCTGCCAAGCCATTCTCTTAAGCTATCTGTAATTTTTTCCTCTTTGCTTCCCTCTATCTCTTCGTCCCTTAATTTGTCCAGTTGTTACAATATATTCCAGCTGTTCTCTTCTCATTACATGGCCAAAAAATGATGATTGTTTCTTCCTAATATTGGAAATTAGCTCTCTTTTTGCTTTGACCTCTCTCAGAACATCTTCATTACTCTTCTTAGCTGTCCATGGTATTCTCAACATTCTTCTGTAAAACCACATCTCTACAGACTCCAGTGATTTTCTTGTCTGTTGTCCTATTGTCCATGATTCGCATCCATATGTCAAGACTGGCTCTAAATAACATTTAAGAACTCTTTTTCTCCGTTTCTATTGTCAAAAATGGATTGCATAGTATATTCCTCATTTTTTTGAACTAATCTAATATAATTAATTAAAAGTGAAAATTGTAAAAATGAACTAAACTAATATAATTTAAATAAAAGTGAACTAAAGAAAATAAACTAAACTAAAAAAATACAATTACTAAATAAAAGAAACCATAATGATATAATTAAATAAAACTATACAAAATAATATTAAATGAAAATATGGAAACTAAATCAAAACTAACAAACTTAACTAAATAAGCCAAAAACTAACAAACTAAATTAAATGACTTCTAACATACACATAATTTAACTTCGTTTTAATTAACAGATTAACTAACTAATTAACTATTCAGATAAAATATTTTAATAATTAAACAACGAAAGTAATAATTACAATTTAATTAAATAACTAATATTTCAATTAAAAATAAAACACGTTAAATGTGGAAATTCTTAAATAATTAGTAAAAAAAAAAAAGAAAGAAACTACTGGAGTAATGACCATATAAAAAATTAACTAAAAATTAACTTTTTAAACATATTACTCAACAGGTTATAAGAGCTAAATTATTGAAATATAACATAACTAAATTACTAACTAATCAATTTGCTGAATATATAAATACGTAAATATATAGTAACAAACTTATAACACAGCCTGTTAAATCTACAAGTAAATAACTAACTACACACTATTAACTAAATTATTGAATAGTTAATTTAATAACTAGACTAGTAACTAAATTATTTAATAGTTAAATAAATAGGTAATAATCAAATTATTGTATAGTTAACGAAATAACTAATAAGTAAATTATTGATTGAATAGTTAACGAAATAACTAAATTATTGAATAGTTAACGAAATAACTATTAACTAAATTATTGAATAGTTAATTCAATAACTAGTAACCAAATTATTAAATAGTTAATTCAATAACTAATAACTAAATTATTAAATAGTTAATTCAATAACTAATAACTAAATTATTAAATAGTTCACGAAATAACTAGTAACTAAATTATTGAGTAGTTAACGAAATAACTAATAACTAAATTATTGAATATTGAAAATGTTACCTGTAGCTAGAAAACAACTAAATATTAACTCATTAAAAAAATAACTGTAGCCAAACCCGAGTTAAATTAATAAAAGCTACTTATTTAATCATCAGCTACTTATAAGCGAAACTAATAAGTAAATATTTCATTTTTTTAAACTATGGGATACATTTGATCATCATTAGCAAATAGCTGATTAAAAACTTTCAACAAAATAAACTAAAAACTAACTAAACAATTAACATATTAACAAAATAACTAACCAGTGAGCTGGTTATAAAACTAGTTAAAGACATAACCATCTAATAACGTATTATAAATTAATTATTAATTAAAGAATGCCTTATATTTGAAGCTAATGTCTTTTCATTCATTAATTTGATGTGTTTTTTTTTGTTTAAATCAAAGTCTTCATATTTATTTTGCTATTTTTTCAGCAATGGAGAATATGAAGTCTTCCGGTTACTAATTATTGATGATTCGAATATAGTCCGTCCTAATGTGAGCTATATGACAGTTACATGATGAGCTTTGTTTTGTCTGTATTTTGTCGAGCTAAGATATTTTGTCAAGCTATAATATTTTGTCAAGTTAAGATATTTTGTCAAACTATAATATTTTGTCAAGCTATAATATTTTGTCAAGTTAAGATATTTTGTCAAACTATAATATTTTGTCAAACTATAATATTTTGTCAAGTTAAGATATTTTGTCAAGTTAAGATATTTTGTCAAACTATAATATTTTGTCAAGCTATAATATTTTGTCAAGTTAAGATATTTTGTCAAACTATAATATTTTGTCAAGTTAAGATATTTTGTCAAGTTAAGATATTTTGTCAAACTATAATATTTTGTCAAACTATAATATTTTGTCAAGCTATAATATTTTGTCAAGTTAAGATATTTTGTCAAGCTATAATATTTTGTCACGTTAAGATATTTTGTCAAGCTATAATATTTTGTCAAGTTAAGATATTTTGTCAAGTTAAGATATTTTGTCAAGCTATAATATTTTGTCACGTTAAGATATTTTGTCAAGTTATAATATTTTGTCACTTTAAGATATTTTGTCAAGCTATAATATTTTGTCAAGCTATAATATCTTGTCACGTTAATATATTTTGTCAAGCTATAATATTTTGTTAAGCTATAATATTTTGTTAAGCTATAATATTTTGTCAAACTATAATATTTTGTCAAGCTATAATATTTTGTCAAACTATAATATTTTGTCAAGCTATAATATTTTGTCAAGCTATAATATTTTGTCAAGTTAAGATATTTTGTCAAGTTAAGATATTTTGTCAAGCTATAATATTTTGTCAAGTTAAGATATTTTGTTAAACTATAAAATTTTGTCAAGCTATAATATTTTGTCAAGTTAAGATATTTTGTCAAGCTATAATATTTTGTCAAGTTAAGATATTTTGTTAAACTATAATATTGTGTCAAGTTATACTATTTTGTCAAATTAATATATTTTGTTAAACTATAATATTTTGTCAAGCTATAATATTTTGTCAAGTTAAGATATTTTGTCAAGCTATAATATTTTGTCAAGTTAAGATATTTTGTCAAACTATAATATTTTGTCAAGTTAAGATATTTTGTCAAACTATAATATTTTGTCAAACTATAATATTTTGTCAAACTATAATATTTTGTCAAGTTAAGATATTTTGTCAAACTATAATATTTTGTCAAGTTAAGATATTTTGTCAAACTATAATATTTTGTCAAGTTAAGATATTTTGTCAAACTATAATATTTTGTCAAGTTAAGATATTTTGTCAAACTATAATATTTTGTCAAGTTAAGATATTTTGTCAAGTTAAGATATTTTGTCAAACTATAATATTTTGTCAAACTATAATATTTTGTCAAGTTAACATATTTTATCAAGCTATAATATTTTGTCAAGTTAAGATATTTTGTCAAGTTATGATATTTTGTCAAGCTATAATACTTTGTTAAACTATAATATTTTGTCAATGCTATAATATTTTGTCAAGTTAAGATATTTTGTCAATGCTATAATATTTTGTCAAGTTAAGATATTTTGTCAAGTTAAGATATTTTGTGAAGCTATAATATTTTGTCAAGTTAAGATATTTTGTCAAGCTATAATATTTTGTTAAACTATAATATTTTGTCAAGCTATAATATTTTGTTAAACTATAATATTTTGTCAATCTATAATATTCTGTTAAACTATAATATTTTGTCAAGCTATAATATTTTGTCAAACAATAATATTTTGTCAAGCTATAATATTTTGTTAAACTATAATATTTTGACAAGCTATATTTTGTCAAAATATAATATTTTGTCAAGCTATTATATCTGATCAAACTATAATATATTATCAAGCTATATTATTTTGTCAAGCTATAATTTGTCAATCTATATTTTGTCAAGCGACAATATTTCGTCAAGCTATAATTTATTTTGATCAAGTTCTGATAATTTATCAATTTCTAATACTTCGTCAAGTTCTGATATTTTCTCAAGTTTTATCGAAGAATAACATATACACTTTGATGAAAATAGGTACTTGAACAAGTGTAAGTGAGATAATTCAGACTTTAAATAGTGAAAATAATATTAATGAGCTCAAGATGAAAAGTGGAGGTAGCGATCTAGCTTTGTGAATGAAATATCTCAGGTTCGGTTCCTGTCCGGATAAATTCAGTCAACATAGGTGTCTAAATAGCGGCGACAGCTCAGTGATTACTCAACTGGACTTTGGTTCTTTGGTTATGGAAGGTCCCGATTTCACTGCAAACGAATTAAAAATCAAAATTGCTCAACCGCCCGTGCCAGTGGAATCATCCGAATTACTAACTCATCTCCCAAACAAAGAACGGTAGCTGTAGTCCCCATCATAGCAGTCTTAGCACACGCCAACAGGCATAAGGCGAAACCGCACAGAAAATGAACACAGCTAACTGTTCCCTGTCATACGATATCATCATTCATTGTAAACAATTGGAATATCGAAACATGATCAAAACGGATGAAACTCAACTAGACCTGGACTACAGAGGACAAGAGATCGGGTACGATCCTGACCGATGACTTCGGGGTTCACCCTGGATTAAAGGAGTACAGGAATTTTTTTCTGGGAAACTAAAGCGGTACGGGCGTACTACTGACCACATTACTTAAAAGAATTTGTGACGAAGGTCTGTAAAAATTATGGTCACTAACACCATATTCCTTATACGAAACTTTCCGTGACAGGGCTCTTTACTTTTTTTTTTTTTACTTAGATGTAAAAATGTGTACCTGAGACACGGGTAGAACTGATCAAGGTATAATTACTTCAAAGACATCACCGCAGTGCAATATAAAGACAAGTGGAAATAAAGATAAATAAGAAGAACAAGAAGACGAAGGTGAAGAAGAAGAAGAAGGAGAAGAAGGAGGAGAAGAAAGAAGAAGGAGGAGAAGAAGAAAGAAGAAGGAGGAGAAGAAGAAAGAAGAAGGATAAGAAAGAAGGAGGATAAGAAAAAAGAAGGAGAAGAAGAAGAAGACGAAAGTGAAGGAGGAAAAAAGAAGGAGAAGAAAAATAGAAGCAGGAGAAGAAAAAAGAAGAAGGAAAATAAGAAGAAGACTGTCACTTCACAAATGAAAATACAGAATATATTTTTTTCCGTGACGAGGAGTAATCACGACTGATGTCGTCAACACTGAAATGTAAAAATGTAATTCAAACACAAATTTTCAATAGTAAAATTGAGACCGCCAGCCAACTTGCAAATGTAAAATAATAAATTTTTGAATTAATGAAAACAGTCAACTTTAAGAGGCACATTTTGAACGTTTGAATTAGTAAAAACCGCAACATATTCCCCGACATTAAAACGTAGAATTATCAACTTTTGAATTAGTAAAAACCGCAACACATTCCCGACACAACACATTCCCCGACACAACACATTCCCCGACACAACACATTCCCCAAAACAACACATTCCCCAAAACAACACATTCCCCGACATTAAAACGTAGAATTATCAACTTTTGAATTAGTAAAAACTCAGACAGTCCGCCAACAATAAAACGTAAAATTGTCAACTTTTGAATTAGTAAAAACTTCGACAGTCTGTCAACAATAAAACTTAAAATTGTCAACTTTTGAATTAGTAAAAACTCAGACAGTCCGCCAACAATAAAACGTAAAATTGTCAACTTTTGAATTAGTAAAAACTCAGACAGTCCGCCATCAATAAAACTTAAAATTGTCAACTTTTGAATTAGTAAAAACTCCTACAGGCCGCCAACATTAAAATATAAAATTGTGAATTATTTTTCACTTTGCGAAAATCTAAGACAGTCCATCAATTGAACCTCGATAAAAATGTCTTGTTATTTTTTCAATACAAGTGAAATAGTCCGACAAATTTACCCAAAAAAATTAATGCGTCTTCTTAACAAATACATGAGAAAATACACCACCTTATAAAATAAATTGATATGAAGTTATTTAAATTATTTAATGAAATAAACATGACAAAGCAAGAAATATGGACTAGATATGAATATCAAAAAGACTAAAACTATGATCATAAAAAAAAGAAAATACTCAAAACCCACAAGTGGATATCTAAATTGAAGGAATAGACTTGGAGACAGTTCAGAACTACAACTACCTTGGACATACTATAACCTGTGATGGAAAATGTACAACTGAAATAAATAAAAGAATAGGAATGGCAAAAAGTAATTTTAATGTCATGAAGAACATACTAACATGAAAACAAATAACACCAGGGCTAAAACTAAGAATAGCAAAATGTTATGTCTTTTCAACATTCCTGTATGGTGCAGAAACATGGACATTAGACAAGAAAACAGAACAGAAAATTGAAGTCTTTGAAATGTGGATATATAGAAGAATAGGTAGAATTGGATGGAAAGAAAAGAAAAAAAAACGATGAAGTCTTAAAACAAATAAAAATGAAAAGAGAACGACTAAACACAATTCAAACAAGACAAATGCGAGAAAATACAAGGTAAAAGAGACAGACCAAGACTAACATGGACAAGTAACATCAAAAGATGGACAAATCAGCCTATGACAACCTGCACCATCAAAACAAGAGACAGAGCAGAATGGCTTCCATGGTAGCCAACCTTCGTTGCGGAGATGGCCCTCAATGATGTTGATGATAAAGTTATTTAAGATAAAGAAGACGGAATACTATCATGTGTTTTTTTTATATTTTAAAAATCCATAAAATAATTATCATTATCATGTACAAGATAGCCAACTCATCGGAGAAAGAGGAGATTAATGAGCTTCAATTTGCAGACGATCAGACACTAATACATGGAAAAATAGAAGACGTACAAGAACACTTCAATAGACTCAACAGCACAGGCACAGAAAAAAACAACATGAAAAACAATATTAATAAGTCAGAAGTCATGAATATCGTAAAAGAGAAACAGAACATCAACATAACTATAGAAGGCAGACAACTAAAACAGGTAGAAGAATTTAAATACATAGGAAGTTTAGTGACAAGCGATAATTCACAAACAGCAGAAATAGACTCAAGATGCAACAAAGCTTGTCAAATCATTGGGCAGCTATAACCACTATTGTCCAACTAGGAAATAACTCTAGAGGCAAAACGAGCACTATACAATACAATCTTCATCCCAACGTTGTGCTACCAATGCTAGACCTGGACCCTAGATGCAAGAACAATAAGAAAAATAACCTCTACAGAGATGAAATGTGTTAGACGAATGGCAGGAAACAGTCTGAGAGATAAGATAAGAAATGAAGAACTGAGAAAAAAGCTAGGAATAATTTCCGCCATAAAAACATAAAGAAACAGCAGATAATATTGTTCGGCCACGTGATCAGACAGAAATAATAAAACACAAAACAACGAGCCTTCAATAAACGTTGCGAGAACACCAGACTCAAGGGCCGACCACGGAAAATATGAATTAATAGAATGTTGAAAACAGGAGGAAACATAACAGCAGTAGAGGCGAACAGAAGAGCAAAGGACCGCTAATTATATCTCCTCTCGACGCTGAAAGGCAGATGAGGAAGGAAAGAAGAAGGCCACCATAATTATCATCATCATTATCATTATCTACCTTGCCCCTGTTACACGTGGCTCCCACGACAACCTCTCTGCCGTTTTCTGTGTCCTCTGCGAGATGTGTAAAGCCTGCAACAGTCAATCCCACCTCGTCTGCAATATCTTCCACCCGCCTTATTCTGGGTCTTCCTCTCTCTCATTGACTTGGAACTATGCCCTCCAATATTCTCCACTCTGGGACATTTTATCGTTTTACAAAACCACAATTTACTACAAATTGTTTTAATATTTATTTGTTTATTACGGCATTAGAGGTCACAGAGATGGGATTTCTCAGAAGAATGTTGAAAGTTCCCTGGACAGCTAAAGAGACCAATGAGGAAGTTCTCAAAAAGGACAACACAAAATTGGAGTTCCTAAAAATACATCAGAAAGAAACAATCAACATTTGAGTTATTTGCGGGTCATGATCATTGCACTCCGAACATGTCCATAGGTGCTCAGATCCCCTCCTCAGCAATTCCCTCAGTGTCCAGCGACTGACGACTCCAGTTCTATGTTGGTTGATAAGTCTTCTTACACGGCCACTAAGTTTCTCATTTCTGGCTGTGCCCATCTTAACTCCCATCTCTCTCATCCGAAGTAGTTACGTCGACTCATGATTGTCGAAGTTCTGTGCCCTTCCCACATTTCTGAGGGCGTTGATGATGTCCGCCCGATCCACATTTCTCGTGCATATCGTGAGAAGAGGAATGTATGAATACTTAGTTACAACTGGCAAAATAAAAGGAAAGAGAGATCGCGAACGACAAAGAGAGAAGATACTAGATAACTTTGTTTCATGACATGGAAAACCAACAGAATTGATAATATGAACTGTGGATAGAAAATTGTGGAAGATTATGATCACATACGCCAGCCCCGGTATGAAACATGATGATGATGATTACGATCACGTGTGACAATTCATCAACTTTAATACTCAAAATTGATGTCTTCTTGATAAAGACACCAGAGACAGTTAGTTCATCAACGTCCGGAGATAAATTGATGTCTCCATTTATTGAAGAAACGTAGAACAAGCACAGCATTCCATTTATAAAGCAAATTGATGTGTTTGAATAAATTAAGGACCCTAGAGAGAGCTCATCAAATTTATAGAATAAATTGATGTGTGGATGCGGGAACCAGTCCATCAGCTTTATAGAAATAAATGTATGTGATCGTTTAGATGAATAAATAAACGTGACGACTCTGTCCTGATATGAGAGAATGATTGTGTTGTATGGGAGAGATATGAGAGAATGATTGTGTTGTATGGGAGAGATATGAGAGAATGATTGTGTTGTATGGGAGAGATATGAGAAAATGATTGTGTTGTATTGGAGAGGTATGGGAGAATGATTGTATTGTATGGGAGAGATATGAGAGAATGATTGTGTTGTATGGGAGAGATATGAGTGAATGATTGTATTGTATGGGAGAGATATGAGAGAATGATTGTGTTGTAAGGGAGAGATATGAGAGAATGATTGTGTTATATGGGAGAGATATGAGAAAATGATTGTGTTGTATGAGAGAGATATGAAAGAATGATTGTGTTATATGGGAGAGATATGAGAGAATGATTGTGTTGTATGGGAGAGATATGAGAGAATGATTGTGTTGTATGGGAGAGATATGAGAGAATGATTGTAGTGTTTGGGAGAGAGATATGAGAGACTGGTTGTGTTGTATGGGAGATATATGAGAGAATGATTGTGTTGTATGGGAGAGATATATAGAATGATTGTGGTGTAATGGAGAGACATGAGAGAATAATTGTGGTGGATGGTTAAGATATGAGAGGATGACTGTGTTGTATGGGAGAGATATGAGAGAATGATTGTGTTGTATGGGAGAGACATGAGAGAATGATTGTGTTGTATGGGAGCGATATGAGAGAATGAATGTGTTGTATGGGAGAGATATGAGAGAATGAATGTGTTGTATGGGAGAGATATGAGAGAATGATTGTGTTGTATGGGAGAGATATGAGAGAATGATTGTGTTGTAAGGGAGATATATGAGAGAATGATTGTGTTGTTTGGGATAGATATGAGAGAATGATTGTGCTGTATGGGAGCGATATGAGAGAATAATTGTGTTGTATGGGAGATATATGAGAGAATGATTGTGTTGTGTGGGATAGATATGAGAGAATGATTCTGGTATATAAGAGATATATGAGAGAATGATTCTGTTGTTTGAGAGAAATATGAGACATGATTGTGTTGTATAAGAGAGATATGAGAGAATGATTGTGGTATATAAGAGAAATATGAGAGATGACTGTGGTGTATGATAGAAATATGAGAAATGACTGTGGTGTATGATAGTAATATGAGAGATGACTGTGGTGTATGATAGAAATATGAGAAATGACTGTGGTCTATGATAGAAATATGAGAGATGACTGTGGTGTATGATAGAAATATGAGAGAGTGAGTGTGGTGTATGGGAGAGATATGAGAGAATGATTGTGGTGTATGAGAGAGATATCAGAGAAAGCGCGAATATCTTAGGAAAGAAATAAAATAGTTATAAAACGAGACCTAAGCCTCGACAACGCAGAGGTCAGTGAACCGTCAATGTTGAAGACAAGGACAAAATGTTCAGTGTAAACCCGCAAGACGGATTCTAGGTTCACCCACCGTAAATAGGTACCGGACATTTCTGCTAAAGAAAGACAACTCTGGCGTAATACTGATAACACTATCGAGAAACATTGGTGGCTAACGGAAAACATGGCGACTATCGAAAAACATGGCGACTATCGAAAAACATGGCGACTATCACAAAACATGGGAGCTATCGAAAAAAATGGCGACTATCGAAAAAAATGGCGACTATCGAAAAACATGGCGACTATCGAAAAAAATGGCGACTATCGAAAAAAATGGCGACTATCGCAAAAAATGGCGACTATCGAAAAAAATGGCGACTATCGCAAAAAATGGCGACTATCGCAAAAAATGGCGACTATCGAAAAAAATGGCGACTATCGAAAAAAATGGCGACTATCGCAAAAAATGGCGACTATCGAAAAAAATGGCGACTATCGAAAAAAATGGCGACTATCGCAAAAAATGGCGACTATCGCAAAACATGGCGACTATCGAAAAACATGGGAGCTATAAAAAAAAATGGCGACTATCAAATACACAATGCTCGAGAATTGACGGTAATTATTTAATTGTTTTTTTCCTTCCATTTTTATTCTTTGCACGAGAGAATTCACGGCTACTTGTTACAGATATTTTAGTTCTTTTGTTCAATTCAGAAAAAAAAAACATCTTGTATGGTAAGTCAAAGGAAGGTCTCAGTCTGAATAGTAAGAAAACAGAAGTAGAGGTCATATCAAAGAAACAATCATCACCATCATGCAGCATAAAATTAAACAGGACAAATCTGAAACAAGTGCAACGTTTCAAATACTTGGGCACAATAATAACATCAGATGGGAGATGCACCACAGAAATAAAAAGTAGAATAGATCAGGTCAAAATAGCATTTCAGAAAATGAAAAATATCTTATGCAGCAAATCTATGGCAATAGAAATGAGAAAGAAAGTTTATCTGCGCTATATAGAACAAATTCTGACCTATGGAACCGAATCATGGACAGCAGACAAACAGATGAAAAGACGATTAGAGGTCACAGAGATGGGATTTCTCAGAAGAATGTTGAAAGTTCCCTGGAAAGTTAAAAAGACCAAAGAGGAAACTCTCAAAGAGGCCAACACAAAAGGGGACTCCTCAAAAAACAACAGAAAGAAGCAATCAACAACTTTCGGGCACATCATGAGAAGGGGGAAGTTGGAATACTTGGTTACAACTGGCAAAATAGAAGGAAAGAGAGACCGCGGACGACAAACAGAGAAAATACTGGATAGCTTGGTGTCATGGCATGGGAAAACAGTCAACAACAGAATTGATACGATGCACTGTAGATAGAAGATTGTGGAGGGACATGATCGCCTACGCCAACCTGTATGGCACATGATGATGATGGTAAGACAAAGTGGTTAGAAGAAATTGTAGCTTTTTCTGTGATATTTTAATGTGAAACTCTGTTTGCTAAGATAATCACATTACTTTTGGCTCTAAATTAAGATTGATGCGCTCCATTGTTGCTGATATATATATATATACATATTTTTTTTTTCTATACGCTGGCGAAACATGGACACTTACAGCAGAGATCATCATCATCATCGAGTGCCGTCTCCGCAACGAAGGTTGGCTACCATGGAGCGCTCTTCTGCTCTGTCTCTTGCTTTGATAGTGCAGGTTGTCATAGGCTGATTTGTCCATCATTTGATGTTACTCGTCCATGTTAGTCTTGGTGTGCCTCTTTTACCTTGTATTTTCCCCTCCAGGATTACTTTTAGTAGACTGTTGTGTCTTTTAACAAGGCCCAAAAATCGCATTTGTCTTGTTTGAATTGTGCTTAGTTGTTCTCTTTTCATTTTTAGTTGTTTAATGACCTCATCGTTTGTTTTCTTTCCCCTCCATCCAATTCTACCTATTCTTCTATATATCCACATTTCAAAGGCTGCAATTCTCTGTTCTGTTTTCTTCAGCGGAGATAGTGAACAAAATACAAGCTATGGATATGAAATGTTATCATAACGTTTTGAACATCTCTTACTTAATACAATTCAAACAAGACAGATGAGATTTTTGGGGCATGTTAAAAGATACAGCAGCCTACTAAAAGTAATCTTGGAAAGGAAAATACAAGGTAGAAGAGGCAGATCAAAACTAACTTAAACGAGTAACATCAAAAGATGTACAAGTCAGTCTATGACTACTTGCATCATCAAAGCAAGAGACAGAGCAGAATGGCGCTCCATGGTAGCCAACCTTCGATGCGAAGACGGCACTCGATGATGATGATGTTATGATAAAGAAAGCGATGATGAAGATCAAGAGCAAACAGAAGCGGAGCACCCAAAATCTAGATAATATACTACACTAGTTCCCAACTATCTTCTTCTTCTTCTTCTTTCCTTTCTTGTTTGCCTTTCAGCGTCGAGGCGTGATATAATTTGCGGTCTTTTGCTCTTCTGTTCGCCTCTGCTGCTGTTATGTTTCCTAGCGCTTCTAATATTTCATCGATACATCTTCTTCGTGGTCGACCCGTGGGTCTGGTATTCCAACAACGTTTATTGAAAGCTCGTTGTGTTGTTTTTTCTCTCTCTCTCTGCCTTGTCACGGCGGCCACACCATTTTATCTGTTGTTTCTTTATATATTCTATGGCGGGGGGTTACTCCTAGCTTTTTATCTCAGTTCTTCATTTATGATCTTATCTCCCAACTATCAAATCTAGATAATTCGTGAGAAGAAAAATTCTCCGAGAATATGTTTATAATTATCTCGTGACTTCCGGTTTTTTTCTACTTCGTCTACACGTCGGCAAGCCTTAAAGGATGTTAGGTTGGCGTATTTGTGCTATGTTGTCGTTAACAGCACGTTGCGATATGTTGTGCCTGTCGGCGTTAGATATCCCAATGCATCTATGGCAGTTTTTGGGTACTGGGAAGCTGTCACTCTTCGATCTCTACTCGTTTGGTCTATATTCAAATCCACGATTGAGAAGTAGGGTCTTGATGAATTATGTTTCACTGTTCATAGCGCAAACAATCAGCTATGAGTCGCTGACCCTTTACAACACAGACGTTGCTGGACTTCTGGTCAATATGGTGGATGGGCGGCAATCAAACATTAAGACTTCCATGTCCGCTTTCCTATTTGAGGTTAAGATTCTCAGGGAGCTGCGGATGTTTGATCTGAGGAAGGTGTATGAGATTGCCAAACATTACATCCAGCTGTATAGTAGTCTCACACGATGTTATAAACGTGTGGCTATCTATGTATCAAGCCGGTTCCTGTTGATGCTGCAAATGACGTTAGTCAATTACGTTATCTAGGGCCGAAAACGGTACACAGAGCGGAAGTCATAGTTCTCCACGAATAACCATTTCCTGTTAACTCTTGTAGCTCTTTGTTGTTTCTGTGTCCTATAGATGAGCATTTTCTACTAATTGTTGCGATTCTTTTGGTCTGTCTTGTTGTGTCCCATAGTTGAGCCTTTTCTACTAATTGTTGCGATTCTTTTGGTCTGTCTTGTTGTGTCCCATATCTGAGCCTTTTCTACTAATTGTTGCGTTTCTTTTGGTCTGTCTTGTTGTGTCCTATAGTTGAGCCTTTTCTACTAATTGTTGCGATTCTTTTGGTCTGTCTTGTTGTGTCCCATAGTTGAGCCTTTTCTACTAATTGTTGCGATTCTTTTGGTCTGTCTTGTTGTGTCCTATAGTTGAGCCTTTCCTACTAATTGTTGCGATTCTTTTGGTCTGTCTTGTTGTGTCCCATAGTTGAGCCTTTTCTACTAATTGTTGCGATTCTTTTGGTCTGTCTTGTTGTGTCCTATAGTTGAGCCTTTTCGACTAATTGTTGCGATTCTCTTGGTCTGTCTTGTTGTGTCCCATAGTTGAGCCTTTTCTACTAATTGTTGCGATTCTTTTGGTCTGTCTTGTTGTGTCCCATAGTTGAGCCTTTTCTACTAATTGTTGCGATTCTCATGGTCTGTCTTGTTGTGTCCCATAGTTGAGCCTTTTCTACTAATTGTTGCGATTCTTTTGGTCTGTCTTGTTGTGTCCCATAGTTGAGCCTTTTCTACTAATTGTTGCGATTCTCATGGTCTGTCTTGTTGTGTCCCATAGTTGAGCCTTTTCTACTAATTGTTGCGATTCTTTTGGTCTGTCTTGTTGTGTCCCATAGTTGAGCCTTTTCTACTAATTGTTGCGATTCTTTTGGTCTGTCTTGTTGTGTCCCATAGTTGAGCCTTTTCTACTAATTGTTGCGATTCTTTTGGTCTGTCTTGTTGTGTCCCATAGTTGAGCCTTTTCTACTAATTGTTGCGATTCTCATGGTCTGTCTTGTTGTGTCCCATAGTTGAGCCTTTTCTACTAATTGTTGCGATTCTTTTGGTCTGTCTTGTTGTGTCCCATAGTTGAGCCTTTTCTACTAATTGTTGCGATTCTTTTGGTCTGTCTTGTTGTGTCCCATATTTGAGCCTTTTCTACTAATTGTTGCGATTCTCTTGGCCTTCCTTGTTTTCTTTCACCAGATGGTTTACAAATGAATACTTGATGGGGAAGTCTTTCTTTATTCATTCTCATCACTTCATCGATGTATTTCCAACGTCATCTTATTAAAGAAAAAAAGTAAAGTACCCCCGTCACGCCAAGTGGCGTATAGGGAATATGGTGTTAGTGACCATCATTTTTACAGGCCCTCATCACATGATTTTTGGGGTAATGTGGTCGGATTTACGCCCGTGTCGCTTTACTCTCCCAGAAAAAAATCTGGTACCTATTAAAGGCTGAGTGAAATGGAAACCGTCGATTGGGATCGGACACTACCTCTTGCCTTTGTAGTCCAGTTCACTAACCACTGAGCTATCGCGGCTCCCGCCATCTTATAAGCTCGGCACGTATTCTGATTTAGTCTTGCCTCTTATCTTATCATTTGAGCTGTATTTTCTCCAGCGTTTGATGTAATTGAAGTGATATAACATAAACATTAACAGCAAATGAGAAAAGACTATAAATCCACATCAGCTGAAATTAGAATGGTTTTCGGGGATTACCGGAGTGAAATAAAAATCCTGAGTCGTACACGTCGTGGCGACTGCTTTGACCAAGCGGCCTTTATCCCTCTGGTTCTATCGTTGCCCCCGACATACACCAGCAGTGGTACTATGTGTCGTAAAGATAGAATAGTTTTTTCGGGGATTACTGGGGTGAAATAAAAATCCTGAGTCGCACACGTCGTGGCGACTGCTTTGACCAAGCGGCCTTTATCCCTCTGGTTCTATCGTTGCCCCCCGACATACACCGGCATTGGTACTATGTGTCGTCAAGATAGAATAGTTTTTCGGGGATTACTGAAAGTAACAGTAGCAGATTAAATGAAAAATGAAGACGCTAGAGAAATGATAGTGAAATATAGGAGGAAGAGGTAGGTGTCACAGCACTCAGAAAAACAAACAACAAATAAACAACAACAGAAACAAAGAACAATCTGATTCGGAGCAGAATCGAACCTATACTCTTTGGCACGTACGGGCTATATCCTGCTTCGGACCATGTATTGTTCTTAGTTTTTTTTTCTGTTGTTTATTCGTCAATTTTTCTGAGTGCTGTAGTACATACCTCTTCCTCGTATGATTCGTTGAATTATCACCTCGGAAGTTTCCCTCTAATATTCATGTATTATTATCTGCCCCCCCCCCCTTTTAGTGAAATGATAACAGTACCAACAGAACAAAGAGATCACATTAAACAGATAGAACCTGTAACATGGTTGCCGTCAAAGTTAACGTACTGAGTAGTCCTGAGGTATGACGTCGGCCCGGAAGGGCATGGGTTCAGAACGCACAAGAAGTTGTGGTGATTTTTTTTTTTTTTTTTCAAAAATGGTAACAATTAATCCGTGGTTTCTTTATGACGTCACCCTCCCCTGATATCTCGGGTAGTGAGATCCGATGTCTAACCCTATCGGATAACGGCAGTAAACATGAGGTCTCGTGTGCACTCGCGCACGTTAAAGAACCAATTTCAGTTAAAATTGAAAGATACGAACCGCAAATAATGCCGCTGCCCGGGTAAAACTGTCAGCAGAAACCATCCCACACCGCGGATCCCAGGCCGTGCTACAGAGTTCGGGCACGTGGGCCAGGGTTCTCTAGGAGGACATCGCAGCACCTATGGGTTCGTCCAGTGTGCAGTGATAATGATCCTAACAACAAACAAATAACAATAAGTTCACAACAAGCCTTCCTAGTGAGAAACAAGAACAGAAAATGTAGGGGGAAACCTTCGATAAGGCGGACAAGTAGATTGTGTGAGGAAACACAATATGTTTAGCGAACAACCAGGATTATACAGATGTGTCTACATACTATCGACGCTGAAAGGCAGCAGGTAACGAATGATGGAGATCAATATTTGTCTAACTCTAGATCTCGTTCCAACGGCTGAAACTCGCTTTATTTTCAACTTTTATTTATGGAAAAGAAACAGGACAAATCTGAAACAAGTGCAACGTTTCAAATACTTGGGCACAATAATAACATCAGATGGGAGATGCACCACAGAAATAAAAAGTAGAATAGCGCAGGCCAAAATAGCATTTCAGAAAATGAAAAATATCTTATGCAACAAATCTATGTTAATATAAATGAGAGAGAGAGAGAGAGAGAGAGAGTTCATCGGTGCTATATAAAACCAATTCTGACCTATGAAAGCGAATCATGGACAGTAGACAAACAAATGAAAAGACGATTAGAGGCCACAGAGATGGGATTTCTCAGAAGAATGTTGAAAGTTCCCTGGACAGCTAAAAAGACCAATGAGGAAGTTCTCAAAGAGGCCAACACAAAAAGGGAGCTCCTAAAAAACATCAGCAAGAAACAATCAACATTTTTCGGGCACATCATGAGAAGAGGAAAGTTGGAATACTTGGTTACAACTGGTAAAATACAGGGAGAGAGAGATTGTAGACAACAAAGAGAGAAAATACTGGATAGCTTGGTGTCATGGCATGGAAAACAGCCAACAACAGAACTGATACGATGCACTGTAGATAGAAGATTGTGGAAGGACATGATCGCCTACGCCAACCGGTATGGCACATGATGATGATGATGATTTTTGGATACATGAGACGTTCCTGAAACTCTTTGCTGTAACTTTAAAGCGATATTTAGCTCTATCTTTGAACATTGTGAAAGCATTGAAATGTGACTAGATTATTGTCTTTGTATCGTTAGACTATTTTAGGATCCATAAGGAGCATGGCAGGAATAACAATTGGAGGTCATAAATATAAATAATCTAAGGCATGCTGGTGATACAGTCTTAATCGCTAAGAGTGAAAATGAGTTACAAGAAATGTTAGACATTATAGTGAAAGAAAACAAAAATAAAGGACGCAACCTCAATAGCAAAAAGACAGAAGTAATGGTAGTAACGAAAAAGACATCACCGCAAAGCACAATAAAGACAAGTGGAACAATATTAAAACAGGTAAATTAATTTAAATATCCGGGAACAATGTTAACCTCAGATGGTAGATGTACAAAAGAAGTGAGATGTAGAATGGCTCAGGCAAAAGCAGCTTTCTGAAAAATGAGAAAGATACTGTGCAATCCATTTTTGACAATAGAAGCAAGAAAAAGAGTTCTTAAATATTATATAGAGTCAGTCTTAACATATGGATGTGAATCATGGACAATAGGGCAACAGACAAGAAAATCGCTGTAGACTGTAGAAATGTGGTTTTACAGAAGAATGTTGAGAATGCCATGGACAGCTAAGAAGAATAATGAAAACGTTTTGAAAGAGGCCAAAGCAAAGAGAGAGCTAAAATCCAATAATAGGAAGAAACAATCATCATTTTTTGGCCATGTAATGAGAAGAGAACAGCTGGAATATATTGTAACAACTGGAAAAATTGAGGGACGAAAAGATAGAGGGGTGCAAAGAGAAAAGATACCAGACAGCTTAAGATAATGGCTTGGCAGAAGGTCAACAACAGAAATGATATATAAATTGTTGAGCTCGAAAGTTGTGGAGAGACATGATCAGCTACGCCAGCAGGCCCGGTACTTGATGATGATGATGTGACTGGTACATTTCCATAATTCTATGTTAATGATTTTGTCCTGCCATTTCCATCCTTTTATTCTGCGCAAACATCCATTAATGAAGGTCTGTATCTTCATAATTGTCATTTTTGTTGTTCTCCATGTTTCACAGCCATATAATAAGACTGCCTTAACACTGTAGTTGAACATTTTAATCTTTGTATTTACCTTAATTTCTTTGGACTTCCATATGTTTCCCAGTGCTAAAGAATGCCCCTCTTGCTTATTAATTAACTTAACAAATGTTAACATACAGGAAACATACATTGATTCTTCTTTCGTTATTTTCTTCTTTTTCTTTTCACTGCTACCTAAAAGGTGTCGTGGTTATATCATTTGTCGTTCTTGAGCTGCTCGAACTGTCTGAATTAGTGATTTTCCTTTGTTGTTACATGTCTCTGTCACTGCATCTATCCATCTCCTTCTGGGTCTTCCTCTTGGTCTTTTTCCATGCATTCTCGAGAAGAACGCCCTTGGTTGTGATTGGTGAGGATTCATTCTGACCAGGTGGCCAAACCATTTAAGTTGTTGTTCTATATATTCTTGGCAGGGTTTTTTTCCTACCATTTTTCTTATGGTTTCATTTGATACTCAAAAATGTCGTGCTGAAGTCGGATGTGTTGGGCCGAAAGGCGCAAATATAACAGTTATACTGCAACCACATCACAACGCAGACACGTCCACTTAACGTCATTTTAAGGGCGGATGACGAAGAGGAATTCTACAGTCTACGAATACTCTAGAATACTTTAGTCATCGGGCGAACGCAAGCAAGCAAGCATTTGATACACTCTTTACAGTTTTAAAATGTGCAAATAAACAAGACAACTAAAATGTTACTATCAAACTGCTTTGAGTATAATATATCATAAAACTATTTACTTTACTGCCTCGCTTGAATACATAATTACAAATAAAGACCCGATTTGTAAAGATCCGCTCTGTTGCCACCGTCGCTACCAATTACACCAGCGATAATTATGACTATTTTATTGTCTGGTTCTGCGAGTGAAATTAAAAACGCCGCCCACAGAATAACACCATGCCACAGAGTGGCTCAGAGCTCAAGCGGCAAGTTCTGGAAAGGCTTGAATTATTTTTAATCTTTTCGCAATTAAGTGCTTGGAGATTACGAACACGGTGTTATAATGTGCAAATTATGTTGTTAGTTGTAGGTAACAGAACGGGCGATTAATGTAATTACACGATTTCTGGTATTTATTAAAGTTAATAGCATTCAACGAGAAAATAATAACTTGAGATAGATAGAGAGTACGTATGATAAGGCAAATAAAAATATAACTAAACAATTATTATTAATTTTAAATAAATATATATATATATATATATATATATATATAAGACAAGAAAACAAAACAGAAAATTGAATCCTTTGAAATGTGGATATATAGAAGAATAGGTAGAATTGGGTGAAGAGAAAAGAAAACAAACGATGAAGTATTAGAACAGCTAAAGATGAAAAGAGAACTACTAAACACAATTCAAACAAGACAAATGAGATTTTTGGGGCATGTTAAAAGACACAGCAGCCTATTAAAAGTAATCTTGGAGGGGAAAATACAAGGTAAAAGAGGCAGGCCAAGACTAACATGGACGAGTAACATCAAATGATGGACAAGTCAGTCTATGACAACCTGCACCATCAAAGCAAGAGATAGAGCGGAATGGTGCACTCTGGTTGCCAACCTTCGATGCGGTGACGGCACTCAATAATAATAATAATAACTATATATATATATATATATATATATATATATATATATATATATATCAGCCTTTAATGGGTACCGGAATTTTTTCTGGGAAAGTAAAGCGGCACGGGCGTAATACCGACCACATTACCCCAAAAAATCATTTGCTGAAGGTCTGTAAAATATATGGTCTCTAACACCATATTCCCTATACGCCACTTGGCGTGACGGGGGCTCTTAACTTACTTTTTTACTATATATTTATATATATATATAAGGAATGAGCTATTGGTAATCTACAGTCTATATACCAAGCGTGTGATAAAAGTTACACATAAATATAATAATAACAAATTAGATATAAACTAATATCATGGATAATTTAGAATGGGTAAATGAGTAGAGTTACTAGTAAGATTAAATTAAGAGATAAACATTGAATGCAACTAAAGAGATGCAACGATTAATGATTATATTAGAAGGACAGTCGGTGTAATATTATTTCTGAGTGATATAAAATAAACAACAAAGTGAGTGATGATATATCTGAGTGATGTCAAGAGAAAAAAAACGGTGAGTGTACCAAAATGTTGCACTTCACGATACAATCGGATACAATCGGATTGATATCAATCAATTAAATAATTTAAAAATTAATAAATTAAACAGTGAGTGATAATATACAATCTGAGTGATATAAATAAATTAAACGGTGAGTGATAATATACAATCTGAGTGATATCAATAAATTAAACGGTGAGTGATAATATACAATCTGAGTGATATCAATAAATTAAACGGTGAGTGATGCTATACAATCTGAGTGATATCAATAAATTAAACGGTGAGTGATAATATCCTATCCGAGTGATATCAATAAATTAAACGGTGAGTGATAATATACAATCTGAGTGATATCAATAAATTAAACGGTGAGTGATAATATACAATCTGAGTGATATCAATAAATTAAACGGTGAGTGATAATATACAATCTGAGTGATATCAATAAATTAAACGGTGAGTGATGCTATACAATCTGAGTGATATCAATAAATTAAACGGTGAGTGATAATATACTATCTGAGTGATATCAATAAATTAAACGGTGAGTGATAATATACAATCTGAGTGATATCAATAAATTAAACGGTGAGTGATAATATACAATCTGAGTGATATCAATAAATTAAACGGTGAGTGATAATATACTACATGAGATGAGAAGAGATAATAACAGAATAGCAAAGTAAGCCCTCATATGGGAAACAACAGGTAAGAGAAAAAGAGGAAGACCCAGAGAGACACTGAGAAGAACATTGATGAGAGAGGCAAGAGCAGCAGGAATCCGGCTCCCTCAGTCAGCTAGAGCTGCTTGCAAAGAACAGAGACAAATGGCGAGATTTGATAAAATATCTTTAAAAGAATTGAAAACTGCTAGAACAAAAATTCAGATAAGAGAAGGAGTATCTTGGTCTATGCCCTATGGGCCGGCTACGGCTCGAAAGGTCAATAGATAGATAGATAGATAATATACTATCTGAGTGACATCAATAAATTAAACGGTGAGTGGTAATATACTATCTGAGTGACATCAATAAATTAAACGGTGAGTGGTAATATACAATCTGAGTGACATCAATAAATTAAACGGTGAGTGGTAATATACAATCTGAGTGACATCAATAAATTAAACGGTGAGTGGTAATATACTATCTGAGTGACATCAATAAATTAAACGGTGAGTGGTAATATACTATCTGAGTGACATCAATAAATTAAACGGTGAGTGGTAATATACTATCTGAGTGACATCAATAAATTAAACGGTGAGTGGTAATATACTATCTGAGTGACATCAATAAATTAAACGGTGAGTGGTGATATCTGAGTGATATCAATAAATTACTGGAACTGACCTTCCACTTTTTTAGCTCTGAGCACTGTTGTGTAATAACTAGTCACTAGGAGGGATAACACCAGAAGAGGCCAACAGAAGAGCAAGGAATTGCAGATTGTATCTCCCCTCGACGCCAAAGGCAATAGAGGAAGGATAGAAGAGGTAGAAGAAAATCTTCCACTTTGTATCAGTTTTATTGTTTACTACATCGTATCAATCATCGTATCAATCATCGTATCAATCATCGTATCAATCATCGTATCAATTATCGTATCAATCATCGTATCAATTATAGTATCAATCATCGTATCAATCATCGTATCAATCATCGTATCAATCATCGTATCAATTATAGTATCAATCATCTTATCAATCATAGTATCAATTATAGTATCAATTATCTTATCAATCATCGTATCAATCATCGTATCAATTATAGTATCAATCATCGTATCAATTATCGTATCAATTATAGTATCAATCATCGTATCAATCATTGTATCAAACATCGTATCAATCATAGTATAAATCATCGTATCAATTATAGTATCAATCATCGTGTCAATCATCGTATCAATTATCGTATCAATTATTGTATCAATTATAGTATCAATCATCGTATCAATTATCGTATATTGATATGGTATCTATATAGTCATCTATATATATATATATATATATATATACATATTTATACATATTTATATATGATATAGTATCAATAATCGTATCAACCATCGTATCAAACATCGTATCAATTATCGTATCAATTAGAGTATCAACTATAGTATCAATCATCGTATCAATTATAGTATCAATCATCGTATCAATTATCGTATCAATCATCGTATCAATTATAGTATCAATCGTCGTATCAATTATCGTATCAATCATCGTATCAATTATAGTATCAATCATCATATCAATTATCGTATCAATCATCGTATCAATTATAGTATCAATCATCGTATCAATCATCGTATCAATTATAGTATCAATCATCGTATCAATTATAGTATCAATCATCGTATCAATTATCGTATCAATCATCGTATCAATTATAGTATCAATTATAGTATCAATTATAGTATCAATTATAGTATAAATCATCATATCAATCATCGTATCAATCATCGTATCAATCATCGTATCAATTATCGTATCAATCATCGTATCAATTATAGTATCAATTATAGTATCAATTATAGTATAAATCATCGTATCAATCATCGTATCAATCATCGTATCAATTATAGTATCAATCATCGTATCAATCATAGTATCAATCATCGTATCAATCATTGTATCAATTATAGTATCAATCATCGTATCCATCATAGTATCAATTATAACAATATAGTATCCCGCTTACTTTTAGACGCAATAAACGCTATAAATTATTATTTTTGAATTATTTATTGTAGAGTAGATAAGAGTGTTGAGAATACCATGGACAGCTAAGAAGAATAATGAAAACGTTCTGAAAGAGGCCAAAGCAAAAAGAGAGCTAATTTCCAATATTAGGAAGAAACAATCATCATTTTTTGGGTCATGTAATGAGAAGAGAACAGCTGGAATATATTGTAACAACTGGGAAAATTGAGGGACGAAGAGATACAGGGAAGCAAAGAGAAAAAATACCAAACAGCTTAAGAGAATGGCTTGGTAGAAGGTCAATAACAGAAATGATAAATAACTGTCGAGATCGAAAGTTGTGGAGAGACATGATCACCTACGCCAGCAGGCCCGGTACTTGATGATGATGATTATTATATTGTATCATTTCTGCTATATAAAGTATATATTAACAGCTATAGAAGTGTTTAAATATAACAGCTATAGAAGTGTTTAAATATAACAGCTATAGAAGTGTTTAAATATAACAACTATAGAAGTGTTTAAATATAACAGCTATAGAAGTGTTTAAATATAACAACTATAGAAGTGTTTAAATATAACAACTATAGAAGTGTTTAAATATAACAACTATAGAAGTGTTTAAATATAACAACTATAGAAGTGTTTAAATATAACAACTATAGAAGTGTTTAAATATAACAAATATAGAAGTGTTTAAATATAACAACTATAGAAGTGTTTAAATATAACAATTATAGAAGTGTTTAAATATAACAACTATAGAAGTGTTTAAATATAACAAATATAGAAGTGTTTAAATATAACAACTATAGAAGTGTTTAAATATAACAGCTATAGAAGTGTTTAAATATGACAACTATAGAAGTGTTTAAATATGACAACTATAGAAGTGTTTAAATATGACAACTATAGAAGTGTTTAAATATAACAACTATAGAAGTGTTTAAATATGACAGCTATAGAAGTGTTTAAATATGACAGCTATAGAAGTGTTTAAATATGACAGCTATAGAAGTGTTTAAATATGACAACTATAGAAGTGTTTAAATATGACAGCTATAGAAGTGTTTAAATATGACAGCTATAGAAGTGTTTAAATATAACAGCTATAGAAGTGTTTAAGTACGACAACTACAGCAGACCTTGTGTCGGTAGTTCTATTTCCTCTTCTATTTTTCGCTATGAAAATGACATTGTTTTCTGTTGTATAACATATTATCATCAAAGCTGTCGCGTTAACACATCTTCGACATTCGACAACACATTCGACTATCCATCGACATTTTCTACCCGTGTCGTTTATCTCACTGAGCCATAGAGCGAATTGTAATTTTATTTCGAGATTTTAATCGAGTCTTGGTCAGCTAAAATTCGTTGCTCCATAAACCTGTTATCACCTAAAGGTGACTACCTGCTAGCAGCTCATGCGCTGTGGCTGAACCCTGACAAGAAACGTCGTTAGAGTGTGAAGTTGAACGACGGTTAATTCTATTACTAGTTATTAATTTCCTTAAAACTACGAGCCAAGTATCCATAATTTACAACAGCAGCATCAGATGGTGAGAATTCAAGTAAGTGCCGAACCAAAACTCACTGAATCGTGTAGCTAAAGCATTAGCCCTTCAACTCAGAAGGTCTTCTGCTACTTTGGAACAATTATCGGACATCTTGTTGTCAAATTCATTAAATATAAACTTGAATAATAATATTAATAATAACAATAACAGCAATAACATTAATAACAACAATAATAATAAAGATAACAATAATAACTAATAATAATAATAACAATTATAACAATAACAATAATAATAACAATTATAACAATAACAATAATAATAACAATTATAACAATAATAATAATACCAATAACAAAATAATAATAAAAAATAGCAATAATAAATATAACAACAATAATAATAACAACAACAACAATAACAACAATAATATTAACAAAAATTATAACAACAACAATAACAATAACAACAATAATATTAACAAAAGTTATAACAATAACAACAATAATATTAATAATAACAATAACAGCAATAACAACAATAATAATAAAGATAACAATAATAATAATAAAAAATAGCAATAATAAATATAACAACAATAATTATAACAACAACAATAACATTAACAATAATAACTATAATATTAACAATAATTATAACAACAACAATAACAATAACAACAATTACAATAACATTAACAATAATTATAACAACAACAATAACAATAACAACAATCACAATAACATTAACAATAATTATAACAACAACAATAACAATAACAACAATCACAATAATATTAACAATAATTATAACAACAACAATAACAACAATAACATTAACAATAATTATAACAACAACAATAATAGTACTAGTAGTAAAGAAATACACGAAATCCCTGATCTAATCTCTGTTCCATCCCCTTCATGAAGATCTGTCAGGGTATTTTGTTGCCCTGGTTATTAAAAGCATTCCTGTAGAAACCATCTGGTAGAAGAAAACAAGGCAGACCAAGAGGATCGCTATACAGAACAATTACTAGTGAAGGCTTAAACCATGGGGCTAAGGAACAACCAAGAACAATTACTAGTGAAGGCTTAAACCATGGGGCTAAGGAACAACCAAGAACAATTACTAGTGAAGACTTAAACCATGGGGCTAAGGAACAACCAAGAACAATTACTAGTGAAGGCTTAAACCATGGGGCTAAGGAACAAACAAGAACAATTACTAGTGAAGGCTTAAACTATGGGCTAAGGAACAACCAAGAACAATTACTAGTGAAGGCTTAAACCATGGGGCTAAGGAACAACCAAGAACAATTACTAGTGAAGACTTAAACCATGGGGCTAAGGAACAACCAAGAACAATTACTAGTGAAGGCTTAAACCATGGGGCTAAGGAACAACCAAGAACAATTACTAGTGAAGGCTTAAACCATGGGGCTAAGGAACAACCAAGAACAATTACTAGTGAAGGCTTAAACCATGGGGCTAAGGAACAACCAAGAACAATTACTAGTGAAGGCTTAAACCATGGGGCTAAGGAACAACCAAGAACAATTACTAGTGAAGGCTTAAACCATGGGGCTAAGGAACAACCAAGAACAATTACTAGTGAAGGCTTAAACCATGGGGCTAAGGAACAACCAAGAACTAAAAGAGCTAGCAGAAAATCGTCAAACATGGACAACTATCACTTCCGCACTATGTGCCGTCGTCGGCCCGAGAGGAAAATGAATGAATGAATGAACGAATAAATGAATGAACGAATGAGCGAACGAATGGATGGATGGCTTATTGAGGCAACAGTTCGGATCACAAATCAGATTTCCTTTCTTTGGAATGTGGATGCACATTATTTTCCCCCCCCCGGACTTTTTGGTCTGGCTGCATTTTTCCATAACTTCACACACAGTGCAGTCATAACAACACCAATAACAATAATAATAATAATAATAATAATAATAACAATAAAAATAATAACATTAATAATAATAAAAATAATAACATTAACAATAATAAAAATAATAACATTAATAATAATAAAAATAACACCATTAATAACATTAATAATAATAACATTAATAATAATAACATTAATAATAAAATTAATAATAATAAAAATAATAATATTAATAATAATAAAAATAATAACATTAATAATAATAATAACATTAATAATAATAAAAATAATAACATTAATAATAATAACAATAATAATAACATTAATAACATTAATAACATTAATAATAATAACATTAATAATAATAACATTAAACATAATAACATTAATAATAATAAAAATAATAACATTAATAATAATAAAAATAATAACATTAATAATAATTTAAAAAATAACATTAATAATAATAAAAATAATAACATTAATAATAATTTAAAAATAACATTAATAATAATAAAAATAATAACATTAATAATAATAAAATTATTAACATTAATAATAATAACATTAATAACATTAAAAATAATAACATTAACAATAATAACATTAATCATAATAATAACACTGATAATCATGGACAGTGTCTCCCTGGGTCTTCCTCTTTTTTTTCTTTTACCTGTTGTTTTTTTTTCTCATATGGGAAACAACAGGTAAAAGAAAAAGAGGAAGACCCAGGGAGACACTGAGAAGAACATTGATGAGAGAGGCAAGAGCAGCAGGAATCGGCTCCCTCAATGAGATAGAACTGCTTGCACAGAACAGAGACAGATGGCGAGATTTGATAAAATATCTTTAAAAGAAAACTGCTAGAACAAAAATTCATATAGGAGAAGGTGTATCTTGGTCTACGCCCTATGGGCCGGTTACGGCTCGAAAGGTCAATAGATAGATAGATAGAATCATGGACAAGATAAAATAGCTCATCATCACCAGTCGTAGCAGCGCAAAGAGAAGATGCCGTTTTTGACCACATTTTCTAATATAGACATTCGGCATATTATTTGTGTTAGCCGCGATAGCTCAGTGGTTAGTGAACTGAACTACAAAGGACAAGGGGTAGGGTTCGATCCCAACCGACGGCTTCCGGGTTCACCCAGCCTTAAAATGGGTACCGGATTTTTTCTGGGAAAGTAAAGCAGCACGGGCGTAATACCGACCACATTAACTCAAAAATCATGTGCTGAAGGTCTGTAAAATATAGGGTCACTAACATCATATTTCCCTATACGCCACTTGGCGTGACGGGGGTACTTTACTTTTACTAACCTGGTGAGCATTACGCCAGGGCTGCTCTAGCCATGTGTATGACATTTGTCGTCTTGACAGACGGTTGGTAGTAAGTAAACATCATAATTATTGTACTTGTTCTCAACTACCAAAGTCATTAAACACAAACTACCACTGTAATAATAAAACAACAGTAATAACAATAATAATATTCTGACATATGGAAGCGAATCATGGACAGTAGACAAACAAATGAAAAGACTATTATAGGCCACAGAGATGGGATTTCTCAGAAGAATGTTAAAAGTTCTCTGGACAGATAAAAAGGCCAATGAGGAAGTTCTCAAAGAGGCCAACACAAAAAGGCAGCTCCTAAAAAACATAAAAAAGAAATAACCAACATTTTTCTGGCACATCATGAGAAGAGGTCAGTTGGAATACATGGTTACAACTGGCAAAATACAAGGAAAGAGAGATCGCGGACGACAAAGAGAGAAAATACTGGATAGTATGGTGTCATGGCATGGAAAACAGTCAACAACAGAACTGATACGATGCACTGTAGATAGAAGATTGTGGAAGGACATGATCGCGACGCCAACCGGTATGGCACATGATGATGATGAATAACAATAATAATAATAATAATAACAAAAAAAATAACAAATGATGAAAGGAATGGGAATTAAAATGGACACAGCCAGAAACGAGAAACTTAGTAGCCGTGTAAGAAGACTTATCAACCAACACAGAACTAGAGTCGTCAGTCGCTGGACGCTGAGGGACTTGCTGAGGAGGGGATCTGAGCACCTATGGACATGTTCGGAGTGCAATGATGATAACCCGCAAATAACTCAATGATGATAACCCGCAAATAACTCAATGATGTTAACCCGCAAATGACTCAATGATGATAACTCGCAAATAACTCAATGATGATAACCCGCAAATAACTCAATGATGACTCGCAAATAACTCAATGATGATAACCCGCAAATAACTCAATGATGACTCGCAAATAACTCAATGATAATAACCCGCAAATAACTCAATGATGATAACCCGCTAATAAATGAATGATGATAACCCGCAAATAACTCAATGATGATAGCCCGCTAATAACTCAATGATGATAACCCGCAAATAACTCAATGACTCAATCACGATAAGTCGGTATTTTGGATAAAGTAATAATGTATTTTCTTTGTTTTCTACCATTGTGAGGTTGGTGTTATACAGGGTGTTTATAAAGTCTCACTACACTTGGTATCTAGGTCAATTTGAAAAAAAAATGTTTATGACGTCATCACAATATGTGCTCCCACTGTCAATGAAATTTGTTGAATAAGTTTATTGCTACTGGAAATGTGGAAGATGCTCCACGATCTGGTAGGCCTGCTGTGAATGATGAAATATGTTTAGATATCCAAGACAGAATCCTTAAAAGTCCAGACAAGTCATTAAGAAAACTGTCGCAACAAGTGAACTTACCATTGAGCACATATTGTGATGACGTCATAAACATTTTTTTCAAATTGACCTAGATACCAAGTGTAGTGAGACTTTATAAACACCCTATATAATCCAGGACTAATGGTCGTAACGTACCATGTGCCGAGTATGGGAGATGGTGTCTTCCATCTGCTGTGTACAAAAAAGGATGGACCTGACATTTCAGCGTGCCTTGCCTGCCTGGTCCAATAACATGGATATAAACCTTCGCCCAAACCACACTAACACCCCCCCCCCGCCCCTCTCGGCTCCTGTATGAAGCGTTCCAAAGGTGGGGCAAGGTCCATACGATCGGTACCAAAGTGGAGTTGCAGGGGATGATAGAAGAATGATAATACAGCTCTGACTGATGGATAATACAGGACTGACTGATGGATAATACAGCACTGAATGATGGATAATACAGCACTGAATGATGGATAATACAGCTCTGACTGATGGATAATACAGAACTTACTGATGGATAATACAGCACCGACTGATGGATAATACAGAACTTACTGATGGATAATACAGCACTGACTGATGGATAATACAGCACTGACTGATGGATAATACAGCACTGACTGATGGATAATACAGCACTGAATGATGGATAATACAGCACTGAATGATGGATAATACAGCTCTGACTGATGGATAATACAGAACTTACTGATGGATAATACAGCACCGACTGATGGATAATACAGAACTTACTGATGGATAATACAGCACTGACTGATGGATAATACAGCACTGACTGATGGATAATACAGCACTGAATGATGGATAATACAGCACTGAATGATGGATTATACAGCACCGACTGATGGATAATACACCACCGACTGATGGATAATACACCACCGACTGTCTTAGGAGCTATATATGACATGGTACATTGTTTCAGTTTGTATATAATTCCTTATAGTCCTAACTACACGCTTGTCAAATGTTAACAGACGTAAGCACAGAATATAGCAAAATATTAAAACACCAATGTGATGACACAGTAGTATGTATATCAATATATATATATATATATTTAAAATATTAAAACGTAGATAGACACTAAAAGGAACACTTATAAGAGAGTAATTTTAATGTCATGAAAAATATACTAACATCAAAACAAATAACAGCAGGGCTAAAACTAAGAATAGCAATATGTTACTTCTCAAAATTCCTGCAAAGTGCAGAAACATGGACATTAGACAAGAAAACAGAATAGAAAATTGAAGCCTTTGAAATGTGGATTTATAGAAGAATAGGTAGAATTGGATGGAAAGAAAAAAAAACAAACGATGAAGTTTTAAAACAACTAAAAATGAAAAGAGAACTACTAAACACAAGTTAGAACAAGACAAATGAAATTTTAGAGGCATGTTGAAAGTCACAGCAGCCTACTAAAAGTAATATTGGAAGGGACAATACAAGGTAAACGAGGCAGAGGCTGACCAAGACTAACATGGACGAGTAACATCAAAAGATGGACAAGTCAACCTACGACAACCTGCACCATCAAAGCAAGAGATAGAGTGGGATGGAGCTCCATGGTAGCCAACCTTCGATGTGGAGATGGACAAGTCAGCCTATGACAACCTGCACCATCAAAGCAAGAGACAGAGCAGAATGGCGCTCCATGGTAGCCAACCTTCGATGTGGAGATGGACAAGTCAGCCTATGACAACCTGCACCATCAAAGCAAGAGACAGAGCAGAATGGCGCTCCATAGTAGCCAACCTTCGTTACGGAGACGGCACTAGATGATGATGACGATAAGAGAAGAAAGTTGACCAGAATAGGGAAGGGCGGCGAAATAACGTTTCGGGTCCTTTGTGATAACTCTAGAAGGTTCCAGTGGAATATGGGTATACACTGTATCATATCTGAGGCACTGTTTTCTAACCGTTGATGATTCACGTCTCAGTCTTCTACACAGAAGTTGTTTGGGATATTTTAGTTGGTGTGGGAGATTTTACTTAATTCTGAAACATGATTAGAGTAGAGTTCTGCTAGGCTACACTATACAAGTGACGCTGTAGCTGACACTGGTTGGACCAATTGTGGTCACAATTTTATTATCTTGCATTAGAATGAGTTCAATGAGTTCAATGAGTTAAATTAGCCAAATTTAGAAACATTTATTCCTTTGATCGTAACTGGGACAAAATATCAATAACATAATTATTAGCGATTCTGGAATATTCCTATTTTTTGGTTAAACCTCCACAATCGAAGGTTGGCTACCACAGAGCGCCATTCCGCTCTGACTCTTCCTTCGATGGTGCAGGTTGTCATAGGCTGACTTGTCCATCTTTTGATGTCCACCTCTGCCTCTTTTATCCGTGTATTTTCCCTTCCAAGATTACTTTTAGTGGGCTGTTGTGTCTTTTAACATGACCCAAAAATCTCGTTTGTCTTGTTTGAATTGTGTTTCGTAGTTCTCTTTTCATTTTTAGTTGTTTTAAAACTTCATCGTTTGCATCTTTTCTTTCCATCAAATTCTACCTAATCTTCTATAAATCCACATTTCAAAGGCTTTAATTTTCTTTTCTGTTTCATAGTTCTAGTCTTTTAAAACCACTCCATTAAAATATCACATCTCACGAATAAGAGGTATGTTGTTTCCCTATAACACCTTCGTTTATACGCGTAGGAACATTTTGATAGCCGTAACTAAAATACAACAATGAGGTTAAAAGAAGCAGCCGTTTCTCGAATTTAATAAACAACAAGAACATTAAAACAACTCAGGTTTGTTATAAACTAAACATCTCATTTCTAAACATTTCAGTTTGACAAATTAAACATTTTAAAATGTAGACTGTGTGATGTCCACTAAATTAATGTTGGTAATTTTGTTAATTTAGACTGTATGATGTCCACTAAATTAATTTTTGTAATTTTGATATTTTAGACTGTATGATGTCCACTAAATTAATGATTGAAATTTTGTTATTTTAGACTGTATGATGTCCACTAAATTAATGATTGAAATTTTGTTAATTTAGACTGTATGATGTCCACTAAATTAATGATTGAAATTTTGTTAATTTAGACTGTATGATGTCCACTAAATTAATGATTGTAATTTTGTTATTTTAGACTGTATGATGTCCACTAAATTAATGATTGTAATTTTGATATTTTAGACTGTATGATGTCCACTAAATTAATGATTGAAATTTTGATATTTTAGACTGTATGATGTCCACTAAATTAATGATTGAAATTTTGTTAATTTAGACTGTATGATGTCTACTAAATTAATGATTGTAATTTTGTTATTTTAGACTGTATGATGTCCACTAAATTAATGATTGTAATTTTGTTAATCTGGGAAAAGTGTTACACGTTTAATAATTGGATTGTGCAAAAATATCATATTTTAGAGTTTTAATGTCGGTAACTTTACGGCAAACTACTCTCCCCTCGACGCTGTAAGACAAAAGAGGAGGAAACAAAGATGGAGAAGATTGTTAATGAAATGTGGTGAACCTGTTTTACAAAAATTAACAACGCGATAATAGAACATGTTCTTGCAGTTAACAGTACGTTTATTGCATTTAATAGCACTCCTACTGCAGTTAACAGTACTTTTATTGCAGTTAATTGTACTCCTATTGCAGTTAATTGTACTCCTATTGCAGTTAATTATACTCCTATTGCAGTTAATAGAACCTGTATTGCATTTAACAGCACTCCTATTGCAGTTAATAGAACTCCCATTGCAGTTAATAATGCTCATATTGCAGTTAATAGTACCTCTATTGCAGTTAATAGTACTCCTATTGCAGTTAATAGTACCTCTATTGCAGTTAATAGTACCTCTATTGCAGTTAATAATACTAATATTGCAGTTAATAGTACCTCTATTGCAGTTAATAATACTAATATTGCAGTTAATAGTACCTCTATTGCAGTTAATAGTACTCCTATTGAAGTTAATAGTACCTCTATTGCAGTTAATAGTACTCCTATTGCAGTTAAAAGTGCTCATTCAATACTATATTTGTTAAGGTTCGGTCAGTAACAAACTACTAACCTATTTTAATAGTGTTAACAGAAGTTAACAAAACACCAACAGGAAACGTTCTTGCAGTTAACAAAACTCTCATTCTATACTTTACTTAAGGTTTGCATTAATGTCGTGACCATGAGTTGAAGTTACACGAATCGTAACTCCCTTTTCTCCAAGCGGACACGCTCTACTCAACCCAATTATCAAAATAGGTAGAGTCAAGGCAAAGAAATGAACATGAATGCATCAAAATGCGAAGCTTCGGTGAAGTTAATTGTGAGGTGAAATTTAAAAAAAATAATTAAAAAAAAAAAAATTGAAGAAAAAAAAACGACTAGTAAGGTCGTGGCAAAGAAATGCACATAAAAGCATCCAAATGCGAAGCTGCAGTAAAAGCACACAGGGGCGATGTGTTAACTATTTTTCTTTTCCTTTCTCCTAGTTTAATATTATTTTTTTATCTTCAATACACATTTTTTTTTTACGTGTGTGATATGTTTGTCCCCGTTGAAGGCCTACTGCGCCGAAACGTCGTTCTGGTTCGTGTTGTCCACTTGTTACGTGAAGCTTTAACAATATCATTTTTATTCTATTTTTGTATAATTTTTTTTTATTTCTCTTTAAAAAATGGGTACCTAACTCGTGAAAATTCAGAAGCAATAACATCTGCTAGACAAAATACTGGAAAGCTATTGGCGGGAAATCTAGACATCTTGTACGAGCATTTCCCTTTCTGCTCCTGCCATTGTTTGACAGCTGCATCTTTTCACCGCCCTTCCTGACAAGTGCGTTAAATGTGCGTAAATGCGTTGCTTTGTAGTTTACAGCAAGTTGCGAATTGATGCGCATTTCGGCCCACGACATCTGACATCACAATATTATATTTGAGTACCAGATTGCCTTCCTTCTTCGGTCCTTACTCACTAGGTCAAGTTGGTTATTGTTTCCTGGGGCATATTGTGGAAAGTGTATCTGGGTCTTCATCAACTCAGGTTCACTATTCCTGAAAACAAACAACCAGCTATGAGTCGCAGATTAGACTCCACTTCACTGCTTTTCACTCATTTAATAGTCTTCTCTATCAGACTTTCCCTCCCATCCAATAATGTTACATGTGGCTAAAACGAAGAAAAATGAAAGGCCAAAGACGATTGGATCAACTACACCCAATCAACGCAAACCAAAATAAAAAGAAATAATTCATCATTTTCTTTGAACGATTCACACAGCACAGAAGAGAATGTGTTAAGGCAGAACCGACCTGTACACTCTATCTAGCACAATCTACTCAATGGCCTAACTTTCAGTAACTTCTAAATAAGAGCTTCCTTAGTATACCACAGAAATGTAAATATTAATACAAACGACACAATGAGACAATGCTGGTTTCTAAGCAATTAATTTCGTACTCAAATGAAACCTATAGAACTAGCATCAATCTAGAAGGAAAGTATCACATTTTCTGTAGGAAATGACACTACTTTTCAAACACTACATTTGTTTGTGTTGCTTAAAAATGAAACCTCTTTTCAAAAATGACACTATTTATCAAAACACTATAACTGTTTTCTTCGTATAATGACACGGCTTTAAAAAAGAAATACACTAAAACTGTCATAAAACATATTTATGAAATGACACTACTTTGAAAAGAAAACACTACAACTTACTTCTTTATGAAATGACACTATTAAAATAAACACTATAATTGTTGTCTTTATGAAATGACACTATTGAAATAAACATTATAATTGTCATCTTTATAAAATGACACTATTAAAATAAACACTAAAATTGTCTTCTTTATGAAATCACTATTAAAATAAACACTATAATTGTCAACTTTATGAAATGACACTATTAAAATAAACACTATAATTGTTATCTTTATGAAATGATACTATTAAAGTAAACACTATAATTGTTATCTTTATGAAATGACACCATTAAAATAAACACTATAATTGTTATCTTTATGAAATGACTACTAAAATAAACACAATAATTGTTACCTTTATGAAATAACACTATTAAAATAAACACTATAATTGTTATCTTTATGAAATGACTACTAAAATAAACACAATAATTGTTATCTTTATGAAATGACACTACTAAAATAAACACTATAATTGCTATAGTTATGAAATGACTACTAAAATAAACACTATAATTGTTATCTTTATGAAATGACCACTAAAATAAACACTATAATTGTAATCTTTATGAAATGACACTATTAAAATAAACACTATAATTGTCTTCTGTGTGGAAACGACTGTACTCTACAAAGAACCAGCAACAAACAAAAACGGTGATGGAAATGCACTTTTCATTAACTCACTGTTTTATATCTGTTCTATATTGTTAAATAACGACCGGTCTGAGCTGTCTCATGAATTAACTTATAAGTTGGTGCATTAGTCAAACATTTCACAATATGTTTAATGACATATATCTGAGCATTAATTCATACAAACAGAATGTTGATTTTTCTAAAATTACATATGTGTTCTCTTACCCATCAAAATTCTTACATAAATTTGTGTAATTTTATAGTTGTATGTAATTTTGTAGTAATATTAGGTAAATTTTAATATTTAGTTGCAAAAAATAATAATTCAAATGAAAAAAAAAATGGGAATAAGTAAATATACAGAGCAATAAAAAAAGACACACAAAATGAGATGAGTTTATATGAAAGATGTTTTACTGCAATCTATGATTTAAGTTTTAATTATCAAAACCGGCATTGGAATAAGCTTTGTAACACATGTTATCAAGTTTTGAAAAAGGGGGGAATGTTAATGGGACACCCTGTACAATTATAAAATTAATGCAAGGTGTCTGTTATACAAAACATGCAAATAATGATTTTCTTTTACATAATTTATCCCTTTGCAAAAAGGAATGATCTTTTCAGCACTTCTCACCTCACAGTTTTAATAAAAATTAAATATAATTTTTGACACTTCTTGATTCAGAAATTTATTTTTTTTTTTAATTTAAATTATATGGAAGTGTTATTTTTTTTTTTAGTATACTTTGTCTTAATCATTTCTGTACAAAATTTGAAGTGTTTTTTTTTTAAAACCATTCTGGTGTTGTGTTAAATATAGGGGAATTTTTTTTAAAATTAATTTGTTTACCATTTCGAATCATAAACATTAATCTAAAGTTGACTGTTCAATCTTTTGTAGTGTTTCAAATTAACACAGTTTTAAATTAATAAATTACACGTTAATTTGTTTTTAACCAATTCATTTAAGTTCTGATAACACAAAAAAATAAATAAATGATAAATAACTCCAGTCTATTATTTAAAAAAAACAACAGCAACATAAAACAAGTTATATTCGTATCACTTTGTCTTTAGCAAAAACAAAAATAAACATTCCATTCGTAAACATTCATCACATTTGGCATTTTTCTAGTAAAAATTAATTAATTCTTGTCAGCTTTCAATTATCAAAATTTATCACTTCTTTATTTCATAACAAGAAAATATATTTTTTTTTCAAATTTATATTAAAAATAAGTAATTTTTTATGCACATGTCGCTATAAATTTATATTTTTTTAAACAAATTAACGCAGACATAATTTTTACTATTTATCGCTACACGATTGTTTATTTGTACAAATTATTAACAATTAATTTTTAGTACCTTCACAATTTTACATTATTTTTTTTTGTTAACAATTACTCTTAGATTTTTTTAACAATTCAGGCCCTCTTATTTATAATTGTTAAAAAAAAAAATTAACAAACGTGAATTTTTAACAGCCGTCTTCTCGCATATAATTATTATTTTTTACAAATAAATTAACGGTGAAATTTTTGTTAATCCATTTTTTGCCACATTAATTTCACTACAAAAATAACAGGTTTCAATTTTTCTCATTTCTCGTTTAATTAATGTTTAAATAGAACCAGGGCAGGGCATCAAAAACATCCGTTAAGAAACAATATCTGGCATCAAATTCTTGGAAAAACAATAAAAAGATACTAACCACAGAACACGTAACAAGGTCACGGCCTTGGATTTTTAAAAAAGAATAACAACTACTAAAAAGAAACGGCATAATGCTGAGTATAAGAAACAACAAGAACGGGTATTAACGTTGTTATTAGTATTATTATCATTATTATTATTATTAATCCGTGTAAAAACTGTGGTTAATAACAGCACAGAAACACAGTTGATGAAGACAGGGTATAACTGCAGTAGCGTTTTTAATCGTCGATGTACTGACAGTATAGGCTTACCAAAGAATGGCAGATTGCACCGACTTAAACTGCACGACTGCGCCATTCCTTGCAAGAATAACTTCGAACTATACAGACCAAAAGAAATAAAGAGACGTCCCCTATTTTTTGAAATAAAAAAAAAATACTCGACAAAAGCGACGGGGGAAAAAACACGGTGGACGGAAAGTAACTATAGAATGGGAGGGGGAAAAGAGGGGGGGGGCTGAAAAATTGTAGAAGTGCATGGAGGAGAAATGGGGAATGGGGGGGGGGGAATTTGGATTTAGAAGGGAGAAGACTTTTTTCTCTGGAGAAAGACATGCAGAAAAAACAAACACACACATACGCTTTCACGCAGCGGGGCACAGGCGGGACTACGGGAGAGATGGGAGAGAGAAAATACGGCAATGGCGGAGCTGGTTGCGGGGGTCTAGTGGGACAGACAGTGCATGCAAAGTGTGTGTGCAGCCCGTGGCCATGGGGCGAGTGCTGGGCGAACTTCATGCGTTGTGCATGTCCGGCAGTGACACAGGCGGGTTAGTGTTCTCCGCTGTTGTTGTACTTGTAATTCTACTATCGGCAGGCGACGGCTCAAGCATGGGGATGGAGAGAAAGAAACAGCAATTAAGGTGGACAGAAATAAACAGTTATTCATTATCGTTTTGTGTTTGTTCTTTCATAGACGATCTACACTCACGGCTGTATTTTTATGATCTATTAGTTGTCTTGTTTTCATATTGCCAATTTTTTAAAAAATATTAACATATTTCATGAATGAATTATTGTAGATAAAAATTAACTTGATTTCAGTACCGTTTTGTGCTGATATTTTAGTAGCTTTGTTTAATTACTCAAGCCATAAAATAGATATTTCATTATTAGATTAACTTTACGTTACTGCCGTCTTTCACTGTAGTTTTACTGATTATATTTTGTTAACACGAACTGAAGAGTGGTTACGATTCGCTAATAGTTCATTGAGTTTAATCAGACTGTGCACTTTTCTGCTCAACGTTTCTTCGTCCGTTAACTCATAACGTGAAATACATGACTCAGAGTTGATTGTAACTCATTCAAGACTAGTCCACGTTTGTACATTTTTCATACAGGAGACAAATAATAATAATAATAAATGAATATTATTATAGAGGGAAACTTCGGAGGCGATAATTCAGCGAATCATAGGAGGAAGAGGTATATACTACAGCACTCAGAAAAAAATGACAAATAAACAACAACAAAAACAAAGAACAATTTATGGACAAGCAGGATCGAACCCGTACTCCTTGGCACTGCGCATTGCCACGAGAAGCCAAACGCTAGGGAACACTGTCACTCCGCTAACTACAAAATTAGCTATCATGGTCGATGCCTTTCACGCAGGTGTTCTCATGATTATAGCATAGGGTTACGATCACAGCTCGGGAATAAATTGTATTTCTGTACTTTCCTATTAAGACAAGTATCTCCATGAAGGGAGATTTTTCATTTGCATTATTCATTGTTGTTCTGGTATTTTAGTTGCTTCATGATGCGACTCATATCAGAAGAAGAAAAAAATAAACTTCTCATAATCGTTTATATCTTATTCAAGGCTAGTCAACGTGTGTACATTTTTGGGCAGTATTTTAGTATCTTATGTAACAAATTTATGTCAATAGAAGTGAGAAAGAGAGTTCATCGGTGCTATATAGAGCCAATTCTGACCTATGGAAGCGAATCAAGGACAGTAGACAAACAAATGAAAAGACGATTACAGGCCACAGAGATGGGATTTCTCAGAAGAATGTTGAAAGTTCCATGGACAGCTAAAAAGACCAATGAGGAAATTCTCAAAGAGGCCAACACAAAAAGGGAGCTCCTAAAAAAACATCAGAAAGAAACAATCAACATTTTTCGGGCACATCATGAGAAGAGGAAGGTTGGAATACTTGGTTACAACTGTCAAAATATAGAGAAAGAGAGATCGTGGAGGACAAAAATAGAAAATACTGGATAGCTTGGCGTCATGGCATGGAAAACGGACAACAACAGAAGTGGTACGATGCACTGTAGATAGAAGATTGTGGAGGGACATGATCGCCGACGTCATAACTGTATTTTATCATCATCATCATGTACCATGCTGGTTGGCGTAGGCGATCATGTCCCTCCACAATCTTCTATCTACAGTGCATCGTATCAGTTCTATTGTTGACTGTTTTCCATGCCATGACACCAAGCAATCCAGTATTTTCTCTCTCTGTCGTCCGCGATCTCTCTTTCCTTTTATTTTGCCAGTTGTAACCAAGTATTCCAACTTTCCTCTTCTCATGATGTGCCAAAAAATGTTGATTGTTTCTTTCTGATGTTTTTTTAAGAGCTCCCTTTTTGTGTTGGCCTCTTTGAGAACTTCCTCATTGGTCTTTTTATCTGTCCAGGGAACTTTCAACATTCTTCTGAGAAATCCCATCTCTGTGGCCTCTAATCGTCTTTTCATTTATTTGTCTACTGTCCATGATTCGCTTCCATAGGTCAGAATTGGCTCTATATAGCACCGATGAACTCTCTTTCTCATTTTTATTGACATAGATTTAACTGTATTTTTTATCAGAAAATAAACGGCTATATCGTATCCAAGACCATTCAAGGTTTGTGTAGATTGGTTGCTCATAGTTTACGTGTTTTATCCTATTACTCGTCAAATAAATATAAACAGCATATAAGTCTTTACTCGTGGATGACGTTATTAGTCCTTCTGTGGCATTCATATTAATAATGCAAGCGAGAAACATGGACAGTGAATAGAATGTAAGGTACACAGATGTTTGTTTGCGTCCAAAGTGGCTGTTTTAGTTCCAATCTTTGAAATTTCCCAGAAATTTATGGATAACGATGTCTTAAGCCTAGTACATACCACTTAATCTTAAAATTGTAATTTGAAGGAGGTGGTTTCAATTTGCGAAACCCCAAACATACAATGTAACATTTGAGCTAAAGTCAATATGTTCTTGATGAATGGTGTTTTAGTAGATAATAATTGTAACAAAATGATCCAAGAAACGGCCTGAGATAATAGTTGTAACAAAATGATCAAAGAAATGGCCTGAGATAATAGTTGTAACAAAATGATCTAAGAAATGGCTTGAGATAATAGTTGTAACAAAATGATCAAAGAAATGGCCTGAGATAATAGTTGTAACAAAATGACCCAAGAAACGGCCTTGAGATAATAGTTATAACAAAATGATCTAAGAAATGGCCTGAGATAATAGTTGTAACAAAATGATCAAAGAAATGGCCTGAGATAATAGTTGTAACAAAATGATCAAAGAAATGGACTGAGATAATAGTTGTAACAAAATGATCCAAGAAACGGCCTGAGATAATAGTTGTAACAAAATGATCAAAGAAATGGCCTGAGATAATAGTTGTAACAAAATGATCCAAGAAATGGCCTGAGATAATAGTTGTAACAAAATGATCCAAGAAATGGCCTGAGATAATAGTAGAAACAAAATGATCAAAGAAATGGCTTGAGATAATAGTTGTAACAAAATGATCAAAGAAATGGCCTGAGATAATAGTTGTAACAAAATGATCAAAGAAATGGCCTGAGATAATAGTTGTAACAAAATGATCAAAGAAATGGCATGAGATAATAGTCGTAACAAAATGATCAAAGAAATGTCCTGAGATAATAGTTGTAACAAAATGATCCAAGAAATGGCATGAGATAATAGTTGTAACAAAATGATCAAAGAAATGGCCTGAGATAATAGTTGTAACAAAATGATCCAAGAAATGGCCTGAGATAATAGTTGTAACAAAATGATCCAAGAAATGGCCTGAGATAGTAGTTGTAATAAAATGATGCAAGAAATGGCCAGAGATAATAGTTGTAACAAAATGATCCAAGAAATGGCCTGAGATAATAGTTGTAACAAAATGATCCAAGAAATGGCCTGAGATAGTAGTTGTAACAAAATGATCCAAGAAATGGCCTGAGATAATAGTTGTAACAAAATGATCCAAGAAATGACCTGAGAGCTGCCAGGGAGCTGTACTCAACATCTAAATACAATAGTTTTTATATTTTATGTTAAATCTTCTTCTAATCAATTTGAATCTAAAATAGATAATTATATCTTCCAATCAATTTGAATCTAAAATAGATAATTATATCATCCAATCAATTTGAATCTAAAATAGATAATTATATCTTCTAATCAATTTGAATCTAAAATAGATAATTACATCTTCCAAACAATTTGAATCTAAAATAGATAATTATATCTTCCAATCATTTGAATCTAAAATAGATAATTATATCTTCCAATCAATTTGAATCTAAAATAGATAATTATATTTTCCAATCAATTTGAATCTAAATTAGATAGTTGCATATTCTAATAAATCTGAATGTAAAATAGATGATTTACATCTTCTAATCAATTTGAATGTAAAATAGATAGTTACATCTTTTAATCAATTTGAATGTAAAATAGATAGTTACATCTTTTAATCAATTTGAATGTAAAATAGATAGTTACATTTTCTATTCAACTTGAATGTAAAATAGATGGGTTAAATCTTCTAATCAATCTGAACGTAAAATAGATGGGCATGTACGTTGTGGCCCAGCAAAGACAAAAATCGACAGTTCAACTATAATATCAGTGACAAACAACTGTGGGCAATAACTGGTATCATTTATTTTATGACATTTTCTTGTTTCTCCCTTCGATTAGCTTTCCTGTGGTAATGCACTTTTGTTTATTCCCAGTGCAACGACAAACCGTTCGTAGTGCAGTTATACGATCAAATGTGAGCAGAAATTTGTGCTGTTATTTCCGGGTATTTGTGTAGCTTCGTTAATCATATCATTAATATCACTGGTATCTCTTTTTTTATTTTATTTTATTTATTTTTTAAAAATAGTTTTAATGGAAGGGATAACAGGAAAAATAAACACGTAGAACAGACATCGTTTTGTTAATATGCTTTAACGTGTTCTAAAATATTTTAACTATAACATGGTGTCTGTGTAGGGAGGGTACATTTGTATAAGTCATTCTCTTTAATTACAAGGACATGCTGTTTTCTGTCGGTAGTTTAGTTGCTTTGGCAATCTCATCAATTTAGCAGATTTTTCCTTCTTCAACTGAACATTCTAATATAATTCATTTCACGCTGTTTTCTGTCGGTATTTTAGTTGCTTTGGCAATCATATAATAAAATAAGTAGATTTTCACTTCTTCAAAGGAACATTCTAGTTTAATTGGAAACATTTCACGCTGTTTCCTGTCGGTATTTTAGTGCCCTTCTCAATCATATCATATATTTTGCAGATTATTTCTACAGCGGATATTGCAGAATAATCAGAAGACTTTCGTGCTGTTTAATGATGACATCTTAGTTGCTTTGTCAAACATATCATAGTGACGCGTTTCTCCTCTTATAGTGTTGCATTGGAAGCTATGTATAATTTAACTACGACCTTGAAAAAAACTAAACTTCATCCAAGTGAAAGTGTCACATTATAATGAAAGAAAGTAAAAATAAAGGACTCGGCCTTAATAGCAAAAAGACAGAAGTAATGGTAACAACAAAGAAAAAGATAACACCTCAGTGCAAAATAAAGACAAAGGGAACAATATTAAAACAGGTAAATGAATTTAAATATTTGGAAACTTTGTTAACCTCAGACGGAAGATGTACAAAAGAGGTGAGATGTAGAATGGCTCAGGCAAAAGCAGCTTTCTAAAAAATGAGGAAGATACAGGGCAGTCCATTTTTGACAATAGAAACAAAAAAAAAGAGTTCTTAAATGTTATGTAGAGCCAGTCTTAACACATGGATGTGAATCATGGACAATAGGACAACAGACAAGAAAATCACTGGAAGCTGTAGAAATGTGGTTTTACATAAGAATGTTGAGAATACCATGGACAGCTAAGAAGAGTAATGAAAATGTTCTGAAAGAGGTCAAAGCAAAAAGAGAGCTAATTTCCAATATTAGGAAGAAACAATCAGAATTTTTTGGCCATGTAATGAGAAGAGAACAGCTACAATATATTGTAACAACTGGGAAAATTGAGGGACGAAGAGATAGAGGGAAGCAAAGAGAAAAGATACCAGACAGCTTAAGAGAAAAATTGCTTGGCAGATGGTCACCTGTCGAGATCGAAAGTTGAGGAGAGACATGATCACCTACGCCAGCAGGCCCGGTACTTGCAGATGATGATGATGACGATGACGATGATAAGTATAACATTAAAGAATAATTAGAAAAATGACACGCTGTTGATATATTTGTGTTCTTTACTGACCTATCTGACGTCGGTAGTAAAATATTGTATGCAAACATATCGTGGTTTGCACGTCTACTAACCAGACGGGTCGGAGTTCAAATCCTGAAATGTGACAAATTTTTATTTTCGTACAGCCACTGAAAATTTGTACCACAACATTATCTGGTGAAACTATGGCGGCCTGGCGTGATACTGACCACGTCACCCTTAAAATGTTCCGTTAGTGACTGACAAAGAAAATGGGCTCTAATAACCTTAAACGTTTTTTTTTGGGGGGGGGGGGGTTGAGGAGGATTTGACTTAGCTTTCTACATTCCGCAGATGTTGCCATCAAATCGTTCAGTTTTACGGAGTTTTGTACAAGTTTCCTACATATCTCAAAGTTTAGTAATACTTTCTTATATTTCACAGAGTTTTGTACACGTTTCTTACATTTCACAGAGTTAAGTACACGTTTCTTACATTTCACAGAGTTAAGTATACGTTTCTTACATTTCACAGAGTTTTGTACAAGTTTCCTACATATCTCAAAGTTTAGTAAAACTTTATCCCAAAGTTTAGTAAAACTTTCTTATATTTCACAGAGTTTAGTACACGTTTCTTACATTTCACAGAGTTAAGTATACGTTTCTTACATTTCACAGAGTTAAGTATACGTTTCTTACATTTCACAGAGTTAAGTATACGTTTCTTACATTTCACAGAGTTAAGTATACGTTTCTTACGTTTCACAGAGTTAAGTATACGTTTCTTACATTTCACAGAGTTAAGTATACGTTTCTTACATTTCACAGAGTTAAGTATACGTTTCTTACATTTCACAGAGTTAAGTATACGTCTCCTACATTTCACGGAGTTAAGTATTCGTTTCTTACATATCACAGAGTTAAGTATACGTTTCTTACATTTCACAGAGTTAAGTATACGTTTCTTACATTTCACAGAGTTAAGTATACGTTTCTTACATTTCACAGAGTTTAGTACACGTTTCTTACATTTCACAGAGTTAAGTATACGTTTCTTACATTTCACAGAGTTTAGTACACGTTTCTTACATTTCACAGAGTTAAGTATGCGTTTCTTACATTTCACAGAGTTAAGTATACGTTTCTTACATTTCACAGAGTTAAGTATACGTTTCTTACATATCACAGAGTTAAGTATACGTTTCTTACATTTTACAGAGTTAAGTATACGTTACTAACATTTTACAGAGTTAAGTATACGTTTCTTACATTTCACAGAGTTAAGTATACGTTTCTTACATTTTACCGAGTTAAGTATACGTTTCTTACATTTCACAGAGTTAAGTATACGTTTCTTACATTTTACAGAGTTAAGTATACGTTTCTTACATTTCACAGAGTTAAGTATACGTTTCTTACATATCACAGAGTTAAGTATACGTTTCCTACATTTCACAGAGTTAAGTATATGTTTCTTACATATCACAGAGTTAAGTATACGTTTCTTACATTTCACAGAGTTAAGTATACGTTTCTTACATTTCACAGAGTTAAGTATACGTTTCTTACATTTCACAGAGTTAAGTACAAGTTTCTTACATATCACAGAGTTTGATAACACGCTTCTTACGTTTCACAGAGTTAAGTACAAGTTTCTTACATATCACAGAGCTTGATAACACGCTTCTTACGTTTCACAGAGTTAAGTACATGTTTCTTACATATTACAGAGTTTAGTAAAACTTTCTTACATTTCACAGAGTTAAGTATACGTTTATTACATTTCACGGAGTTAAGTATACGTCTCTTACATTTCACGGAGTTAAGTATACGTTTCTTACATATCACAGAGTTAAGTATACGTTTCTTACATTTTACAGAGTTAAGTATACGTTTCTTACATTTCACAGAGTTAAGTATACGTTTCTTACATATCACAGAGTTAAGTATACGTTTCTTACATTTCACAGAGTTAAGTATATGTTTCTTACATATCACAGAGTTAAGTATACGTTTCTTACATTTCACAGAGTTAAGTACACGTTTCTCACATTTCACAGAGTTAAGTACAAGTTTCTTACATTTCACAGAGTTAAGTACAAGTTTCTTACATTTCACATGGTTAAGTACAGGTTTCTCATATTTCATAGAGTTAAGTACACGTTTCTTACATTTCACAGAGTTAAGTACACTTTGTAACATATCACATAGTTTAGTATATGTTTCTCACATATCAAACAGTTTAGTAACAGTTACTTATATGTTACAAAGTTCAGTAAAACTTCTTTACATTTCGAGTTTAGCCCGAAACCGTTCTAACATTTCCTTGATAATTAGGACAAGAGGATTGGCAAACGCTGATATGGTTGGTTGCGTTCGCCCGATGACTAAAGTATTCTAGAGTATTCGTAGACTGTAGACTTCCTCTTCGTCATCCGCCCTTAAAAGGACGTTAAGTGGACGTGTCTGCGTTGGGTTATAGTTTGCAGTGTAACACTGTGATATTTGCGCCTTTCGGCCCAACACATCCGACTTCAGCACGACGTTTTTGACGTGAAAGCATTTAACAGACATGAATCTGCTAACACAAACAAACTGAATAAACTTAAATATCTCTTTTATATTTTAGTTTCATATACAGGAGATACAATCTTTGTCCCAACTTTATCTAACAATGCCAGACCTGGACCCTACATGCAACCTCTACTGAGATGAAATGTGTCAGACGAAGGACAGGAAATAGCGCGAGAGATAAGATCAGGAATGAAGAACTGAGAAAAAAAGCTAGGAATAACCCCCCCCCCCCTCTTTTCCCATAGAATGTATAAAGAAACAACAGATAAAATAGTTTAGTCACGTGACAAGCCAGAAAGATCAAAACACAACGAGCTTCCAATATTAGGAAGAAACAATCATCATTTTTTGGCCATGTAATGAGAAGAGAACAACTGGAATATATTGTAACAACTGGGAAAATTGAGGGACGAAGAGATAGAGGGAAGCAAAGAGAAAAGATACCAGACAGTTTAAGAGAATGGCTTGGCAGAAGGTCAACAACAGAAATGATAAATAACTGTCGAGATCGAAAGTTGAGGAGAGACATGATCACCTACGCCAGCAGGCCCGGTACTTGATGATGATGATGACACACATAGAACGGTGTCGTGGTTCGAAACATTTTGAGAATCACTGGGTAATATTGCCACACATTTTGGAAGTAGTGATAAGAGGAAGTAAGACAACTAAAAATACAAAAACAATCAACGAACGGAACAAAACAATTAACATGTCGCATCGCTTCATCCAAAGGGTTTTAGTATTTACTGGCTTTGATGCCCTTTCCTTTCTTCTTCATCTTCTTTCCTGTTCTGTGTACGCCCTATAACTTACTTTCATTGTTAGTTCTTTAAAGGGCGTTAATCGAGGATTGACTGATTTCGAGGCATGACGCCAGTATCGAGACAGAGAGGATGTGAGTTCAAATCCTGGCTACACCAGTTGGGATTTTTATTTATGATTTCTCTCCGCGGCAAACACCCGTGGTCTCAGCAGCGCGGCCCGGCTTGAAACGTCAATTACTCATTGACGGAAAAAAAATATGAGTACCTCCGAAGATGGAGTTATCCGCTTATGCGGCGAGGGACCCCTGTGCACATGGTTACTAGGGGAAAACGGATTAACACACAAAATTAAGTTCCTAGTCTCTAGTGACTTCGTCAGAGGTAAAAGCTGGCGACCGAAAAAAATAATAATCATAATAATAAAATACACTGACAGCGGTAGATTCAAATTGTTTAAAATAGACTAACTTGTAAATAGACTAACTTGTAAATATACTAACTTGTAAATAGACTAACTTGTAAATATACTAACTTGTAAATAGACTAACTTGTAAATATACTAACTTGTAAATAGATTAACTTGTAAATATACTAACTTGTAAATATACTAACTTGTAAGTATACTAACTTGTAAATATACTAACTTGTAAATAGACTAACTTATAAATATACTAACTTGTAAATAGACTAACTTGTAAATAGACTAACTTGTAAATAGACTAACTTGTAAATAGACTAACTTGTAAACAGGCTAACTTGTAAATATACTAACTTGTAAATAGACTAACTTGTAAATAGACTAACTTGTAAATATACTAATTTATAAATAGACTCATTTGTAAATATACTAACTTGTAAATATACTAACTTGTAAATAGACTAACTTGTAAATATACTAACTTGTAAATAGACTAACTAGTAAATAGACTAACTTGTTAATAGACTAACTTGTAAATATACTAACTTGTAAATAGACTAACTTGTAAATATACTAACTTGTAAATAGATTAACTTGTAAATATACTAACTTGTAAATATACTAACTTGTAAATATACTAACTTGTAAATATACTAACTTGTAAATAGACTAACTTATAAATATACTAACTTATAAATATACTAACTTGTAAATAGACTAATTTGTAAATAGACTAACTTGTAAAAATAACTAACTTATAAATAGACTAACTTATAAATAGAGATTAACTTGTAAATAGACTAACTTGTAAATAGAGATTAACTTGTAAATAGACTAACTTGTAAATAGGGATTAACTTGTAAATAGACTAACTTGTAAATAGACTAACTTGTAAATAGACTAACTTGTAAATAGACTAACTTGTAAATAGAGATTAACTTGTAAATAGACTAACTTGTAAATAGAGATTAACTTGTAAATAGACTAACTTGTAAATAGACTAACTTGTAAATAGACTAACTTGTAAATAGACTAACTTGTAAATAGACTAATACACAAAATGCAGTTCCTAGTCTCTAGGGACTTCGTCAGGGATGAACACTGTCGGATAAGCCCATACACAAAAAATCAAAAATCAATTGTTAATCCTTAAAAGGGCGTTAAATGGGCGCAAATAAAAGTGTGTGTTGTTTACAGGAAGCTGCGATATCTGCAAGCGTTCAACAATGCAATCTCCAAAGTTAGCGACGCAACTTGAGATCAAAATATTGTTGTTGAGCACACTGGGTGGCTCAACCCCTGACACGGAATCTACAGCTATTGGTTCCATCCTTCTATACGATGTTTACGTGTCCTGTCAAAGGAAAGAGGAGTCGTTACTAACAGCCCTAAATATCCAGGATGCATACAATCGAGGGGACTATGGTACACTCTTGATTATAATTAGCGAGACAGGCTTTCACACACGGCTCGTGCGCTCAGCAGCATTGGTTATAGTTGTCATTATTGTTATGGTTATCATTATTGTTATAGTTATCACTATAGTTATAGTTATCATTATGGTTATAGTTATCATTATTGTTATAGCTATCATTATTGTTATAGTTATCACTATAGTTATAGTTATCATTATTGTTATAGTTATCATTAGTTATCATAGTTATAGTTATCATTATAGTTATAGTTATCATTATAGTTATAGTTAACATTATTGTTATAACTATCATTATAGTTATAGTTATCATTATAGTTATTATCATAGTTATAATTAACATTATAGTTATAGTTATCATATAGTTATCATTATAGTTATAGTTATAGTTATCATTATAGTTATAGTTAACACTATAGATATAGTTATCATTATAGTTATCATTATAGTTATAGTTATCATTATAGTTATAGTTACCATTATAGTTATCATTATAGTTATCATTATAGTTATCATTATAGATATAGATATAGTTATCATTATAGTTATCATTATAGTTAACATTATAGATATGTTATAGTTATCATTATAGTTATAGTTTTCGTTATCGTTATTGTGGGAACCACGATAGCTCAGTGGTTAGTGAACTGGACAAGAAAGGACAAGAGGTAGGGTTCGATCCCAACCGACGGCTTCCGGGTTCACCCAGCCTCAAAAGGGTGCCGGATTTTTTTCTGGGAAAGTAAAGCGGCACGGGCGTAATACCGACCAGATTACCCCCAAAATCATGTGCTGAAGGTCTGTAAAATGTATGATCACTAACACCATATTCCCTATACGCCACTTGGCGTAACGGGGTTCTTTACTTTCTATCATTGTAGTTATAGTTAATCGAAGGCCCCGGTATCACTGCAAACGAATTAAAATCCATAATTGCTCAACCGCCAGTGCCAGTGGAATCATCAGAATTAACATCTCATCTAATATCCAAACAAAAAAGAAACTGCAGTCCCCATCGTAGCAAACACAACACACGTCAAAAGACATAAGGCGTAGTAGCACCAGTAGTGAACGCAACTGAACGGACCTTCGTGATACGATATCATTCATCGTTAGCAATTGGAATATAGAAACATCATCTGATGAAACAAACAGCTCACGGTGTGCACAGAGCACTACTCTCAGTAGCTCCTGCAGTATGCTGGACTTGGAATATGAGGAAACTGCAACAATGGAGATGTTCCGACAGTGCCTCAACGGTTCATTGCCGCCTATCCGCCATATTGACCGGAAGCTCATTGGTACTGGTGCGAAGGGAAGTTTCTATACGTTTCGGCACCTGGATGCCTGAGCCGAGATATTTCACAACGGGGCTACCTCAAAGGTCGTCGTTATCATCTCATTTGTTTAATATACACACTACCTCCGGGTTGGGTAGTCTTGAGGTAGGACATCGGCCTTGGGAAAGGAAGAACCTGGGTTCAGAACCCACTAGAAGCGGTGGTGATTTTAAAAAAAATAATCTGTGGTTGCCTTATGACGTTACATACCCCTGATCTCTTAGTGAGATCCGATGTCTAGCCTTCTCGGATAACGACAATAAAAACAGGAGCTCCCGTGTGCACTCGCGCACGTTAAAGAACCTGTGGCAGTTAATATATAAAAGAGTAGGCCATAAATATGTGCCGCTGCCCGGGAAAAGTTGTCAGCAGAAACCTGGCCACTCCGTTGATCACAGGCCGTGCTATGGAGTTCGTGCATGTGGGCTTGGAGTCTCCTCGAATTTTCCCGAGGGGGATATCGGCGTAGCTATGGGTTGTCATGACGACGAGTAGCATGACGATGGAGGTGATGGGAGTGGTGCATACGTCGTGACCACGAGTAGCATGACGATGGAGGCGATGGGAGTGGTGCATACGTCGTGACCACGAGTAGCATGACGATGGAGGCGATGGGAGTGGTGCATACGTCGTGACCACGAGTAGCATGACGATGGAGGTGATGGGAGTGGTGCATACGTCGTGACCACGAGTAGCATGACGATGGAGGCGATGGGAGTGGTGCATACGTCGTGACCACGAGTAGCATGACGATGGAGGCGATGGCAGTGGTGCATACGTCGTGACCACGAGTAGCATGACGATGGAGGCGATGGGAGTGGTGCATACGTCGTGACCACGAGTAGCATGACGATGGAGGTGATGGCAGTGGTGCATACGTCGTGACCACGAGTAGCATGACGATGGAGGTGATGGCAGTGGTGCATACGTCGTGACCACGAGTAGCATGACGATGGAGGTGATGGCAGTGGTGCATACGTCGTGACGACGAGTAGCATGACGATGGAGGTGATGGCAGTGGTGCATACGTCGTGACGACGAGTAGCATGACGATGGAGGCGATGGGAGTGGTGCATACGTCGTGACCACGAGTAGCATGACGATGGAGGCGATGGGAGTGGTGCATACGTCGTGACCACGAGTAGCATGACGATGGAGGCGATGGGAGTGGTGCATACGTCGTGACCACGAGTAGCATGACGATGGAGGCGATGGCAGTGGTGCATACGTCGTGACCACGAGTAGCATGACGATGGAGGCGATGGCAGTGGTGCATACGTCGTGACCACGAGTAGCATGACGATGGAGGCGATGGGAGTGGTGCATACGTCGTGACCACGAGTAGCATGACGATGGAGGCGATGGCAGTGGTGCATACGTCGTGACCACGAGTAGCATGACGATGGAGGCGATGGCAGTGGTGCATACGTCGTGACCACGAGTAGCATGACGATGGAGGCGATGGCAGTGGTGCATACGTCGTGACCACGAGTAGCATGACGATGGAGGTGATGGCAGTAACCAGGGCATTCAACTGGTTAGTCACAAGACTACACCCACGCATGTATACTGAGTGATTCGATGAGCATGATAAGAAAAGTGGAGGCGGAATCTGTACGCATGCAATGGGTAGAGTCGTTGCAGAAATCCAAAATACGTAAGGTCACCTTTGTCTATGTCCCTGGACATGCGGGGGTACGGGGAAATGAAAGAGCGGACAGGTTGGCTAGCTGCGCTGTCGTTGAGGACGGGCAACCAGTGGATTAGGCGGACATTATCAATGCCCTCCGAGATGTGGGAAGAGCACAGGACTTCGACAAACACAGATCCACGTCACTTCTTCGGATGAAAGAGATGGGAGTTAAGATGGGCCCAGCCAGAAATGAGAAACTTAGTGGCCGTGTAAGAAGACTTATCAACCAACACAGAACTGGAGTCGTCAGTCGCTGGACACTGCGGGACTTGCTGAGGTGGGGATCTGAGCACCTATGAACATGTTCGGACTGCAATGATGATGACCCGCAAATAACTCAATAACTTGGTATGCAGTGATAACGACCGTTAGCTAACAACAAACAACAACTGCTAGGGTAGCGTTGTTGAATATCGTTGAGCCTGATCACATTGTCTGCCCCCTTTGCAGACGACATTTTGACTATGTCGCAATAGAGCACAAATGGTTTTAAATAAATTATATACAATTCTATCTATCTATCGTCCTTTCGAGCCGAAGACAACACATAGGGCAGAACCACAATCTCAAAAACAGAAACCTTGCGTGCCAAAATAGCACATATTCCAGAGATCACTGCTTCTAAAATCTATGGCTCTGTTTCCATAACAATACTTTTTACAATGGCAGCTTGTCAAGATATCGATCAACCTCCTTAGTCGCCTCTTACGACATGCCTGGAAGGTCACAGTGTCACTATTCTTTACTTCCCTCATAATGAGGCCCCGGTAACATACATGAGTTAAATGTAATATAAAATTACCCTTGTAAAAATGGCTGGGTAACTGCAAGGAAATGTGGATCAAATAGCCACTTGGTATAATAACAAAAGTACACTCATTAACCTCAGCAAGACTTCCGTTATGTGACTAACTGAATGGTTAATCGCACTCGCCCAGGAATATACTAGAATGGTGCAACCATCGTGAGGAATCCCACAATCCAATATTTGGAAACAACATTTGATTGGCTACATACTTGGGCACAATAATAACATCAGATGGAAGAGCTACAATGGAAATATAAAGCAGAATAGCTCAGGCCAAAATAGTATTTCAGAAAATGAAAAATGTTTCATGCAACAAATCTATGTCAATAGAAGTGAGAAAGAGGGTTCATCGCTGCTATATAGAACCAATTCTGACCTATGGAAGCGAATCATGGACAGTAGACAAACAATTTAAAAGACAATTAGAGGCCACAGAGATGGAATTTCTCAGAAGAATTTTGAAAGTTCCCTGGACAGCTAAAAAAAAGACCAACGAGGAAGTTCTCAAAGAGGCCAACACAAAATGGGAGCTCCTGAAAAAACATCAGAAAAAAACAATCACTTTTTTTTGGGCACGTCGTGAGAAGAGGAAAGTTGGAATACTTGGTTACAGCTGGCAAAATACGGGAAAGAGAGATCGCGAATAACAAAGAGAGAAGATACTGGATAGCTTGGTGTCATGGCATGGAAAACAACCAACAACAGAACCGATACGATGTACTGTAGCTAGAAATTTGTGGAAGGACATGATCGCCTACGCCAACCCATACGGCTAATGATGACTATATTGCTTACTGGCCACTGGCTCCTTTATCGGCTATGGCCTAGAGATTAAACAAACAAACAAAAAATAAATAAATAATAACAGTGCAGCGTTGAAAGATGGGAGGAGGCGGGACGTGGTCTGTCCTGGGTGACATTCTACAAAACGACCCGCAATAAAGAAAATAGAAACCGGAGTTTAAAAAGAAAGAAAAATGAGAAAATCGACACTGGGGGGAAGGAGCCATGTCTCGCGGGTGTCAAGTACTCTTGGCTCATGCGTAATGAAATGTACTTTTCCTTTCGGTTCCTCCTGTTTGTTTTTTTCCCATTGAGAAAGATTTATTAAAAAAAAAAATTTTTTTTACCTTTTTTTCGTTCCCCCCCTCCCTTTTTTATGTGCTTCTTTATTATTATTCTCTTCTATTTCGTTTTACGTTCTCACTTTTTTTATTCGTTTTTTTTTCCTTCGATTTCTCATCATCTAGGTTCTTTTTTTTTATTTAACCTTCTCTGTCTTCTGCATATCTTCCTTTCATAAATTATATCTTTTTCACCGTCTTCGTTTTTTTCCCCTTTTTTCTGTCTTTACATATGTTTGTTTCTTTTATTTCTACGTCTTTTCACCTTCTTCATTTCTTTTATTTCTACGTCTTTTCACCTTCTTCATTTCTTTTATTTCTACGTCTTTTCACCTTCTTCATTTCTTTTATTTCTACGACTTTTCACCTTCTTCATTTCTTTTATTTCTACGTCTTTTCACCTTCTTCATTTCTTTTATTTCTACGTCTTTTCACCTTCTTCATTTCTTTTATTTCAACGTCTTTTCACCTTCTTCATTTCTTTTATTTCTACATATTTTCACCTTCTTCATTTCTTTTATTTCAACGTCTTTTCACCTTCTTCATTTATTTTATTTCTACATTTTTTCACCTTCTTCATTTCATCTTTTTCAACGTCTTTTCACCTCCTTAGTTTTTCTTCTTCTATATCTTTTCATCTTCGTTTCTCCCCTATCTACATTATTATTTTCTTCATCTTCTAATTTTCTTTTTTTTTCTATATCTTAACTTCATCTTTTTCGTTTCCTCTTGTCTACATCCCTTCATAATTATCATCTACTTTACTTCTTTTTTTTCTACATTTTACCTTCTTCATTTTCTTTCCTTTTTATTTTTGTTTCGACAAATAATCTCAACACTAGATCGGAAACGTTATTTACTGCTTTTATTTTTCCACTGAAATTATCACAGATACTACGGAGCTCGTGCTCTCTGCTTTTTTTGTGTAACTTCTTCATCTTTTGCTAGCACTCTACTACTACTATTACTGCTACCATCGCTACCGTTTTTTCTAAGCCTATTACTACTAACACGCAACCACCACAACTACTATTAAAGTTACAATCACCACCATTACCATAATTATTACTAAGGTTACAATCACCACTACTACAATTATTACTAAGGTTACAACCACCACTACTATAATTATTACTAAGGTTACAATCACCACTACTATAATTATTACTAAGGTTACAACCACCACTACTATTATTATTACTAAGGTTACAACCACCACTACTATTATTATTACTAAGGTTACAACCACCACTACTACAATTATTACTAAGGTTACAACCACCACTACTATAATTATTACTAAGGTTACAACCACCACTACTATAATTATTACTAAGGTTACAACCACCACTACTATTATTATTACTAAGGTTACAACCACCACTACTATTATTATTACTAAGGTTACAACCACCACTACTATTATTATTACTAAGGTTACAACCACCACTACTATAATTATTACTAAGGTTACAACCACCACTACTATAATTATTACTAAGGTTACAACCACCACTACTATTATTATTACTAAGGTTACAACCACCACTACTATTATTATTACTAAGGTTACAACCGCCACTACTATTATTATTACTAAGGTTACAACCACCACTACTATTATTATTACTAAGGTTACAATCATCACTACTATTATTATTACTAAGGTTACAATCACCACTACTATTATTATTACTAAGATTACAATCACCACTACTATTATTATTACTAAGGTTACAACCACCACTACTATTATTATTACTAAGGTTACAACCACCACTACTATTATTATTACTAAGGTTACAATCACCACTACTATTATTATTACTAAGGTTACAATCACCACTACTATTATTATTACTAAGATTACAATCACCACTACTATTATTATTACTAAGGTTACAATCACCACTACTATAATTATTACTATGGCTAAAATTACAACTACTACAATTACCAAAACCATTGCTTGTAACGCTACAATCAATACTACTACTATGACTACTAATGAATATAGTGCATCTACCATCATTACTATCACTAATATTGCTAGTACATCTACCATCATTACTACCACTAATATTGCTAGTACATCTACCATCATTACTACCACTAATATTGCTAGTACATCTACCATCATTACTACCACTAATATTGCTAGTACATCTACCATCATTACTACCACTAATATTACTAGTACCCTACCACCATTCTTCTTCTATCCTTCCTCTGCTGCCGTTGGCGTCGAGGGGAGATACAATCTGCGATTCTTTGCTCTTCTGTTGGCCTTTTCCGATGTTATTCCTCCTAGTGACTCTAGTATTCCCTTTATCCATCTCTTTCTCGGTCTTCCTCTTAATCTGGCGTTTTCGTAGCGTTTGTTTATGGCTCTTTGAGTCATTGTTAGTTGTTTTTGTCTTGTTATGTGGCCGAACCAATTTATTTGTTGTTTCTTTATGTATTCGATGGCTGGTTCAATTTCGAGTTTCTTCCTCAGGTCAGTGTTTCTTACTCTGTCCCTTAAGCTGTTTCCTGTCATTCTTCTGACACATTTCATTTCGGTGGTCGTTATCTTTCTTATTGTTCTAGAGTCCAGCGTCCAATTCTGGCACTGATAGCACAGAGTTGGTAGAAAAATTGATTTGTATATTGCCCTTTTTGCTTCCGTAGTTATTGCTTTGTTTTTAATAGTGTTGATATTTGGCCTATAACTTGGCATGTTTTGTTACACCTTATATCTATCTCGGTCTCTTGGTTATTGTCTTGTGTTAACGTGCTACCCAGATATTTAAAATTGTCTACTTGCTTCAAAGTCGCATTATCTATTATGATATTTAGTTTTTCTTTCTTTCTTTCATACCACCATTACTACTACTAATATTGCTAGTACCCCAACCACCATTACTACTACTAATATTGCTAGTACCCCTACCACCATTACTACTACTAATATTGCTAGTACCCCTACCACCATTACTACTACTAATATTGCTAGTACCCCTACCACCATTACTACTACTAATATTGCTAGTACCCCTACCACCATTACTACTACTAATATTATTAGTACCCCTACCACCATTACTACTACTAATGTTGCTAGTACCCCTACCACCATTGCTACAACTAATATTACTACTACATCTACCACCATTACTACTACCACTAATATTACTACTACATCTAACACAATTACTACCACTAATATTACTACTACATCTACCACCATTACTATTACCACTAATATTACTACTACATCTACCACCATTACTATTAACACTAATATTACTACTGCATCTACCACCATTACCACTACTAATAATATTACTACTACATCTACCACCATTACTACTACTACTAATATTACAACTACATCTACCACCATTACTACTACTACTAATATTACTACTAAACCCACCACCATTACTACTACTAATATTACTACTACATCTACCATCATTACTACTACTACTAATATTACTACTACATCCACCACCATTACTACTACTACTAATATTACTACTACATCTACCACCATTACTACTACTAATATTACTACTACATCTACCACCATTACTACTACTACTACTAATACTACTACTACATCTAACACCATTACTACTACCACTAATATTACTGGGTGTCCGGTTAGCGCAATCGATAGGCGGTTGGCTTACCACGGCAACAGCCGGGGTTCGTTCCCTGGCGAGGACACCTGGGTTTTACTAATTCCCTAAAAATTAGTAGGAGCCGCGATAGCTCAGTGGTTAGTGAACTGGACTACTACGGACAAGGGGTAGGGTTCGATCCCAACCGACGGCTCCGGTTCACCCAGCCTTAAATGGGTACCGGATTTTTTCTGGGAAAGTAAAGCAGCACGGGCGTAATACCGACCACATTACCCCAAAAATCATGTGCTGAAGGTCTGTAAAATATAGGGTCACTAACACCATATTTCCCTATACGCCACTTGGCGTGACGGGGGTACTTTACTTTACTTTACTAATATTACTACTCCATCTACCACCATTACTACTACTACTAATATTACTACTACATCTACCACCATTACTACTAATATTACTACTCCATCTACCACACATTACTGCTACTACTACTAATATTGCTACAACATTTACCACCAGTGCCACTTCTAATACTATTACCAAGTACTTGCTTGAAGGAATACTCTATGAGGGAAAGAAACTAGAAAAATGTGACATCCGATGGGAGCACAGGGAGAACACAAATAAAACAAACGGTCAAGCATTGTTCACGGAAGTGATGGTGTTAAATCCAGAAGACAAAATGTGTCCGGAGAAAGAAGACGAGACCAGGCACCAACAATACATCTTGTTCATTCTGCGGTCGGATAAAACTATCCAATATTGGCAGATTCAGTCACGAGAGAAGCTGTTCAGTCAAATAGAATCCAACATAAGACACTAATGGTTTACCAAACTAATGACAAATCATGATTGATTGCTATCAACCGTCTGTCAAGACGCCAAAGGCCATATATACTATCTACTACTTATACTGTTTGAGTCGCGATAGCTCAGTGGTTAGTGAACTGGACTACAAAGGACAAGAGGTCGGGTTTGATCCTGATGAACGGCTTCCTGGTTCACCCAGCCTTAAATGAGTACCGGATTTTTTTTTCTGGGAAAGTAAAGCGGTACGCGCGCCATACCAACCACATTACCCCAAAAATCATGTGCTGAAGGTCTGTAAAATGTATGGTCACTAACACCATATTCCCTATGTGCCACTTGGCGTGTCCAGGCCATTTTTATTTTTTTTATGACTTTTATTGTACCTACTAGTGACAGACTCGTGATAATTTTTTTCTTCGTTCGCCAGCTTTTACCTATGACGAAGTCCCTAGAGTCTAGAAACTGAATTTTGCGTGTTAATCCGATTTTCCCTGGCAGCCGTTTGCACAGGGGTCCCTCGCCGCAAAGGCAGATAACTCCGTCTTCGGAGGTACTCATATTTTTTTCCGTACATGAGTAATTGACATTTCAAGCCGGGCCTCCCTGCTGAGACGACGGGTGGTTGCAGCAGAGAGAAATCATAAATATAAATCCCAACTGGTGCAGCCGGGATTTGAACCCACAACCTCTCTGTCTCGAGACTAGCGTCTTGCCTTGAGACCAATCAGTTTCCCAGACTAGTGATATTACTACTATTGTTGATACGGGCGTGGCACGTGTAAAGATCAACAGTCCAACTGTTCTACAATATAAAATATCGAGAGTTACCGCATGCTGTTACTAATGAGGCACTCTGGGAAATATAGTGAGATCTTATTCAAATTTGGGTCGCTGATATGCCGTGGCGAAGGCAAATAACCACAATTCCTTGCAGAATGCGTTTGCATTAATAACGGGGCCTTCTATAACCATAATAATTGCAGAATGGTTTTTGCTAGACCAGACGATCGAGATACGTGACCAAACCATTTCATTTCACGTTTCATCATCATCATCATGTGCCATACATGTTGGCGTAGGTGATCATGTCCCTCCACAATCTTCTATCTACAGTGCATCGTATCAGTTCTGTTGTTGACTGTTTTCCATGCCATGACACCAAGCTATCCAGTATTTTCTCTCTTTGTCGTCCGCGATCTCTCTTTCCTGTTATTTTGCCAGTTGTAACCAAGTATTCCAACTTTCCTCTTCTCATGATGTGCCCGAAAAATGTTGATTCTTTCTTTCTGATGTTTTTTTAGGAGCTGCCTTTTTGTGTTGGCCTCTTTGAGAACTACCTCATTGGCACGTTTCTTCACAATAGTCAAAAGATCATCATGTACTCCGATTGCTTGTTGTACCCTTTTGTGAAATATGTGTCATTTGTGATGTGAGCTAAGCAAGAGATGCCGAAAACCTTGTGAGAATATTTCATCTTCATAGCTTGCTTTTTTTCTGTAGCTCTAGTGGAAGGGGTTGCAGCCGTTCCGGTAGACTTTCAAAGAATCTGTTCATCGTCATGTAAACTAAAGTTCCCCCGTCACGCCAAGTGGTGTATAGGGAAATATGGTGTTAGTGACCCTATATCTTACAGACCTTCAGCACATGATTTTTGGGGTAAGGTGGTCGGTATTACGCCCGAGCTGCTTTACTTTCCTAGAAAAAAAGTCCGGTACCCATTTAACGCTGGGTGAACCCGGAAGCCGTCGGTTGGGATCGAACCCTAACTCTTCTCCTTTGTTCATCGTCATGTATTGAAGTAAAATAAAGGGCTGAAAGGAAAACCATGGAACACCCCCTCCACCAACCAGCAGTACGTTTTCAGCTATTTAAACTAGGGCGAGCTGTGGGTAAAATGACGCCAGCCATTTATAGATTTTACAGCTGCAAAACGTCCCGAAAGATGGACGTTTTCGGAATTTCCCTTTCAGCTGTCAGTCTTACTTCTGTAGACGGTCATGGTGTCTTCCCCACTTGCCCCTTACGGACAAAAATAACCTGGTGAAATCCAATTCTCTCCAAAACCTACAATTATTAAGTTATTACTTATTAGTACTTTTGTTTTTAGGGAGCCGCGATATATATCACGTACTATTCCAGTGGTTAGTGAACTGGACTACAAAGGACAAGGGGTAGGGTTCGATCCCAACCGACGGCTTCCGGGTTCACCCAGCCTTAAATGGGTACCGGATTTTTTTCTGGGAAAGTAAAGCAGCACGGGCGTAATACCGACCACATTACCCCAAAAATCATGTGCTGAAGGTCTGTAAAATATATGGTCACTAACACCATATTTCCCTATACGCCACTTGGCGTGACAGGGGTACTTTACTTTTGTTTTACTTTTGTTTTTAGTTTAAACTTCTTGTGTTCTCATTTCTTGCCGTATAATCATTGTCGATGTATTTCACTTATCATCGATAGGCCGATAGATCGACATGCAAACATCTACTTTTACAACAATGGCGCCTAAAGGGAATATCCATCCCGAATGTACAAAATCTGTGACGGTGGATGGGGCGGAAGAGCCAGAAATGATCAACAGCTCAGAAAGTGAAAACCGAAAAGTGTGTGCTGCGCAAGAGGCACAATTCAGGACATGAAAGGCGAATATGGCTGAAAAAAGTGAAAGAGATTGGAACCTCATCACGTACTATTCCTAAGAAAGCTATGAAAGAGACAGAGCGGAATGGCGCTCCATGGCAGCCAATCATCAATGCGGAGAAGGCAATTAACTCTTTCCATACGGAAGCTTTTTAACCGATGCAACGGAAGAGATTTTAGAGACAAAACTTGTCATGGTTTTAAGAATCAATCTACGTATTTATATTTATCTAATATATAACAAATAATATGAATTTATAGATAATTAAACAAGGTATTTGATTTCACCAATACCAAGATGATACATCATCATCATCATGTGCCATACCGGTTGGCGTAGGTGATCATGTCCCTCCACAATCTTCTATCTACAGTGAATCGTATCAGTTCTGTTGTTAACTGTTTTCCATGCCATGACACAAAGCTATCCAGTATTTTCTCTCTTTGTCGCCCGCGATCTCTCTTTCCTTTTATTTTGCCATCATAGCAATCTCAAGATACCAAGATGATACAAGACATGTAAAAACAATATTGTTTGATGACGGTTCACACTAATTAAATTGAGAGTGACGTACTGTGCGGCGAAACGTAAGGAAAGTGTTCATAATAAAGGATGATGAATGATTAACTAATGATTAACTAATGATTAACTAATGATTAACTAATGATTAACTAATGATAAGTAAAAGTCAAGAGCCCCCGTCACGCCAAGTGGCGTACAGGGAATATGGTGTTAGTGACAATAATTTGTACAGACCTTCAGCACATGATTTTTAGGGTAATGTGGTCGGTATTACGCCCGTGCCGCTTTACTTTCCCAGAAAAAAATCCGGTACTTATTTAAGGCTGGGTGAACCCGGAAGCTGTCGGTTGGGATCGGACCCTTTCTCTTGTCCTTTGTAGTCCAGTTCACTAACCACTAAGCAATCGCGGCTCCTGACTAATGATTTGTCGATTATATTCTTCCATTTATTTTTCCTTTCTTTATCTCCTTCCTTTTTTTATTTTTTTTTGTCCAATTCAAATTGAAAGAGGAGCTCATCGCTGCTATTTAGAGCCAATTCTACCTATGGAGATCTAATCATGGATAAAAGACAAACAAACGAAAAGACGATTAGAGGCCACAAAGATGGGATTTCTCAAAAGAATGCTGAAAGTTCCCTGGACAGCTAAAGAGACCAAGAAGGACATTCTCAATGAGGTCAACACAAAATGGGAGCTCCTAAAAAACATTAGAAAGAAACGATCAACATTTTTGGGCACATCATGAGAAGAGGAAAGTTGGAATCTTCTTCTTCTACCTTTTTAGCTCCCTGTGAAGCATAGGTCTTCAACAAACACTTTCAGCTCCCAGTGGAGCATAGGTCTTCAACAAACACTTTCAGCTCCCAGTGGAGCATAGGTCTTCAACAAACACTTTCAGCTCCCTGTGGAGCATATGTCTTCAACAAACACTTTCAGCTCCCAGTGGAGATAGGTCTTCAACAAACACTTTCAGCTCCCTGTGGAGCATAGGTCTTCAACAAACACTTTCAGCTCCCAGTGGAGCATAGGTCTTCAACAAACACTTTCCAAGTCGTTCTGTTTTTTGCCATTCTTTTAAGACCATTCCATGTCTTCCCCATCATCTTCATCTCTGCTTCTATCTGTTTTTTCCAAGGATTCCTTGGTCTTCCTCTTTGTCTTTTCCCCTGGGAATTCCAAAAAAAGACCTGTTGTGTAATACTCTCAGTTGGCTTCCGTAGTGTCCTGGTAGACAAAGGGTGAGTCGGCAACCCAGACTCCTTGCGGCTTTCTCCGGCTTGCATCATATGTTGGAATACTTGGTTACAATTGGAAAAAATACAGGGGAAAGAGAGGTCGCGGAAGACAAATAGAGAAAATACTAGAAGTTTGGTGTCATGGCATGGAAAACAGTCAACAACAGATTTGATGCGATGTACTGTGGACAGAAAATTGTGGAAGGACATGATCGACCACGCAAATCTGTACGGCACATGATGATGAATATGGGTCTTGCGATCCCACAAGTTGAGAATCATTGTTATGGAGGGAAACTGACCCACCTTCCTCTTACCCCCCTTCCCAAATATTTCCATGCACGTCTGTTAGTTTCAGTTCAAGTGGACATTTAGGTACAACCAAGAATATTTCAAAACTAACTACTCAAGTACAACTCTTTACAACCACAACTACATCCGTGACTAGTCGTTCCACCTTCCTCATCAACTCTCTACTTCGACTCCTTCGCTTAGTTTCCTCCTCCTCCCCCAATTCTTGTTTCCTCGGCACTTGGACCAACCAACTACCATGGCTGCAACAACACACAGCGGTACTTGACCTCACCAAATGTTATGTCAACGCGACCACTATATCGGACAGAGGTGTACACCTACACTGTTTGTTAGAAACCCCGGGCGACCCAACCAAAAAAAAACTGTCCGAAGGGAGGTAGAAGAAATACGCCCCCAAATAATCCCTAGGAAAATGTAGTAGCAAATAGTAAGTAAAGTACCCCCACCCACCCTCCATTTCCGTCACGCCAAGTGGCGTATAGGGAATATGGTGTTAGTGACCATAACTTGTACAGACCTTCAGCACATGATTTTTGGGGTAATGTGGTCGGTATTACGCCCGTGCCGCTCTACTTTTCCAGAAAAAAATCTGGTACCCATTAAATGCTGGGTGAACCGGAAGCCGTTGGTTGGGATCGAACCCTACCTCTTGTCCTTTGTAGTCAAGTTCACTAACCACTGAGCTATCGCGGCTCCAGGAGTAGCAAGAGCTATTCTTTCACAATCAGTGATTATAACTTGTACAGCTGTTTGTCACTGATAATTTAGTTAGTCACAATTCACATTGCAGGGAGATCTTACGGTCTGTTGTTTGATGTGCGACGGGGATAATCCGTTGACTAAATGTGTTTCATACGTTCGGATTTGGAGTCAAAAACGATGTCCTAACATCATCAAGCACAATACATTAAAAAAAAATATTATGTAGATTATCATTTGCAGGAGGACGTGAACTTCCGGTCAATATGGTAGGGTCCGATCCCAACCGACGGCTTCCGGTTTACCCAGCCTTTAATGGGTACCGGATATTTTTTTTCTGGGAAAGTAAAGCGGCAGCGTAATACCGACCACATTACTCCAAAAATCATGTGCTGAAGGTCTGTAAAATTAATGGTCACTAATACCATATTCCCTATGCGCCACTTGGCGTGACGGGGACTCTTTACTTTTTGTTTTACTATGTTACTAACTTGCGTTATAAGCAGTGAATTGTGATAGAATGTCTCGTTTTAGAGAAGGAAACTGTTGTGAACATTCACAAGCGCCTATGTGATTGGTATGAAAGAGGTGCTGTCGACAGGAGCACAGTAAGTCGCTGTGTTCAGAGAATAAAAGAATCGGAAAGCGGAGATACGGAGCTTCTTGATCGGCCATGCTGTAACGGCCTGTCGCAGCAACCGATATAAAGATGTTGAAATGTACTGAGGTCATTATTCTTGTTGATATGCGCATCATTACTCAACAATTGGTCTTAAAGTTGTCAGTCAGTATTGGTAGTACAAATGCAATTATAAAAACTCTCGGATTATCTAAGGTTTGTACAAGATCGGTTCCACGAAATCTCACAAATGAGCACCGATTATAAAGAAAAGCAATTTCTTGTGAACTGTTGGAGCGTCTCACTGTTGATGGAGAGAACTTTTTGGCTAAGATTGATACAGGGGACGTAACCTGGGTACATCATTTTTAACCTGAGACAAAATGACAGTCAGTGAGTGGCATCATCCACACTCACAACAAAGAAAGAAATTCAAGACATCTCCTTCAGATGGAAAGGTCATGGTCACTGTCTTTTGGGACATTGAAGGTGTGATTCTTGTGGATGTTATGTCAAGAGGAGAGACAATCAATTCACAAGCTTACATTAAGACATTGAAGGTGTGATTCTTGTGGATGTTATGTCAAGAGGAGAGACAATCAATTCACAAGCTTACATTAAGACATTGAAGGTGTGATTCTTGTGGCTGTCACGCCAAGAGGAGAGACAATCATTCACAAGCTTACATTAAGACACTGAAGGTGTGATTCTTGTGGATGTTATGTCAAGAGGAGAGACAATCAATTCACAAGCTTACATTAAGACATTGAAGGTGTGATTCTTGTGGATGTTATGTCAAGAGGAGAGACAATCAATTCGCAAGCTTACATTAAGACATTGAAGGTGTGATTCTTGTGGATGTTATGTCAAGAGGAGAGACAATCAATTCACAAGCTTACATTAAGACATTGAAGGTGTGATTCTTGTGGATGTTATGTCAAGAGGAGAGACAATCATTCACAAGCTTACATTAAGACATTGAAGGTGTGATTCTTGTGGATGTTATGTCAAGAGGAGAGACAATCAATTCACAAGCTTACATTAAGACATTGAAGGTGTGATTCGTGTGGATGTTATGTCAAGAGGAGAGACAATCAACTCACAAGCTTACATTAAGACATTGAAGGTGTGATTCGTGTGGATGTTATGTCAAGAGGAGAGACAATCAACTCACAAGCTTACATTAAGACATTGAAGGTGTGATTCTTGTGGATGTTTTGTCAAGAGGAGAGACATTCAATTCACAAGCTTACATTAAGACATTGAAGGTGTGATTCTTGTGGATGTTATGTTAAGAGGAGAGACAATCAATTCACAAGCTTACATTAAGACATTGAAGGTGTGATTCTTGTGGATGTTATGTCAAGAGGAGAGACGATCAATTCATAAGCTTACATTAAAACATTGAAAAAAAAACTCCATTAACGTTTTCGCAGAGTTCGCCCTCACACAAGAATCCATCAGACCTGCTTCTCCTCTAGGACAATGCGCGCCCTCACACAAATCAGGCAACACGGGAAGCAATCACCAGATTCGGTTGGACTGTACTCCCCCATCCACCATACAGCCCTCACACAAATCAGGCAACACGGGAAGCAATCACCAGATTCGGTTGGACTGTACTCCCCCATCCACCATACAGCCCTCACACAAATCAGGCAACACGGGAACAATCACCAGATTCGGTTGGACTGTACTCCCCCATCCTCCATACAGCCCTCACACAAATCAGGCAACACTAGAAGCAATCACCAGATTCGGTTGGACTGTACTCCCCCATCCACCATACAGCCCTCACACAAATCAGGCAACACTAGAAGCAATCACCAGATTCGGTTGGACTGTACTCCCCCACCCACCATACAGCCCTCATACAAATCAGGCAACACTAGAAGCAATCACCAGATTCGGTTGGACTGTACTCCCCCATCCACCATACAGCCCTCACACAAATCAGGCAACACGGGAACAATCACCAGATTCGGTTGGACTGTACTCCCCCATCCTCCATACAGCCCTCACACAAATCAGGCAACACTAGAAGCAATCACCAGATTCGGTTGGACTGTACTCCCCCATCCACCATACAGCCCTCACACAAATCAGGCAACACTAGAAGCAATCACCAGATTCGGTTGGACTGTACTCCCCCACCCACCATACAGCCCTCATACAAATCAGGCAACACTAGAAGCAATCACCAGATTCGGTTGGACTGTACTCCCCCACCCACCATACAGCCCTCATACAAATCAGGCAACACTAGAAGCAATCACCAGATTCGGTTGGACTGTACTCCCCCATCCTCCATACAGCCCTCACACAAATCAGGCAACACTAGAAGCAATCACCAGATTCGGTTGGACTGTACTCCCCCACCCACCATACAGCCCTCACACAAATCAGGCAACACTAGAAGCAATCACCAGATTCGGTTGGACTGTACTCCCCCATCCACCATACAGCCCTGATTTAGCACCCTCTGATTTCCATCGCCTGAAGTATTGAGCTCAGAACACAATCTTGTCGTGCTTTCTCCCTGCATCGAGGGTTGGCGACAATGGAGATTCATTTCACTCTGACTCTTGTGGGCGCTGTCTTAAATGAACCAAATTAGTAAACAACCATGCATCCACTAACGCAGGAGGAGATCAACACATTCTTTGACAAACTATCCAAATAGTAAATTACATGTTTCATCATACATTCGTATATATCTGGTAGAACTTTTAGTTTAAAATACTTGTCATAACATGACTTGTTAGCATCGGTGAGACTCCCGGAAGTTCGTGATAGTTAGGAGGGTCTTATAGTCTGTTGTTTGATGTGTGATGGTGATGGTCTAATCACCAACTAATTACTACATCAAGCTTGGGCAGATGGTGCTCGTAAACCTGGGAGGGCCGGAGAAACTAAGGGCAGAATCCCCCTACAGAAAAGACAATCTGCTGCCTTGCAGGAAGATTGGGGACAATCAAAGGCTAAGGAAAGCAAACCTGAATAAAATGCTGGCTGAAATCGGATGCACGGGCCACTGGCGTTAAACACAGTGCAACGTTTTAACAAGTAATCAATCAGACTGGATCTAACAGACTCTAATTATACACAGACCTGAGAAGAGCAATGTGGTCCACGCCCACCTCCCTGGAAGAGAAACTATATGGGGCAATCGATTCGCTTAAACAGACAGCTGACTTCATGAGAGAGTCTGGAATCCTACTCTGAATGAGACTTGATCGCAGACAGAGAGAGAGAGAGAGAGAGAGAGAGAGATTTCTATCTCTCTGGTCCACTTAAAGATTCCCTCCATGGAACAAGGTTTGAAGATGATGAAGTGATTCATGCAACGAAGAAATGGCTAGACGATGAAGACAAAGACTGGTACAAGCTAGGAATACATGCACTTGTTGCGCGCTGGCGTAAAGCTGTACAAGTGGATAGAGATTATGTTGAATGATACCGATGTAAACACGACATATCCACATAATCTGTGTAAACATGTCAAACTTTTTGAATTAGCGGTTTCCCGAGAAAACCCGATGTGGTGTATAACTTTCTGAATGCTCTAAGTACATTCAAAGTGGTTACATGGACCTGTATCTTAACATAAAAAAACAAACAAACAAACTTCAGTAGTTAGAGATTTAATATTGCAACTCCCAAAACTCTCAGATTTGATATAAAATTTTATATATGACTATATTAACAATTAAATATCGGTTATTTATAAATATTGACTTTAACTGAAAAGCTTACTTTGTGTGTGTTATTTTCTTCTTCTGCTTTCCATCCTCTTCTGCCTTTCAGCATCGTAAAAAAAAAAAAAAGTAAAGAGCCCCCGTCACACCAAGTGGCGTATAGGGAATATGGTGTTAGTGACCATACATTTTACAGACCTTCAGCACATGATTTTTGGGGTAATGTGGTCGGTATTACACCCGTGCCGCTTCACTTTCCCAGAAAAAAATCCGGTACCCATTAAAGGTTGGGTGAACCCGAAAGCCGTCAGTTGGGATCGAACCCTACACCTTGTCCTTTGTAGTCCAGTTCACTAACCACTGAGCTATCGCGGCTCCTTTCAGCGTCGAGGGGAGATATAATTTTCGGTCTTTTGCTCTTCTGTTCGCCTTTGCTGCTGTTATGTTTTCTAGTGTTTCTAATATTCCATCCATCCATCTTTTGCTCTTCTGTTCGCCTTTGCTGCTGTTATGTTTTCTAGTGTTTCTAATATTCCATCCATCCATCTTTTGCTCTTCTGTTCGCCTCTGCTGCAGTTATGTTTCCTAGTGCATCTAATATTCCATCCATCCAACTTTTGCTCTTCTGTTCGCCTTTGCTGCTGTTATGTTTTCTAGTGTTTCTAATATTCCATCGATCCATCTTTTGCTCTTCTGTTCGCCTTTGCTGCTGTTATGTTTCCTAGTGTTTCTAATATTCCATCGATCCATCTTTTTCGTGATCGACCATTGGGACTGGTATTCTCACAACGTTTTTTGAAGCCTCGTTGTGTTTTGTGTTCACTCTTTCTCTGTGTGTATGGTGTCGCAAATTGGAACCACTCCCTTACAATATCAGGTTTAAGAATGTGGGGAATGTACTAGGCTTGAAATAGCTATATCCGTAAACGATGCAAAGCTTCCAAGGTTAGAATTAAAATGTCACTTAAAGATGATAACCAACAACTGTAACCAATGAGTGTCTACGCAGTAGGAGGAAAACATATAATGAGTTGAAGAGTGTGTCTATCTTAGACATGACATGAAGAGTGTGTCTATCTTAGACATGACATGCAGAGTGTGTCTATCTTAGACATGACATGAAGAGTGTGTCTATCTTAGACATGACATGCAGAGTGTGTCTATCTTAGACATGACATGAAGAGTGTGTCTATCTTAGACATGACATGAAGAGTGTGTCTATCTTAGACATGACATGCAGAGTATGTCTATCTTAGACATGACATGAAGAGTGTGTCTATCTTAGACATGACATGCAGAGTGTGTCTATCTTAGACATGACATGCAGAGTGTGTCTATCTTAGACATGACATGCAGAGTGTGTCTATCTTAGACATGACATGAAGAGTGTCTCTATCTTAGACATGACATGCAGAGTGTGTCTATCTTAGACATGACATGAAGAGTGTGTCTATCTTAGACATGACATGAAGAGTGTGTCTATCTTAGACATGACATGAAGAGTGTGTCTATCTTAGACATGACATGAAGAGTGTGTCTATCTTAGACATGACATGAAGAGTGTGTCTATCTTAGACATGACATGAAGAGTGTGTCTATCTTAGACATGACATGAAGAGTGTGTCTATCTTAGACATGACAACAGAGAGTGTCTATCTTAGACATGACATGCAGAGTGTGTCTATCTGAGACATGACATGAAGAGTGTGTCTATCTTAGACATGACATGAAGAGTGTGTCTATCTTAGACATGACATGCAGAGTGTGTCTATCTTAGACATGACATGCAGAGTGTGTCTATCTTAGACATGACATGAAGAGTGTGTCTATCTTAGACATGACATGCAGAGTATGTCTATCTTAGACATGACATGAAGAGTGTGTCTATCTTAGACATGACATGCAGAGTGTGTCTATCTTAGACATGACATGCAGAGTGTGTCTATCTTAGACATGACATGCAGAGTGTGTCTATCTTAGACATGACATGAAGAGTGTCTCTATCTTAGACATGACATGCAGAGTGTGTCTATCTTAGACATGACATGAAGAGTGTGTCTATCTTAGACATGACATGAAGAGTGTGTCTATCTTAGACATGACATGAAGAGTGTGTCTATCTTAGACATGACATGAAGAGTGTGTCTATCTTAGACATGACATGAAGAGTGTGTCTATCTTAGACATGACAACAGAGAGTGTCTATCTTAGACATGACATGCAGAGTGTGTCTATCTGAGACATGACATGAAGAGTGTGTCTATCTTAGACATGACATGAAGAGTGTGTCTATCTTAGACATGACATGAAGAGTGTGTCTATCTTAGACATGACATGAAGAGTGTGTCTATCTTAGACATGACATGCAGAGTGTGTCTATCTTAGACATGACATGCAGAGTGTGTCTATCTTAGACATGACATGCAGAGTGTGTCTATCTTAGACATGACATGAAGAGTGTGTCTATCTTAGACATGACATGCCATTCTCTTAAGCTGTCTGGTATCTTTTCTCTTTGCTTCCCTCTATCTCTTCGTCCCTCAATTTTCCCAGTTGTTACAATATATTCCAGTTGTTCTCTTCGCATTGCATGGCCAAAAAATGATGATTGTTTCTTCCTAATATAGGAAATTAGCTCTCTTTTTGCTTTGGCCTCTTTCAGAACGTTTTTCATTACTCTTCTTAGCTGTCCATGGTATTCTTAACATTCTTCTGTAAAACCACATTTCTACAGACTCCAGTGATTTTCTTGTCTGTTGTCCTATTGTCCATGATTCACATCCATATGTTAAGACTGGCTCTACATAACATTTAAGAACTCTTTTTCTTGTTTATATTGTCAAAAATGGACTGCCCTGTATCTTCCTCATTTTTTGGAAAGCTGCTTTTGCCTGAGCCATTCTTCATCTCACCTCTTTTGTACATCTTCCGTCTGAGGTTAACAAAGATCCCAGATATTTAAATTCATTTACCTGTTTTAATATTGTTTTACTTGTCTTTGTTTTGCACTGAGGTGATGTCTTTTTCTTTGTTGTTACCATTACTTCTGTCTTTTTGCTATTAAGGCTGAGTCCTTTATTTTTTGCCGAACCTACTACATAATTCTTATTCATAAAAGAAACCGGGGACAGTGTGGTCTAGAGGCAAGACTTAGACATCTGGATAAGAAGGTTTTGGGTTCGATCCCCACAACGAGCGGTGGTAATTTTTCACAAAAAATCAAATTTTCTTCGTGGCTATACTCTCCCTGGCCTCTGGATAGTGAGGTCCCGTGTCTGACTCTTTTGGAAAACAGCGAAAAATATTAGTGTACCAGTCGCGCACGTTAAATAACCCTTGGCAGTTTTAAACCGAAAAGAGTAGGCTAAAAACGGTCGCTGCCCGGTGCAAAAAAAATTGTGAAGCAAATTTACACATCCGTGATGAAGACCGATATATCGGGCCGATAGGCGCAAATGTCGCAGCTTTGACGCAAACTAACGACACAACGCATCAACAATAACGGGATGAACGCTAAGGAGAAGAGAGATTTCAATTTCTGACACCACCAGAGAAAAATCATAATAATAATTTGCAAGGTTATTTCTTTTGTTAGCACAGTAATGAGACGTAGCACATTAATGTATATACGACGCAGGACATTATTGCTAGTAGACGCAGCATATTAATGCCTAAGAGACGCAGCACATTAATGCCGATGAGAGGCGGCACATTAATGCCTATGAGACGCAGCACATTAATGCCGATGAGAGGCGGCACATAAATACTTATGAGGCACAATACATTAATGACTATGAGAGGCAGCACAGTAATGCCTCTGAGACGTAGCACATTAATGCCCATGAGAAGCAGCACATTAATGCCTACGAGACGTAGGACATTAATATCCATGAGACGCAGCACATTAATGCCCCTGAGAGGTAGCACATTAATGCCTATGAGACGTAGAACATCAATGCCTATGAGAGTGAGCACATTAATGACTATGAGATGGAGCACATTAATGCCTATGAGACACAGCACACTAAAGCCTATGAGACGTAGCACATAAATACTTATTAGGCACAATACATTAATGACTATGAGAGGCAGCACATTAATGCATATGAGACGTAGCACAGTAATGTCCATGAGACGCAGCACATAAATGCCTTTGAGACGTAGCACATTAATGCCCATGAGACGCAGCACATAAATGTCTATGAGACGTAGCACATAAATGCCTATGAGACGTAGCACATTAATGCCCATGAGACGCAGCACATTAATGCCTCTGAGATGTAGCACATTAATGCCTATGAGACACAGCACATAAATGCCTATGAGAAGCAGCACATAAATGCCCATGAGACGCAGCACATTAATGCCTCTGAGATGTATCACATTAATGCCCATGAGACGTAGCACATTAATGCCCATGAGACGTAGCACATTAATGCCTATGAGACGTAGCACATTAATGCCCATGAGACGCAGCACATATATGCCTATGAGACGTAGCACATAAATGCCTATGAGACGTAGCACATTAATGCCCATGAGACGCAGCACATTAATGCCCATGAGACGCATCACATTAATGCCTCTGAGATGTAGCACATTAATGCTTATGACTCGCAGCACATTAATGCCTATGCGACGCAGCACATTAATGTCTATGAGACGCAGCATATTAATGCATATGAGACGCATCACATTAATGCCTCTTACACGTAGCACATTAATGCCCGTGTGACGCAGCACATTAATGCCTAAGAGACGTAGCACATTAATGCCTATGAATCATAGCACATTAATGCCCATGAGACGTAGCACATTAATGCATATGAGACGTAGCACATTAATGCCTATGAGACATAGCACAATAATGCCTATGAGACGCAGCACATTAATGCCTATGAGAGACAGCACATTAATGCCTATGAGACGCAGCACATTAATGCACATGAGACGGTGTATTGTAAAAGTAGATTCAATTTCAACTTCACTGTATAATATATAAAATATAAAAAAAACATATAAAATAGTATTAAGCATCCGAATCAAGTGAGAGGCGAGACTAATTTCGACGTTTCGACCAAAAGCTTTCAACAGGTGGAAAGTTAAGGAAGAAAATAAGAAGAAAAAAGAAGAAAAGAGGCAGAAGAGAGAAAGTAGGAAAGAGGAAGAAAAAAAGAAGAAGGGGAAAAGTGGAAGAACAAAAGAAAAGAAGAGAAGAGACGGAAACGGAAAGAAGAAAAAATAAGTGAGAAAGAAGAGAAAATGAAGGAAAGAAGATAAAGACACGGAAAGAAGAGGAAGGAAAGAAGAGAAGAAAATTAAAGAAGAAAAGAAAAGGAGAATAAAAGAAGAGAAAGGGAAAGAAAGAAGAAGACAAGAAAATAAAGACAAGAAGAGGAAGAAGAGAGGGAGAGATAGAAAAGTAAGAAGATATCTTAAAAGAGAAGAAAAAAAATCCACAAATACTTACGAGGTGCCTCCTTCAATCCAAGCAAATGAGTGTCTTTTATGGAAGCCTGGTCGATCGGTGTTACCAAATGTTTACCAGCCATTGTTTGCGCTATTAATAATAGACTTTGATTATCATTCAGAATCAACAAAGGAAAGGTCAGAAAGACACACCCAACTCACTAACCGCTGCATACAAACTACAAGTACAACAGTTTGGTTGAAACTCACAAGGAATCTCAAAATAGGGCTCCATTTGAACTGCCATGGTGTGTCTCTTGGTCTAGAAGTCAAGGAGTTGTTGACGGATTGCCACGAGTGGTCAAGTCAAGGAGTTGTTGACGGATTGCCACGAGTGGTCAAGTCAAGGAGTTGTTGACGGATTGCCACGAGTGGTCTAGAAGTCAAGGAGTTGTTGGCGGATTGCCACGAGTGGTCAAGTCAAGGAGTTGTTGACGGATTGCCACGAGTGGTCAAGTCAAGGAGTTGTTGACGGATTGCCACGAGTGGTCAAGTCAAGGAGTTGTTGACGGATTGCCACGAGTGGTCTAGAAGTCAAGGAGTTGTTGACGGATTGCCACGAGTGGTCTAGAAGTCAAGGAGTTGTTGACGGATTGCCACGAGTGGTCTAGAAGTCAAGGAGTTGTTGACGGATTGCCACGAGTGGTCAAGTCAAGGAGTTGTTGACGGATTACCACGAGTGGTCTAGAAGTCAAGGAGTTGTTGACGGATTGCCACGAGTGGTCAAGTCAAGGAGTTGTTGACGGATTACCACGAGTGGTCTAGAAGTCAAGGAGTTGTTGACGGATTGCCACGAGTGGTCTAGAAGTCAAGGAGTTGTTGACGGATTGCCACGAGTGGTCAAGTCAAGGAGTTGTTGACGGATTGCCACGAGTGGTCAAGTCAAGGAGTTGTTGACGGATTGCCACGAGTGGTCTAGAAGTCAAGGAGTTGTTGGCGGATTGCCACGAGTGGTCAAGTCAAGGAGTTGTTGACGGATTGCCACGAGTGGTCAAGTCAAGGAGTTGTTGACGGATTGCCACGAGTGGTCAAGTCAAGGAGTTGTTGACGGATTGCCACGAGTGGTCTAGAAGTCAAGGAGTTGTTGACGGATTGCCACGAGTGGTCTAGAAGTCAAGGAGTTGTTGACGGATTGCCACGAGTGGTCTAGTCAAGGAGTTGTTGACGGATTGCCACGAGTGGTCTAGAAGTCAAGGAGTTGTTGACGGATTGCCACGAGTGGTCTAGACGTCAAGGAGTTGTTGACGGATTGCAACGAGTGGTCTAGAAGTCATGGAGTTGTTGACGGATTGCCACGAGTGGTCTAGAAGTCAAGGAGTTGTTGACGGATTGCCACGAGTGGTCTAGAAGTCAAGGAGTTGTTGACGGATTGCCACGAGTGGTCAAGTCAAGGAAATGTTGACGGATTGCCACGAGTGGTCTAGAAGTCAAGGAAATGTTGACGGATTGCCACGAGTGGTCTAGAAGTCATGGAGTTGTTGACGGATTGCCACGAGTGGTCTAGAAGTCAAGGAGTTGTTGACGGATTGCCACGAGTGGTCAAGTCAAGGAAATGTTGACGGATTGCCACGAGTGGTCTAGAAGTCAAGGAGTTGTTGACGGATTGCCACGAGTGGTCTAGAAGTCAAGGAGTTGTTGACGGATTGTCACGAGTGGTCTAGAAGTCAAGGAGTTGTTGACGGATTGCCACGAGTGGTCTAGAAGTCATGGAGTTGTTGACGGATTGCCACGAGTGGTCTAGAAGTCAAGGAGTTGTTGACGGATTGCCACGAGTGGTCTAGAAGTCATGGAGTTGTTGACGGATTGCCACGAGTGGTCTAGAAGTCAAGGAGTTGTTGACGGATTGCCACGAGTGGTCTAGAAGTCAAGGAGTTGTTGACGGATTGCCACGAGTGGTCTAGAAGTCAAGGAGTTGTTGACGGATTGCCACGAGTGGTCTAGAAGTCAAGGAGTTGTTGGCGGATTGCCACGAGTGGTCTAGTCAAGGAGTTGTTGACGGATTGCCACGAGTGGTCAAGTCAAGGAGTTGTTGACGGATTGCCACGAGTGGTCTAGTCAAGGAGTTGTTGACGGATTGCCACGAGTGGTCTAGAAGTCATGGAGTTGTTGACGGATTGCCACGAGTGGTCTAGAAGTCAAGGAGTTGTTGACGGATTGCCACGAGTGGTCAAGTCAAGGAAATGTTGACGGATTGCCACGAGTGGTCTAGAAGTCAAGGAGTTGTTGACGGATTGCCACGAGTGGTCTAGAAGTCATGGAGTTGTTGACGGATTGCTACGAGTGGTCTAGACGTAAAGAGGTTGTTGACGGATTGCCACGAGTGGTCTAGTCAAGGAGTTGTTGACGGATTGCCACGAGTGGTCTAGAAGTCAAGGAGTTGTTGACGGATTGCAACGAGTGGTCTAGAAGTCAAGGAGTTGTTGACGGATTGCTACGAGTGGTCAAGTCAAGGAGTTGTTGACGGATTGCCACGAGTGGTCAAGTCAAGGAGTTGTTGACGGATTGCCACGAGTGGTCAAGTCAAGGAGTTGTTGACGGATTGCCACGAGTGGTCAAGTCAAGGAGTTGTTGACGGATTGCCACGAGTGGTCAAGTCAAGGAGTTGTTGACGGATTGTCACGAGTGGTCAAGTCAAGGAGTTGTTGACGGATTGCCACGAGTGGTCAAGTCAAGGAGTTGTTGGCGGATTGCCACGAGTGGTCTAGAAGTCAAGGAGTTGTTGGCGGATTGCCACGAGTGGTCAAGTCAAGGAGTTGTTGACGGATTGCCACGAGTGGTCAAGTCAAGGAGTTGTTGACGGATTGCCACGAGTGGTCTAGAAGTCAAGGAGTTGTTGGCGGATTGCCACGAGTGGTCAAGTCAAGGAGTTGTTGACGGATTGCCACGAGTGGTCAAGTCAAGGAGTTGTTGACGGATTGCCACGAGTGGTCAAGTCAAGGAGTTGTTGGCGGATTGCCACGAGTGGTCTAGAAGTCAAGGAGTTGTTGGCGGATTGCCACGAGTGGTCAAGTCAAGGAGTTGTTGACGGATTGCCACGAGTGGTCAAGTCAAGGAGTTGTTGACGGATTGCCACGAGTGGTCAAGTCAAGGAGTTGTTGACGGATTGCCACGAGTGGTCTAGAAGTCAAGGAGTTGTTGACGGATTGCCACGAGTGGTCTAGAAGTCAAGGAGTTGTTGACGGATTGCCACGAGTTGATGCAGGCAGGTTGCCCTTTGACTCATTAGATGTGGCGGGTCTTAACGCCTTTCTTCACATTTCCGGCTCTTACTGGAGAGGTTGGAGTTCGTCTGTCCCAGGCTATGCTGGGAAACTACTAGTCCAGAGCAGAATGGCTCTTGGGGGCCTCGATAGCCTAGTTGGGAAAACCACCCGACTGCACTGCCGACGTTCGGACAACCCGTGTTCGATTCCCGCTGGGAGCAGTGTGAGTTGTACTCGTGGTTGGAAACAAAAAAATACTCCCACGGTCGATCCAGCTGTTGGCAGAAATGGGTACCAGGGTATTACCCTGGGAAGGTGAGGAATGTCGCCTCGCATCTGAGTTTCGATGCTTGAGGCGACACTATCTAGAAATCTCCGAACATTTCTGGATAGGCGGCCGAGCACATATGGGTGGAAACTCGTGTGCTAAGACGCCGGTTCAAGTCTCGTACTTGACCTTTACTTTACTACTAGTCCAGCCTAGAGGTACTGCAATACTGGGTCCTCTATATCAGTACCAACCACCATTACGGGGAACAAGAAGTCAAGGAGTGAAGGCACCAAGATGCATAGAGAAGCGGAGCTGCTGTAAAGCTGATGGTAATGACGATTTAAAAAAAAAAAGAAGAAGAAGAAAAAAGTGGTATGGTAACAGTTTACGTGGTAATTAACAGAACAAATTTCGACGTTTCGGCCAAGTAGGCCTTCAGCTGGAACAACAACACAAAATATATATATAAGGATATGTACACAAACCAAACTAAATGGCGATAATATGCTAGATACTCAAGAAAGGAAATAAAAAAGGGTCACTTCTCTGTGGTCCAGTGCGTGGTCAGCTTCTGAATGAACTAAAATAAGTGGGCGGGATGACCAACTATATATCTCACTGACCAGGCCGTCAGAAGGGAGGACGGAAGGGTTCTAAAGATATGGGGATGTGGGTACAAGATACGTATAAACTGTGTGTGTCTAACTGTGTCTGTGCAAAACGAACAGATGTGTTAAAAAAAATATGTGTACCTAATCATACAAGCGTACAGGCATAAATCCATATATGTTTTACCACAAAGCAGCAAATAAAAACACGAAGGTGTCTAAATGTGCCAATAAAGTAGTCAGATGTGCAGAACTCTGGACATTAGGTGATTCGTCTTTTTCTTCTTTCCTTCCTCATTTCCTTTTCAGTGTCGAGGGGAGATACAATTTCCGATCTTTTGCTGTTATGTTGGCGTCTCCTGTTGTTATGTTTGCTCATCATCATCGTAATTTGAGTGCCGTTTCCGCATCGTAGGTTGGCTACCATGGAGAGCCATTCTGCTCTGTCTCTTACTTTGATAGTGCAGGTTGTCATAGGCTGACTTGTCCATCTCCACATCGAAGGTTGGCTACCATGGAGAGCCATTCCACTCTGTCTCTTACTTTGATGGTGCAGGTTGTCATAGGCTGATTTGTCCATCTCCACATCGAAGGTTGGCTACCATGGAGAGCCATTCCACTCTGTCTCTTGCTTTGATGGTGCAGGTTGTCATAGGCTGATTTGTCCATCTCCACATCGAAGGTTGGCTACCATGAAGAGCCATTCCACTCTGTCTCTTGCTTTGATGGTGCAGGTTGTTATAGGCTGATTTGTCCATCTCCACATCGAAGGTTGGCTACAATGGAGAGCCATTCCACTCTGTCTCTTGCTTTGATGGTGCAGGTTGTTATAGGCTGACTTGTCCATCTTCACATCGAAGGTTGGCTACCATGGAGAGCCATTCCACTCTGTCTCTTGCTTTGATGGTGCAGGTTGTCATAGGCTGATTTGTCCATCTCCACATCGAAGGTTGGCTACCATGAAGAGCCATTCCACTCTGTCTCTTGCTTTGATGGTGCAGGTTGTTATAGGCTGATTTGTCCATCTCCACATCGAAGGTTGGCTACAATGGAGAGCCATTCCACTCTGTCTCTTGCTTTGATGGTGCAGGTTGTTATAGGCTGACTTGTCCATCTTCACATCGAAGGTTGGCTACCATGGAGAGCCATTCCACTCTGTCTCTTGCTTTGATGGTGCAGATTGTCATAGGCTGACTTGTCCATCTCCAGATCGAAGGTTGGCTACCATGGAGAGCCATTCTACTCAGTCTCTCTCTTGCTTTGATAGTACAGGTTGTCATAGGCTGACTTGTCCATCTCCACATCGAAGGTTGGCTACCATGGAACGCCATTCCACTCTGTCTCTTGCTTTGATGGTGCAGGTTGTCATAGACTGACTTGACGATCTCCACATTGAGGGTTGGCTACCATGGAGCGCCATTTTGCTCTGTCTCTTGCTTTGCTGGTGCAGGTTGTCATAGGCTGACTTGTCCATCTTTGATGTTACTCGTCCATGTTAGTCTTGGTCTGCCTCTACCTCTTTTACTTTGTATTTTCCCTTCCAATATTACTTTTAGTAGGCTGTTGTGTCTTTTAACATTCCCCAAAAATCTCATTTGTGTTCATTCTTATGACAATAGTTAGAATTTATCCCCATGGCTTTCTTTGGAATGTTACGTGATGAGGCTCCAATCTTTTAATGAGCAAAATAAAAGGATGGAAATGTCAGGACAAATTCACTAACGTAGAATTATGGAAATGTACCAGTCAAATACCAGTGGATAAAGACATACAGCGAAGGCGAAGGCGATGGCGCTGGATAGGACACACTGTTGAAGCCAACTGATGGTATTACACACCAGTCCATATTTCGAATCCCCAGAGAAAAAAAGACAAAGAGGAGGACAGCAATATACTTGGAGATGAGAGATGGAAGCAGAGATGAAGATGATGGGGAAAAATTGGAATGATCTTAAAAGAATGGCAAAAAACCAGAACGGCTTAGAAAGTGTGTGTTGAAGACTTATGCTCCACAGGGAGCTGAAAGGTAGAAGAAGGTTGTTAAAATCTGTTGAAAAGGTCACTTCGTCCACAGTCCGGAAAATTCGGTGGTCATTGTATGATTCTTGATTTCGGTTTTACAATAAGGAGCTGCTTTCTGGGATGTGACAAAGAGTGGCTTTCTGAGATGTGATAAAGAGTGGCTTTTTCAGATGTGACAACGAGTGCCTTTCTGATATAAAATAAAGAGTGGCTTTCCGAGATGTGATAAAGAGTGGCTTTCTAAGAAGTGACAAAGAGCTGCGCACACAAAAACAGAAGTGCCATACAACTGCGCTATAACCATCCGTAAAATTATTGAAGAATTAACATTCTTAAATGTCATGTAGAGCCAGTCTTAACATATGGATGTGGATCATGGACAATAGGACAACAGACAAGAAAATCACTGGAGGCTGTAGAAATATGGTTTTACAGAAGAATGTTGAGAATGCCATGGATAGACAAGAAGAGTAATGAAAACGTTATGAAAGAGGCCAAAGCAAAAAGAGAGCTAATTTCCAATATTAGGAAGAAACAGTCATCATTTTTTGGACATGTAATGAGAAGGGAACAGCTGGAATATATTGTAACAACTGGGAAAATTGAGGGACGAAGAGATAGAGGGAAACAAAGAGAAAAGATACCAGACAGCTTAAGAGAATGGCTTGGCAGAAGGTCAACAACAGAAATGATAAATAACTGTCGAGATCGAAAGTAGTGGAGAGACATGATCACCCACGCCAGCAGGCATGGTACTTAATGATGATGTTAAACGTTCGACAACCAAAGCACATACCGTGACATATATGCATTAAAAATAAAAAACAGTAAAGTAGAGACACGTCTCACGAACAAAACAAAGACATGACAATTAAATAGGCAACTCATCCAATAAATCTCCTGCCCATAAAAATCGTCAACCAGACATAAATATCAGTAGACGTTTGGTTAACACATGGGGACTCGTATAACGAGATTTGAGAGTATAATCGTAGTTACTTGCTATTACATTTCGTTAACGACTTTGTTTTGTCAAGGGTTTTCAAACTGGGTCTTCTTTTGTCTTTCTCACTGATACCTAAAAGGTGTCGTGGTTATATCATTTGTCGTTCTTGAGCTGCTCGAACTGTCTGAATTAGTGATTTTCCTTTGTTGTTACATGTCTCTATCACTGCATCTATCCATCTTCTTCTTTTCTCTTTCTCACTGATACCTAAAAGGTGTCGTGGTTATATCATTTTCGATCTTGAGCTGCTCGAACTGTCTGAATTAGTGATTTTCCTTTGTTGTTTCATGTCTCTGTCACTGCATCTATCCATCTTCTTCTTTTCTCTTTCTCACTGATACCTAAAAGGTGTCGTGGTTATATCATTTGTCGTTCTTGAGCTGCTCGAACTGTCTGAATTAGTGACTTTCCTTTGTTGTTACATGTCTCTATCACTGCATCTATCCATCTTCTTCTAGGTCTTCCTCTTTGTCTTTTTCCATGCATTCTTGAGAAGAACGCCCTTGATGGTGATTGGTGAGGATTCATTCTGATCAGGTGGCCAAACCATTTAAGTATTCAAACTGGGTACAGCAGTGTTATTAACTTTTTCCGTACATTTCGACGCACTGTACATCATACCAGTTTCGCTCGCCATTGTTCAGTCGCACAGTGCCTCACTCTCTATTTGATTAGTGTAAACCGTCATACATGTCTTGTATCAGCTCGGTTTTGGTGGAATCTAATTCCTTGTTCAATTATCTAATAATTCATATATAATATGTTAAGTGTTAAATAAATGTCAACTTGTATATCGATATTTAAAACCGTGAAAACTGTTGTCTCTGAAACCTCTTCCGTTGTACTTATAAAAGCCTTCAGAACTGAAAGAGTTAATGGGGGAACCAAGGTATTGGGGGAACCAAGATATTGGGGGAACCAAGATATTGGGGGAACCAAGATATTGGGGGAACCAAGATATTGGGGGAACCAAGATATTGGGGGAACCAAGATATTGGGGGAACCAAGATATTGGGGGAACCAAGATATTGGGGGAACCAAGATATTCGGAAATAAAAAGCAGTATAGCTCAGGCCAAAAGAGCATTTCAGAAAATGAAAAACGTCTTATGCAACAAATTTATGTCATTAGAAGTGAGAAAGAGAGTTCATCGGTGCTATATAGAGCCAATTCTGACCTATGGAAACGAATCATGGACAGTAAACAAACAAATGAAAAAACGATTAGAAGCCACAGAGATGGGATTTCTCAGAAGAATGTTGAAAGTTCCCTGGACAGCTACAAAGATCAACGAGGAAATTCTCAAAGAGGCCAACACAAAAAGGGAGCTCCTAAGAAATATCAGAAAGAAACGATCAACATTTTTCGTTACAAATATTGTCCAACGGGGAAATAAGGCTAGAGGCAAAACGGGTGCTCTACATCACAACCTTCACCCCAACGGTGTGCTACCAGTGCCAGAACTGGAAGCTAGACTCAAGAACAATAAGACAAATAATAACTACCGAAATTAAATGTGTTAGACGCATGGCAGGAAACTGGCTGACAGATAAGATCAGACATGAAGAACTGAGAGAAAAGCTAGGAATAATGCCCGCCATAGAACATATAAATAGCTTAGTGGTTAATGAACTGGACTACAAAGGACAAGAGGTAGGGTTCGATCCCAACCGATGGCTTCCGGTTTCACCCAGCCTTTAATGGATACCGGATATTTTTCTAGGAAAGTAAAGCAGCACGGGCGTAATACCGACCACATTACCCCAAAAATCATGTGCTGATGGTCTGTAAAATTTATAGTCACTAACACCATATTTCCTTATACGGCACGTGCTGTGACTGGGGTACTTTAGTTTTTTTACAGCTATGTTATTAACTCTTTCTGCACGTTTCGACGCACTGTACGCCATGTCAGTTCCGGTCGCGTACGTTCAGCCGCACAGTGCGTCACTCTCTATTTGATTAGTGTAAACCGTCATCAAAGCATATTATTTGTACATGTCTTTTATCATATTGGTATTGGTGCAATCTAATCCCTTGTTCAATTATCTAAAAATTAATATATAACATGTTAAGTGTTTTAAAAAATATAACCTTTATCTTTGACCAGAGCTTTGGTAAACATCGACACGTGGTTTGTAGAGTAATCAGTCCTTTCATTGTTAGCGTCAATTTTGTGTCTTTTGAAATATTACCAGAGGTGTTGTTCTGTGTTTCCTATTACCAGAGGTGTTGCTCTGTGTTTCCTATTACCAGAGGTGTTGCTCTGTGTTTCCTATTACCAGAGGTGTTCCTCTGTGTTTCCTATTACCAGAGGTGTTGCTCTGTGTTTCCTATTACCAGAGGTGTTCCTCTGTGTTTCCTATTACCAGAGGTGTTGCTCTGTGTTTCCTATTACCAGAGGTGTTCCTCTGTGTTTCCTATTACCAGAGGTGTTCCTCTGTGTTTCCTATTACCAGAGGTGTTGCTCTGTGTTTCCTATTACCAGAGGTGTTTCTCTGTGTTTCCTATTACCAGAGGTGTTGATCTGTGTTTCCTATTACCAGAGGTGTTCCTCTGTGTTTCCTATTACCAAGTATAGGTCACACACATATAGGCCATAAGACTTGCGTTGTTGGTATACAAAGAACGGACGATCACAACACGAGAAGTAGTTCTCAGTGGTTTCGATTGAAAGTCTTCTTCCTAATGTGTGTATATTTCTTTTGTTTTGTCCCTGATGAGTCCATGAATAATGGAGTGTTTTTGTCTGCGATTGCTAGTTCGCCCCAAACAGCGCTTTGTATGACGTCGAATATTTAATTGATCAATTGTTTAACCTCCCTCCCTCCCTTCCTTCTTTCTTTCTTTCCTTCTTTCTTTGTTTCTTTCCTTCCTTTTTTCCCTACTTTCTTATTTTGTTTACTCCAGCCCTCTCATCTCTCCATCCCACTATCAGTTCCTCGCTCTTTTCTTTCTTTTTTCTTTCTTTCTTCTCTTTCCTGCTTTCTTCCTTTCTTCTTTTTTTTCTTCTAATGTATCTTCTTCTTCTTCCTCTACTTTTATTGTTTATTAGCTGTTTCCCTTTCTACTATACATTACATCTGATTGCAGTGATTACATAAGAAATGATTCAGACTTCACTAAGTAATTCTCGGGAACGTTTCTCTAGCATTTACTTCCCCTTAACTCTTATCGTACGTTTCGCCGCACAGTGCGTCACTCTCAATTTAATTAGTGTGAACTGCCATCAAACCATATTCTTTATACATGTCTTGTATCATCTTGGTATTGGTGAAATCTAATACCTTGTTCAACTATCTAAAATGTGCGTGCATGTATCTGTTAGTCACCTCTAGTGACTCGGGCAGATGGTGCTCGTAAACCTGGGAGGGCGGAATCCTCCTACAGAAAAGACAATCTGCTGCCTTGCAGGAAGATTGGGGACAATCAAAGGCTAAGGAAAGCAAACCTGAATAAAATGCTGGCTGAAATCGGATGCACTGGGCCACTGGCGCAGAACACAGTGCAACGTTTTTAACGGGTGTTCAATCAGAGTGGATCTGGTGAACTCTAGTTGGGATGTTCTGTCTGTGGGGGCGATCAACACACTTAACCTGACAGCTGACTTCGTGTGAGTGTCTGGAATCCTACTCTGATTGAGTCCTGATCGCACATAGAGAGAGAGAGAGACAGAGAGAGAGAGAGAGAGAGACAGAGAGAGAGAGAGACAGAGAGAGAGACACAGAGAGAGACAGAGAGAGAGACAGACAGACAGAGAGAGACAGAGAGAGAGACAGAGAGACAGAAAGAGAGAAAGAGAGACAGAGAGAGAGACAGAAAGAGAGAGAGACAGAGAGAGAGACAGAGAGAGAGACAGAAAGAGAGAGAGACAGAGAGAGAGAGACAGAGAGAGAGAGAGACAGAGAGAGACAGAGAGAGTGACAGACAGAGAGAGAGAGAGACAGAGAAAGAGAGACAGATAGAGAGAGAGACAGAGAGAAAGACAGAAAGAGAGAGACAGAGAGAGAGACAGACAGAGAGAGACAGAGAGAGACAGATAGAGAGAGACAGAGAGAGACAGAGAGAGAGACAGAGAGAGACAGAGGGAGACAGAGAGAGAGACAGAGAGAGAGACAGAGAGAGAGACAGAAAGAGAGACAGAGAGAGAGACACAGAGAGAGACACAGAGAGAGACAGAGAGAGAGACAGAGAGAGAGACAGAGAGATACAGAGAGAGAGACAGAGAGAGAGACAGAGAGAGACAGAGAGATACAGAGAGAGAGACAGAGAAAGAGACAGAGAGAGACAGAGAGAGAGACAGAGAGAATTATCTAAAAATCCATATATAATATGTTTTATGTCAGATAAATATAAATATGTACATTGGTTCTTTAAAACCAAGAAAAATTTGGTCTCTGAAATCTCCTCTGCTGCATCGATAAAAAGCTTCCATATGGAAAGAGTTAATATTTATACACGGCTGCAGTTGTTTGTATTCAGAGTTATATCTACCAGGAAACAATCTTATCACAGTCTATCATGCCCAAATGATTCTTGTCTCTTATGATAACCTTCTCGTGGTTTCTCAATGTTCAAATAATGCAACAAAACTTGTCAAACCATCTAGCACATGTCACAACTGTTCTACTACAACGAAATAATCATATATTTACATTCCCACCAAACCCTCTATTAGTTCAACCACTGAACTCCTTAAAAATATTGCCACCGAGCCCTCTCTGAATAAAACCACCGAACCCTTTAACAACACAAGCACCAAACCCTCTACCACAATTGTCAACGAACCCTCTTTTAAAAATAGCACCGAAAACCATTTTAACAATACGACCGAACACTCTGAAACAATTATCACCGAACCCTCTTTATCACTGCCACCGAGCCCTCTTTTAACACTGCCACTGAACCCTCTTTATCACTGCCACCGAGCCCTCTTTTAACACTGCCACTGAGCCCTCTTTTAACACTGACACTGAACCCTCTTTATCACTGCCACCGAACCCTCTTTTAACACTGCGACCGAACCCTCTTTATCACTCCCACCGAGCATTCTTCATCACTACCACCGAACCTTCTATTAACACCTCCATACAACAACCCTCTATTAACACTTCCATACAACAACCCTCTATTAACACCTCCATACAACAACCCTCTATTAACACCTCCATACAACAACCCTCTATTAACACCTCCATACAACAACCCTCTATTAACACCTCCATACAACAACCCTCTATCAACACCTCCATACAACAACCCTCTATTTAGAACCCAAACTGACAAATCCCCACATTAACCTCCAAACATACACTCCACCCCCTCACCACCATCCCTCCCATCAACACAACGCGAACCACTCATCTACCAAACCCTCATACTCCCCACTCGATCCGTCCTCGTGCTATCCCTATCTATCCATCCCAGTAAACCGACACCCCAAATAAACGCGAACTTCTCAGATTGCCTCCAGGTGACGAGTATAAATCGAGAGCACCTATAAAACAAGTGATAACCATCTTCAATACTTGCACTTTGAAACCAGACACCGCAATGCCCCTTTAGTTATTTTTAAGAATATATTAATATCATATCGATTAACCGCTTCAGGAAATATGTATTAAAGTCCAGGTGTAGAGTAAGACGAGATATCAAATCCTCGGTAAGATCAGTGCTATCTAGGTTATGGCACGTGGGCTCAATTCCTACGCGGGGCCTGGATTATTTTGTATAATTTTGTAGCGGAAACAGGTTTCAATTATGATGAGGTAGTTTAGAAGATGAGATGAAGGTGAAGATACAGACCTTTATTAATGGATGTTTATGCAGAATAAAAGGATGGAAATGGCAGGACAAAATTAATAACATTATGGAAATGTATCAGTCAAATACCAGTGGATAAAGAGATACAGCGAAGACGATGGCGCTGGATAGGACACACACTACGGAAGCCAACTGGGAGTATTACACAACAGGCCTTTTTTGGAATCCCCAGGGGAAAAGACAAAGAGGAAGACCAAAGAATTCTTGGAGAAGACAGATAGAAGCAGAGATGAAGATGATGGGGAAGACATGGAATGATCTTAAAAGAATGGCAAGAAACAGAAAGACTTGGAAGGTGTTGGTTGAAGACCTATGCTCCACAGGGAGCTGAAAGTGTTTGTTGAAGACCTATGCTCCACAGTGAGCTGAAAATGTTTGTTGACGACCTATGCTCCACAGGGAGCTGAAAGTGTTTGTTGACGACCTATGCTCCACAGGGAGCTGAAAGTGTTTGTTGAAGACATATGCTCCACAGGGAGCTGAAAGTGTTTGTTGAAGACCTATGCTCCACAGGGAGCTGAAAGTGTTTATTGAAAACCTATGCTCCACAGGGAGCTGAAAGTGTTTGTTGAAGACATATGCTCCACAGAGAGCTGAAAGTGTTTGTTAAAGACCTATGCTCCACAGGGAGCTGAAAGTGTTTGTTGAAGACCTATGCTCCACAGGGAGCTGAAAGTGTTTGTTGAAGACCTATGCTCCACAGGGAGCTGAAAGGTAGAAGAAGAAGTTTAGAAGGAGAAAACAAGGCGGACTGGCGTATTTGTGTTTGTTTTGTGTAAATTATGTTAATGATGAAAGTGAAGAGGGTAGGGAGATGGCTCAGAGATATAACGATTGCCGAGGATCGTGGCTTGTTTGTGTCACGTCGACTCCGATTAATTCAAGTCAGGAATAATAAGAAAGGGAAGAAAAGAAGAGGAGACAGATGTAGGAGCAGCAATAATTGTATTAGTAGTAGTAGTAGTAATAGTTGTAGTAGTAGTTGTTGTTGTAATAGTAGTTATTGTTGTATTAGTAGAAGTAGTAGTTGTTGTAGTAGAAGTAGTAGTTGTTCTAGTAGTTGTAGTAGTAGTAGTTGTTCTAGTAGTTGTTCTAGTGGAAATAGTTGTAGTTGTTGTTGTTGTTGTAGAAATAGTACTAGTAGAAGGAGCAGAAGTAGTAGTAGTTTAGTACTACTATTAGTAGTAGTTGTAGTAGTAGTAGTAGTAATAATTGTAGTAGAAGTGGTAGTGGTAGTAGTAGAAGTAGTAGTAGTAGTAATAATAATAATTGTAGTAGAAGTGGTAGTTGTAGTTGTAGTAGCAGTAATAATGGTAGTAGAAGTGGTAGTTGTAGTTGTAGTAGTAGTAGTAGCAGTAATATTTGTAGTAGAAGTGGTAGTGATGGTAGTAGTAGTAGTAATAATTGTAGTAGAAGTAGTGGTGGTGGTAGTAGTGGTAATAATAATTGTAGTAGAAGTGGTAGTGGTAGTAGTAGTAGTAGTTCTAGTAGTGGTAGTGGTAGTAGTTGTAGTAGTAGTAGTAGTAATAATTGTAGTAGAAGTGGTAGTGGTAGTAGTAGTAGTAGTAGTAGTAATAATAATTGTAGTAGAAGTGGTAGTTGTAGTTGTAGTAGTAGTTGTAGCAGCAGTAATAATGGTAGTAGAAGTGGTAGTTGTAGTTGTAGTAGTAGTTGTAGCAGTAATATTTGTAGTAGAAGTGGTAGTGGTGGTAGTAGTAGTAGTAATAATTGTAGTAGAAGTAGTGGTGGTGGTAGTAGTAGTAATAATAATTGTAGTAGAAGTGGTAGTTGTAGTAGTAGTAGTAGTTCTAGTAGTGGTAGTGGTAGTAGTTGTAGTAGTAGTAGTAATAGTAGTAGAAGAAAAAAAAGAAGACGATGATGACCAAGACAAAGAAGAACAGTATGTTGATAAAAGTGAAGACAATGACATTGTCAACGTAAGAACATTGAAGTAGACGAATAGAAGAAGACGAATTCGAAGATTAAGCTGAAGACGCGGAAGCAATCACAACACGAACATGAGAACGAAGACAAAGTAGAAGAAGAGTAATTGAAAAGAAAGTAAAATTTATATTACGGACTGACAGTAAGGACAAAAATAAATAAACACAATCATCATGTGCCAGGATGATTGGTTCATCTCATCATATGACAATACCCATACTCTGTATACCCATGATCTGTATCTCACTTCATCTGTCCATTATATTTTCCGAAGCTTTTAAAGTTTATTTTTAAACCAAATATTTATATATATATATAACTAGAATGTCTCCTTTCAACAAATATTTCATCATCATTGAGTGCCGTCTCCACATCGAAGGTTGGCTATCATGGAAGCACCATTCCGCTCTGTCTCTTGCTTTGATGGTGCAGGTTGTCATAGGTTGACTTGTCCATCTCCACATCGAAGGTTGGCTACCATGGAGCACCATTCCGCTCTGTCTCTTGCTTTGATGGTGCAGGTTGTCATAGGCTGACTTGTCCATCTTTTGATGTTACTCGTCCACGTTAGTCTTGGTCTGCCTCTGCCTCTTTTACCTTGCATTTTCCCTTCCAATGTTACTTTTAGTAGGCTGTTGTATCTTTTAACATGCCCCAAAAATTTCATTTGTCTTGTCTTAATTGTGTTCATCAGTTCTCTTTTTATTTTCAGCTGTTTTAAAACTTCATCGTTTGTTATCTTTTGTTTCCATCCAATTCTACCTATTCTTATATAAATCCACATTTCAAAGGCTTCAATTTTCTGTTCTGTTTTCTTGTCTAATGTCCATGTTTCTGCACCATACAGGAATATTGAGAAGATGTAACATTTTGCCATTCTTAGTTTCAGCCCTGATATTTGTTTTGTTGTTAGTATATTTTTCATGACATTAAAATTACTTTTTGCCATACCTATTCTTTTGTTTATTTCAGTTTTGAATTTTCCATCATTGGTTATAGTATGTCCCAGGTAGTTGTAACTCTGGACTGTCTCCAGATGTATTCCCTCAACTGTGATATTAAATTGTAGGTCTTAAGAATTTTCTTTGTTTATGATCATAGTTTTAGTCTTTTTCATATTCATTTCTAGTCCATATTTTTTGCTTGTTATGTTTATCACATTAAGCAATTGTTGTAGATCTTTAGGATTTTCTGCTAGTAGAACAGGTTTGCAGTATAACTGTGATATTTGCGTCTTTCGGCCCAACACATCCGACTTCAGCACAACATTTTTGAGTACCGGGTTGTCTTCCCTCTTCGATCCCTACTCGCTTGGCCAGACTAGACAGATTAGTCTGTTACTGGAAGCACCACGGAGAGGTGGAGCAGGGTCTGGATGGATCTGGTTCTCCGATCCTGGCGCACGCCATCAGCTGTGGGTCGCTGACAACTTCCAGCTCTGCTGCTGTGAGGTGCGCCTTCGCCTCAGTGTCTAGATATATGTTTACGTGCCGATTTTCTACGCGTCAAACGGGAGAAACGAACTCATTCCTTAGATGAATATCTTTTTGTGAACTACTAATATCTGACATGTACATAACAGGGATATAGAATATATAAAGAAACAACAGATAAAATAGTTTGGCCATGTGACAAGGCAGAGTGATCAAAACACAACACAACGAGCCTCAATAAACGCTGCGAGAATACGCGACCCAAAGGCTGACTACGAAAAAGATGGATTGACGGAATAAAACACTAGGAGACATAACTGCAGCAGAGGCGAACAGAAGAGCGAGAGACTGCAGATTATATCTCTTCTCGACGCTGAAAGGCAGATGAGGAAGGAAAGAAGAAAAAGATAAAAAGGAAATTTTGCTTGTCATTATTCAAGTGAACTCATACAGCCAGGTGTTTGTTCTGAATCAGCATACAAATCAATGCTTTGTTTTATATCTCACAGCGATAATAATCGTATTGATAGTGATAACAGTGAGAAATTTATGATAATAAAAGTGGTGATATGAAACACTTTACACAGAGCTTTACAGCTAGAGGCAATCTGGTCATCAGAGGCTGTTCCTCGAGCAAGCGTTTCGGCTCTTTACCTTCTTGACGCTCAAATGGAGGGGGGCGGGTCCGGCTGGGTCATGATTGCATGGCTCCTGCCTTTATTTAACTTGAACGTTCACAATATGTGGCGCATCTTCTTTTTCTTCTACGATCATGGCTCATTCTTCTTCTACGATCATGGCTCATTCCTCTTCTACGATCATGGCTCATTCCTCTCCTGTGATCATGGCTCATTCTTCTCCTGTGATCATGGCTCATTCCTCTTCTACGATCATGGCTCATTCCTCTCCTGTGATCATGGCTCATTCCTCTTTTACGATCATGGATCATTCCTCTCCTGTGATCATGGCTCATTCCTCTTTTACGATCATGGATCATTCCTCTCCTGTGATCATGGCTCATTCCTCTTCTACGATCATGGCCCATTCTTCTGCGGTCTGAAAGAGGCCAAAACAAAAAGAGAGCTAATGTCCAATATTAGGGAAAAAAACAATCATCATTTTTTGGCCATGTAATGAGACGAGAACAACTGGAATATATTGTAACAACTGGGAAAATTGAGGGACAAAGAGATAGAGGGAAGCAAAGAGAAAAGATACCAGACAACTTAAGAGAATGGCTTGGCAGAAGGTCAACAACGGAAATGATAAATAACTGCTGAGATTGAAAGTTGTGGAGAGACATGATCACCTACGCTATCAGGCATGGCACTTGATGATGATAAGAGTAGGAGACTCAGATCTACACAGAACTTACGTCAGATTATTTTTATTTTTCTTTTAAGAGTAGTAAGTTCAGTCTTAAACGGTCGATATTTGCGCGTGATGTGGTAATTACAATAAGAAAAGAAAACACTAACTAATGATAATATTGATAATGTATCAATGCCCTCCGTAGACCAATGCCCTCCGAGATGTGGGAAGTGCACGGGACTTCGACAAACACAGATCCACGTCACTTCTTCGGATGATGGAAATGGGAGTTAAGATGGGCACAGCCAGAAATGAGAAACTTAGTGAGCGTGTAAGAAGACTTATCAACCAACACAGAACTGGAGTCGTCAGTCGCTGGACACTGCGGGTCTTGCTGAGTAGGGGATCTGAGCACCTATGGACATGTTCGGAGTGCAATAATGATGACCCGCAAATAACTCAATAGATAATGTGTAGGAGAAAGATGATGACGATGGGAATAAAAAGAAGAAAGATTTTATGATAATAAAAGACATCATAATAATGAATATAACTAGTTCTGATAATATTGTTGGTAGTGGATGATAGCACAGAGTTGGTAGAAAACCGAGGTTGTTATGCGAACAAGCGTTTCGGCTCTTTACCTCCTTGACACTCAAATGGAGGGGGGCAGGCCCCGCTAGGTCAAAAGCCGAAACGCTTGTTCGAATAACAACGTTTGTTTTCTACCAACTCTGTGCTATCAGTGCCAGAATTGGACGCTGGACTCTAGAACAACAAGAAAGATAACGACCACCGAAATGAAACGTGTCAGAAGAATGACAGGAAACAGCTTAAGGGACAGAGTAAGAAACACTGACCTGAGGAAGAAACTCGAAATTGAACCAGCCATCGAATACATAAAGAAACAACAGATAAATTGGTTCGGCCACATAACAACACAAAAAGAACTAACAATGACTCAAAGAGCCTTAAATAAACGCTACGAAAACGTCAGATTAAGAGGAAGACCGAAAAAGAGATGGATAAAGGGAATACTAGAGTCACTAGGAGGGATAACATCAGAAGGTGCCAACAGAAGAGCAAAGAATCGCAGATTGTTTCTCCCCTCGACGCCAACGGCAGCAGAGGAAGGATAGAAGAAGAAAAGAAGAAGATGGTAACGGCAGCGTGGCGAAGGCGGCGTTATTCCGTGTATTCCCTTTTTCTATGAATCTGCTTCTTGTTTGAGTTGGAGCTTTAGAGTGTGTCTCCAAAGATTGCAGTCTGCAGCTATTTCTTCCCAGGCTGCAGGTTTATGTTCAGAGTCTTCATGCCACGTTTACACACATCTACAAATCTAAGTTTTGGGCGCCCCTAGTCCTTTTGCCATCTGCTAGTTGTCCGTACAGTATATCTTTTTGTATGCGGTCATCTTTCATACGGTGTACATGGCCGAGCCAGCGTAACCTACGTTGTTCAGGAGGCCTGTGTGAGTGAGGACCTCCACGTTTGTCACTTTATGCTTCCAGGTGATACCAAGAATACGGCGCTGACATCGCATTATGAATGGATCTAGCCTTCTCTCTTGATTTGCATAAGTCGTTCATGATTCCGTTGTCATATAAAATGATAGTCTTGATGCAGGCGTTGTAAACTGCAGCCTTTGATTTAGTTGTCAGTTTGCTGTTCTGTCAAACACGCCTAGAAAGACACGAAGGTGGTCATCATCAAGTACCGGGCCTGCTGGCATAGGTGATCTTCTCTCTCCACAACTTTCGATCTCGACAGTTATTTATCATTTCTGTTGTTGACCTTCTGCCAAGCCATTCTCTTACGCTGTCTGGTATCTTTGCTTCCCTCTATCTCTTTGTCCCTCAATTTTCCCAGTTGTTACAATATATTACAGCTGTTCTCTTCTCATTACATGGCCAAAAAATGATGATTGTTTCTTCCTAATATTGGAAATAAGCTCTCTTTTTGCTTTGGCCTCTTTCAGAACGTTTTCATTACTTTTCTTAGCTGTCCATGGTACTCTCAACATTCTTCTGTAAAACCACATTTCTACAGCCTCCAGTGATTGTCTTGTCTGTTGTCATATTGTCCATGATTCACATCCATATGTTAATACTGGCTCTACATAACATTTAAGAACTCGTTTTCTTGTTTCTATTGTCAAAAATTGATTGCATAGTATCTTCCTCATTTTTTGGAAAGCTGCTTTTGCCTGAGCCATTCTGCATCTCACCTCTTTTGTACATCTTCCGTCTGAGGTTAATAAAGTTCCCAAATATTTAAATTCATTTACCTGTTTAATATTGTTCCACTTGTCTTTATTTTGCACTGAGGTGATGACTTTTTCTTTGTTGTTACCATTACTTCTGTCTTTTTGCTATTACGGCTATTAAGGCATCACGAAGGTGGTAGCAGTGGTAAATATGATGCTAATATCAATAACTGCGATAGTAATGCAAATGACAATGATTGTACCTCTTCTTCTTAGTGCTCATTCAATAACCTGGTGTGGAAGTTTGTGTCGATACTTTACAGAAAGCCGCAATAGTTTGTACCTTCAGACCCGACACATCCGCCTTCGTAACGGGTAGATTTACTTAACAATGTCTTCCCTGGTTGTGGCTAATCCTGTTTGGACTTTTAACTGTTACTGGTTCTTTAACGTGCGCGAGTGCACACTAGACATCCTGTTGTCGCCATTTACCGAGAGGGCTAGACATGGGATCGTATATATACTTCATTAAGAAGAGTTATGAAAACGTTCTGAAAGAGGTCAAAGCAAAGAGAGAGCTAATTTACAATATTAGGAAGAAACAATCATCATTTTATTTTGTCATGTAATGAGAAGAGAACAACTGGAATATATTGTAACAACTGGGAAAATTGAGGGACGAAGAGATAGAGGGAAGCAAAGAGAAAAAATACCAGACAGTTTAAGAGAATGGCTTGGCAGAAGGTCAACAACAGAAATGATAAATAACTGTCGAGATGGAAAGTTGTGGAGATGTACCCATTGAATGTTTATTATTTACTTGTGCGCTATTGTTGTTATTGCGCTATACTTGCGATATCGCGTAATCGTTACTTTAAAGAAGGCCTCCCCCCCCCCCGCTACTTGTCAGTTCTCGGGTTGATTGACCTCAGCTGGAATGCGCTGCTCGTGATTTGGCTCGGGACAACATGCTCCCGTGCTCACTGGCGTTCATCTCAGCCCTGACCTTGTCTGCTCACCATGAAGTACTTCTGGTTTATTGTTAAGATAACTATTTCACGTTGTGATTCCGCGACAACTTTATTACTGTTATGATTCGTCCCCAAGGGTTGACGCTAGGTAGATAAATATAACTGTGTAACACATAACAACGCATTGGTTATAAGAATTGATTCCGAATTTTAATACTGTCACATCGGACTCTCGTTACACACTGGTTATGGCAGATCACACACTTAAAGCGCACTCTTACAATTCTTGAGTCTATCGCCCTCACACTTATCTCTGGGCTCTAACGTATTCATACTCGCATCTCAACTAATTGTGGATCATCCCCAGTGACGGCCCGCCCTGACTATCTAACTTCTACCGGCCCTGCGGTCTCTTGGCACTGCTACTAACGATGTGCTACCAATGCCAGACCTGGACTCTACAATACAATCTTCATCCCAACGTTGTGCTACCAATGCCAGACCTGGACTCTACAATACAATCTTCATCCTAACGTTGTGCTACAAATGCCAGACCTGGACTCTACAATACAATCTTCATCCAACGTTGTGCTACCAATGCCAGACCTGGACTCTACAATACAATCTTCATCCCAACGTTGTGCTACAATGCCAGACCTGGACTCTACAATACAATCTTCATCCCAACGTTGTGCTACCAATGCCAGACCTGGACTCTACAATACAATCTTCATCCCAACGTTGTGCTACCAATGCCAGACCTGGACTCTACAATACAATCTTCATCCCAACGTTGTGCTACCTATGCCAGACCTGGACTCTACAATACAATCTTCATCCCAACGTTGTGCTACCAATGCCAGACCTGGACTCTATAATACAATCTTCATCCCAACGTTGTGCTACCAATGCCAGACCTGGACTCTATAATACAATCTTCATCCCAACGTTGTGCTACCAATGCCAGAACTGGACCCTAGATGCAAGAACAATAAGAAAAATAACCTCTACAGAGATTAAATGTGTTAGACGAATGACAGGAAACAGTCTGAGAGATAAGATCAGAAATGAAGAAATGAGAAAAAAGCTTGGAATAGCCCCCCGCCATAGAATATATAAAGAAACAACAGATAAAATGGTTTGGCCACGTGACAAGGCAGAAAGATCAAAACACAACACAACGAGCCTTCAGTAAACGTTGTGCGAACACTAGACCCAAGGGTCGACCACGAAAAAGATGGATCGATGGAATATTAGAAGCACTAGGAAACATAACAGCAGCTGAAGCGAACAGAAGAGCAAAAGACCGCAAATTATATCTCCCCTCGACGCTGAAAGGCAGATGAGGAAGGAAAGAGGAAGAAGATGTTGGTGATAAATGTTGTCTCAGAAATGATAAAAAGCTTCCATAGTGAAAGAGTTAAGGTAGCGCCCCTGTCGAGAAGGGGGAAAAACAAACAAGAACTCACTGCGTACAAACCATTAAGTGGTTGTTTAAAGACGAGACCTGTGTCGTAACAAACAAACACTGCAGGCTGGACTTGTCTGTCAAGCCGGGGACTGGAAAGCGCAGGGCCGATCTGTAAGAAAAGTAGGAAAGACAGATCCGTACGAGGTGACCTACATGTGATGTTGTTATAGTCGGCTATACAGAGTAGTGTCTCGTGTGGTTAGTGTGCAGTTGTAGACTCCACCGACGCCCAGGCACACATGTCGTTCATGTTTCACTGCTCTCTTATTTGAATTTGAGAAAAGGGGAGGTAGCGAGACATGGTGTAGTGGAGACGGAAGGACTTGACTAATGAGATTGTAAAGAAACATCCTGTCACTGTTGCATTATCGTATTCGCTGGCCTACTTTACGTTATTTTGTTTTCGTTTCTTTACTTCCTGTTTTTCTCCGTTTGGTACTTAGCCCTATCTTTTCTTCATTCTGTTCTCAATATTTTTATTCCTTCCTTTTTTTCTGGGTTTTTTTTCTATTTTTTTTTTTAATTCCTACTTTCATTCCTGTTTTTAAGTTTCCTATCTTTCCCTTTACTTACGCTGGTTCTTCTTTCTGCCCCATCTGTGTGTGTGTGTTTTTTTTTAAATAATTCATATATTGGATCTTTGCATCCTTTTCTGCAGCCGTGACTTCTCATCTTATTTATCGGTTCTTCCATTTTTGTTACTGCATCCTTTTCTTATTTGTGTTATCTTCCCTTTATTCTCCTTTTTCTTTTATTTCGCTTCATTCTCTTCCTAGTTCTTCTTCTATTTTGCTTCCTGCTTCAGTTAATCTTTTTCTCCATCTTATATTAGCTCTTCTTCCACTTCTTACTATTTTTCGTATTTCGCTTCCTCCTCTTATCTTCATCTACTACATTCGTTTCGATCAAATCGCTATCCATTCTGTCTCGTAACTTACACACTACATACAAAATATCAATTCACTTTTAAGGACCAGATTATCAAAATTCGTCAAGTAATTTTTAAAGACCGGGTTTTCCTTCCTTTTTTTTACATACTTTCTTGCCCAGACACAATCTCCTGATTGAGAATCACAGTGTGGAGTAAAATTACAACCAGGTATTGTTTACACTGGGAGCCGCGATAGCTCAGTGGTTAGTGAACTGGACTACAAAGGAAAAGGGGTAGGGTTCGATTCCAACCGACGGCTTCCGGGTTCACCCAGCCTTAAATGGGTACCGGATTTTTTTCTGGGAAAGTAAAGCAGCACGGGCGTAATACCGACCACATTACCCCAAAAATCATGTGCTGAAGGTCTGTAAAATATAGGGTCACTAACACCATATTCCCTATACGCCACGCTATACTTGGCGTGACGGGGGTACTTTAGTTTACTATTGTTTACACTCAACTAGTATGTAGTATACTTCAATAACAAAAAGACATATTAGTGGTAGCAACAAAGAAAAAGACGTGACCGCGATGCACAATAAAGATAAGTGGAACAATATTAAAACAGGAAAATGAATTTAAATATCTGGGAACAATGTTAACCTCAGATGGTAGATGTACAACAGAGGTGAGATGCAGAATGGCTCAGGAAAAAGCGGATTTCCCAAAAAATGTGGAAGGTACTGTGCAATCCATTTTTGACATTAGAAACAAGAAAAGAAGTTCTTAAATGTTATGTAGAGCCAGTCTTAACATATGGATGTGAATCATGGACAATAGGACAACAGATAAGAAAATCACTGGAGGCTGTAGAAATGTGATTTTACAGAAGAATGTTGAGAATACCATGGACAGCTAAGAAGAGTAATGAAAAACGTTCTGAAAGAGGCCAAAACAAAAAGAGAGCTAATTTCCAATATTAGGAAGAAACCATCATCATTTTTTGGCCATGTAATGAGAAGAGAACAGCTGGAATATATTGTACAACTGGGAAAATTGAGGGACGAAGAGATAGAGGGAAGCAAAGAGAAAAGATACCAGACAGCTTAAGAGAATGGCTTGGCAGAAGGTCAACAGCAGAAATGATAATTAACTGTCGAGATCGAAAGTTGTGGAGAGACATGATCACCTACGTCAGCAGGCACGTTGCTTAAAGCCGATGATCATGATCATCTTCATCATCTAGTGCCATCTCCGCAACGAAGGTTGGCTACCATGGAGCGCCATTCCGCTCTGTCTCTTGCTTTGATGGTGCAGGTTGTCATAGGCTGACTTGTCCATCTCCACATCGAAGGTTGGCTACCATGGAGCGCCATTCCACTCTGTCTCTTGCTTTGATGGTGCAGATTGTCACAGGCTGATTTGTCCATCTTTTGATGTTACTCGTCCATGTTAGTCTTGGTCTCCCTCTGCCTCTTTTACCTTGTATTTTCCCCTCCAGGATTACTTTTAGTAGGCTGTTGTATCTTTTAACATGCCCCAAAAACTGCATTTGTTTTGTTTGAATTGTGTTTAGAAGTTCTCTTTTCATTTGTAGTTGTTTTAAGACTTCATCGTTTGTTTTCTTTTCCTTCCATCCAATTCTACCTATTATTCTATATATCCACATTTCAAAGGCTTAAATTCTCTGTTCTGTTTTCTGGTCTAATGTCCATGTTTCTGCACCATATAGGAATATTGAGAAGATGTAACATTTTGCTATTCTTAGTTTTAGCCCTGGTGTTATTTGTTTTCATGTTAGTATGTTCTTCATGACATTAAAATTACTTTTTGCCATTCCTATTCTTTTGTTTATTTCAGTTGTACATTTTCCATCACTGGTTATAGTATGTCCAAGGTAGTTGTAGTTCTGAACTGTCTCCAGGTCTATTCCTTCTATTTTGATATTCACTTGTGGGTTTTGAGTATCTTCTTTGTTTATGATCATAGTTTTAGTCTTTTTGATATTCATATCTAATCCATATTTTTTGTTTGTCATGTTTATTTCATTAAGTAATTGTTGTCGATCTTAAGGGTTTTCTGCTAGTAGTACAGTATCGTCAACATATCTTAGGTTATTGATTATCTTCCCATTAATGTGTAGGCCTGGCATCTCTATGATGTTTTTAAAGATTTGCTCAGTGTATAGATTGAACAAGCTTGGTGATAGGATGCATCCTTGTCTTACCCCTCTTTTTATATCAATGGGTGTAGAATTCTCTTTGTTATATTTTATTATTGCTGTTTGCTCCCAGTATAGATTACATATTAGTCGTATATCCATGTCATCTAGATGTATCTCTTTTAGTCATTCTATAAGTTGTTTGTGGTGTACTCTATCAAAGCTTTGGTGTAGTCTATGAAGCAGGCATATATTGGTTTGTTTAGTTCTGTGTACTTTTCGATTAATGTTCTCATGCAGAATATGGCTTCTTTATTCCCGCTATTTTTCCTAAATCCAAATTGCTGCTCATTTAATTCAATATTGATTTTATTCTGAATCCTTCCTTGTATAACTTTTAGCAAGATTTTTGTAACATGGCTCATTAGGCTTATTGTTCTAAAGTCACTGCATTCAACTGCGCCATTCGTTTTAGGCAATGCAATGAAAGTTGATGTTTTTAGTTCATGTGGTATGTATCCTGTGCGGTATATGTCGTTGTATATGCCTGTAATAACTTCAATGCCAAAATCTTCTAGTGCCTGTATCATCTCTATCTGTATGCTGTCAGGTCCTGCTGCTTTTCCCTTTTTCATTGTTTTTATAGCTTTTTGCACCTCATATTTTAAGATTTTATAGCCTGATGTACATTTTATAACTGGTTTCTTGTCCATTTGATCATGAAATAGTTCTGTTATATATTCCTGCCATCTATCTATAATATCCTTATTGTCTGTTAGCATTTTTCCTCTTTTGTCTGCAATGCATAAACCTTCTGTGGCTTTTTTTATTTTTATTAGTCATTCTCTTTATTTCTGTGTGCATTCCTCTTAAGTCTTGTTTGCTTCCCATAGTTTCTATTTCTATACATTTTTGGCAGAGCCAGTCTTCTTTTGCCTTTTTGCACATTTTGCGTATTTCATTATCTATTTTATTGTATTGGGCAGTGTTCTTCGCTTGTCTCCTTTCTTCCATTTTTTCTAAGATGGTGTTAGTTATCCATTTTTTTTTGTGGTCTTTTGGGTAAGGTGTCGCAGGTTTCTTGTATGCTTTTCTTTATGCATTGCCATTTGGTTGTTACTTTTTCATCAGGATTTTCTCTTCTGTATTGTTCAATTCCTTCTTCTACTAGCTTCTGGTATGCGTTCTTTACTCTTCAGTTTGATTTTCATTTTAATTATTACAGGATTGTGATCTGAATTAATATCTGCTCCTGGGTAGGTTGTGGCCTTCTTTACGCTGCTACGGAACCCTTTCTTTTATCATTATGTAATCTATTTGATTCCTCTTCCTATCTGCAGGGCTTTTCCATGTTTCTTCCTAATTTTTAAAATTAGATCTTTCTTTACTTTGACCTCTTTCATAACGTTTTCATTACTCTTCTTAGCTGTCCATGGTATTCTCAACATTTTTCTGTAAAACCACATTTCTACAGACTCCAGTGATTTAAAGCCGGTGATATCAAGACGAAAAGTATAACGCGAACAGACAAGGCAACCACAAGAACCGAAGTCCTGGTGGTTTAGTGTAAGGGACCGCCTAATTTTTCCCGCCATATCTCATTCACCGCACGAGAACTACTCCTGCGTCTGTCAGACCACAATTCAAGTACCACGCTCTTCAGAATTTCATCACCTCCTCCCTCCCTCTTCCCTCCCTCCCTCCCACGTCCCTCGACACCACGACCATGTTTAGTCACCCGATGATTACTCTCAGCGCAGTCTCTTTCAGTCTCGCCGAACAATTTAGGTCAAATCTGCAACTGCTCGTTGTTGCCACTGAAGCCAACACTTGTCTGGGATGGTTCTCAAAATATTGTTCTTGTACCCACTGGCGGTAACCCGCTCTCACACAATTAATAATAATTGAGTATTATCATGGAATTCTGGATTGCAGAAACATGGACATTAGACCAGAAAACAGAACATAAAATTGAAGCCTTTGAAATGTGGATTTATAGAAGAACAGGTAGAATTGGATGGAAAGAAAAGAAAACAAACGAGGAAGTTTTAAACAAACTAAAAATGAAAAGTGAACTACTAAACACAATTAGAGCAAGACAAATGAAATTTTTGGGTCATGTTAAAAGACACAACAGTCTAATAAAAATGATATTGGAAGGGAAAATACAAGGTAAAAGAGGCAGAGGCAGACCAGGACTAACATGGACGAGTAACATCAAAAGATGGACAAGTCAGCCTATGACAATCTGCACCATCAAAGCAAGAGACAGAGTGGAATGGCGCTCCATGGTAGCCAACCTTCGATGCGGAGACGGCACTCAATGATGATGATGATTATGATGATTATGATGATTATCATGGATGGGGAGCCGCGATAGCTCAGTGGTTAGTGAACTGGACTACAAAGGATAAGAGGGAGGGTTAGATCCCAATCGACGGCTTCCAGTTCACCCAGCCTTTAATGGGTACCGGATTTTTTTTCTGTGAAAGTAAAGCGGCACGGGCGTAATACCGACCACATTACCCCAAAAATCATGTGCCGAGGGTCTGTAAAATGTATGGTCACTAACACCATATTCCATTCAATATTCCGTCAATCCATTTTTTGCTCTTCTGTTCGCCTCTGCTGTTGTTATGTTTCCTAGTGTTTCTAATATTCCGTCAATCCATTTTTTGCTCTTCTGTTCGCCTCTGCTGTTGTTATGTTTCCTAGTGTTCTAATATTCCGTCAATCCATTTTTTGCTCTACTGTTCGCCTCTGCTGTTGTTATGTTTCCTAGTGTTTCTAATATTCCGTCAATCCATTTTTTGCTCTACTGTTCGCCTCTGCTGTTGTTATGTTTCCTAGTGTTTCTAATATTCCGTCAATCCATTTTTTGCTCTTCTGTTCGCCTCTGCTGTTGTTATGTTTCCTAGTGTTTCTAATATTCCGTCAATCCATTTTTTGCTCTTCTGTTCGCCTCTGCTGTTATGTTTCCTAGTGTTTCTAATATTCCGTCAATCCATTTTTTGCTCTACTGTTCGCCTCTGCTGTTGTTATGTTTCCTAGTGTTTCTAATATTCCGTCAATCCATTTTTTGCTCTTCTGTTCGCCTCTGCTGTTGTTATGTTTCCTAGTGTTTCTAATATTCCGTCAATCTATCTTTTTCGTGGTCGGTCCTTGGGTCTAGTGTTCTCGAACGTATATTGAAGGCTCCTTGTTTTGTGTTTTGATCTTTCTGCCTTGCCACCTGGTCAAACCATGTTATCTGTTGTTTCTTTATATATTCTATGGCGGAGGTTTTTCCTAGCTTTTTTTTCTTAGTTCTTCATTTCTAATCTTATCCCTCAGACTGTTTCCTGTCATTCGCCTAACACACTTCATCTCAGCAGATGTTATTTTCTTATTGTTCTTACATCTAGGGTCCAGGTCTGGCATTGGTAGCACAACGTTGGGATGAAGATTGTATTGTAGAGTGCTCGTTTTGCCTCTAGAGTTATTTCCTTGTTGGACAATAGTGGTGATAGCTGTCCAATGATTTGACAAACTTTGTTGCATCTTGAGTCCATCTCTGCGGTTTATGAATTGTTTGTATCCTAATCAGAGACAAATAACAATAAATGAATATCATTTACGGAGGCGGGGGGCTTCGGAGGCGATAGATCAACGAATCATTTCAGGGGAAGGGGTATGTTACAACATTCGGAAAAAAAAATCACAAATAATCAACAACGGAAAAAAAAAATCACAAATAATCAACAACGGAAAAAAATCACAAATAATCAACAACGGAAAAAAAATCACAAATAATCAACAAGGGAAAACAAAACAATGAACAATATATGGTCCGAAGCAGGATCAAACCCGTACTCCTCGGCGCTGCGTCTTGCCACGAGAACCAAACGCTAGAGCACACGGCCAACTAAGCTATCAACAAAACAGCTATGATTGGCGATGTTTTTCGCGAATGTGTACTTATGACTCATTTTAAGTTGTCCGTTGCTTACGTTTTGGCCGTCACGTTGGTAACATTCTTTCTGGCATCCCCTGCACCGTCTTTCTGGCATCCCTTGCACCTTCTTTCTGGCATCCCCTGCACCGTCTTTCTGGCATCCCCTGCACCTTCTTTCTGGCATCCCTTGCACCTTCTTTCTGGCATCCCCTGCACCGTCCTTCTGGCATCCCCTGCACCTTCTTTCTGGCATCCCCTGTACCTTCTTTCTGGCATCCCCCGCACCGTCTTTCTGGCATCTCCTGCACCTTCTTTCTGGCATCCCATGCACCGTCTTTCTGGCATCCCCTGCACCGTCTTTCTGGCATCCCCTGCACCGTCTTTCTGGCATCCCCTGCACCTTCTTTCTGGCATCCCCTGCACCGTCTTTCTGGCATCACCTGCACCTTCTTTCTGGCATCCCTGCACCGTCTTTCTGGCATCCCCTTGCACCTTCTTTCTGGCATCCCCTTTTACGTCTTTCTGGCATCTCCTGCACCGTCTTTCTGGCATCCCCTGCACCTTCTTTCTGGCATCCCCTGCACCGTCTTTCTGGCATACCCTGCACCGTCTTTCTGGCATACCCTGCACCTTCTTTCTGGCATCCCCTGCACCTTCTTTCTGGCATACCCTGCACCTTCTTTCTGGCATCCCCTGCACCTTCTTTCTGGCATCCCTTGCACCTTCTTTTTGGCATCCCCTGCACCTTCTTTCTGGCATCCCCTGCACCTTCTTTCTGGCATCCCCTGCACCGTCTTTCTGGCATCCCCTGCACCGTCTTTCTGGCATCCCCTGCACCGTCTTTCTGGCATCCCCTGCACCTTTTTTCTGGCATCCCCTGCACCGTCTTTCTGGCATCCCCTGCACCGTCTTTCTGGCATCCCTTGCACCTTCTTTCAATTCCGAACGTATGGACTACGTCCCTCCTTCGGAAATCCTTGAAACGAAGTCGAGAGTGGAATGGTGCGACTGGGTAAAGCATTATATCCATTTTCCGTGCCCAGGCAGAGTAAAAGTAAAGTAAAGTACCCCCGTCACGCCAAGTGGCGTATAGGGAAATATGGTGTTAGTGGCCCTATATTTTACAGACCTTCAGCACATGATTTTTGGGGTAATGTGGTCAGTATTACGCCCGTGCTGCTTTACTTTCCCAGAAAAAAAATCCGGTACCCATTTAAGGCTGGGTGAACCCGGAAGCCGTCGGTTGGGATCGAACCCTACCCCTTGTCCGTGGTAGTCCAGTTCACTAACCACTGAGCTATCGCGGCTCCCTCAGGCAGAGTAGGCAAAGTGAAATGAGGAAGAAAGCACCAATGTTGGAACTTGGCACATGGAACGTAAGGACCTTGTGCCCTGGACTTGTTAAAGCAAACACACTGAAAGAAGGGCACATTAGAAATGCCGGGAACAAAATAGGCCGATCTATATTGCCTTTGTGAATCTCACAAAGGGCTTTGACTCATGAAAAATGATGGAAAACCCTGTGGATCAGTGGCCTTACTTGTTCATTCTGTGGCCGTGTGTATTTGTCAAACATTGGTAGAATTAGCCACGAGAGAAGCTGTTTGACAAAAACAAAACCTCAAAAAAATACACAATAGCCTCCACTAGACCGTCTGACATGACGAAAAGGGCCATATACATTATTTACGTAAAGCTGTTAGCATATCACTTTTTTCTCTAATTTTCCATTTCTTCTTTATAACCAGCTTTGCATCAGCTTCACATTTTGATGTACCTCTAAGCCTTGACTCTGTACAGTTCACCAACCACTCCAATTGCAGAACTGATGTAAAGCTGGTAAAGTCAAGGCAAAGATACGCACGTAAATGCATATAAATGTAAAGCTGGTACAGTCAAGGCAAAGATACGCACGTAAATGCATATAAATGTAAAGCTGGTACAGTCAAGGCAAAGATACGCACGTAAATGCATATAAATGTAAAGCTGGTACGGTCAAGGCAAAGATACGCACGTAAATGCATACAAATATAATGCTGGTACGGTCAAGGCAAAGATACGCACGTAAATGCATACAAATGTAATGCTGCAGTGAAGTCTTTTGACATATCCAGCGAGGCCCGGCTTGAAACGTCAATTACTCATCGACGGAAAAAATATGAGTACCTCCGAAGTCGGAGTTATCTGCCTGTGCGGCGTCGGACCCCTGTGCACACGGCTGCCTGGGAAAATTGCATTAACACGCAAAATTCAGTTCCTAATCTCTCGGTACTTCATCAGAGGTAAAAGCTGGCGAACAAAAAAATAATGTCTGAGAATACATGAAAGACTTGTTATTATTAATTTTCCTGTTATTTCTTCTTCTAGTCTCAGTCTATTATACTTTTCATTATTTTTATTTATTTTAAATACATACGTGTATGTTGTATGTAAAATGACTAAAAGTAATGTTGGAAGGGAAAACACAAGGTAAAAGAGGCAGAGGCAGGCCAAGACTAACATGGACGAGTAACATCAAAAGATGAACAAGTCAGCCTATGACAATCTGGATCATCAAAGCAAGGGACAGAGTGGAATGGCGCTCCATGGTAGCCAACCTTTGATGCTGAAACGGCACTCAATGATGATAATTATTTGTATGTGCGTTGTATGTTTGTTCCTGCTGAAGGCATTTTGAGCCGAAACGTCGTTCTGGTTTGTGTTGTACACTTGCTACGGGAAGCTTTAACCAAACCGGTTTTTGTCTTTTTTTCTATATTTATTTTTATTAATTTATTATTATTATTATTATTATATATATATATATACATATTTTTTTTTCATTTCTCCGAAAGCTGGTAAGAATGGGAGCAAGTAAAACAAATTATCCCATTATAGAGGCTCTCGGAGCTTCCTCCCATTATAGAGGCCCTCGGAGCTTCCACCCATTATAGAGGCCCTCGGAGTTTCCTCCCATTATAGAGGCCCTCGGAGCTTCCTCCCATTATAGAGGCCCTCGGAGCTTCCACCCATTATAGAGGCCCTCGGAGCTTCCACCCATTATAGAGGCCCTCGGAGCTTCCTCGCACTATAGAGGCCCTCGGAGCTTCCTCGCACTATAGAGGCCCTCGGAGCTTCCTCCCATTATAGAGGCCCTGGGAGCTTCCTCCCATTATAGAGCCCCTCGGATCTTCCTCCCATTATAGAGGTCCTCGGATCTTCCTCCCATTATAGAGGTCCTCGGATCTTCCTCCCATTATAGAGGCCCTCAGACCTTCCTCCCATTATAGAGCCCCTCGGATCTTCCTCCCATTATAGAGGTCCTCGGATCTTCCTCCCATTATAGAGGTCCTCGGATCTTCCTCCCATTATAGAGGTCCTCGGATCTTCCTCCCATTATAGAGGTCCTCGGATCTTCCTCCCATTATAGAGGTCCTCGGATCTTCCTCCCATTATAGAGGTCCTCGGATCTTCCTCTCATTATAGAGGTCCTCGGATCTTCCTCCCATTATAGAGGCCCTCAGATTTTCCTCCCATTATAGAGGTCCTCGGATCTTCCTCCCATTATAGAGGTCCTCAGATCTTCCTCTCATTATAGAGGTCCTCGGATCTTCCTCCCATTATAGAGGTCCTCAGATCTTCCTCTCATTATATAGGTCCTCGGATCTTCCTCCCATTATAGAGGCCCTCAGATCTTCCTCCCATTACAGAGGTCGTCGTTTCCCTCGTACTACTGACGCCCTCGGAGATACCTCGCATTACTCTCGTCACTCCAATTTTACTGTATCTTTTTCCACTGCTATATCTTCTTGCGTGATTATGCAAATGACTTCACTAGAAGTCCCCTCTACATACAGAACAAGCCAGAAGGTAAATACAACAGCGGGAAGGTCACACTGTTCCAACTCGTAAATAAATATATATATAATTTTTTTGGGGCTTTACACGTCGCTTTACGAGATGCAGACACTTTAATGCGTGTATGTATGGAGATGGTACGTCTATCTAGATTCAAGAGGGCTACTGTGAGATCGAGGGTAGACGTGTGAACTGGTTTATCATTTCACAAATTCACATTGCAGGGAGATATTACGGTCTGTTGTCCGATGTGCGACGGGGATAGTCCGACGACTAACTGTGTTTTATATGTTCGCATTTGAAGTCAGAAACGATGTCCTAACATCATCAAGCGCTATACTTATTATTTTTTTTTAAATATGGCGATCATCATTTTCAGGAGGACGAGAACTTCCGGTCAATATGGTGGATAGGTGGCAGGAACCATTAAAGGCTGTCTGAAAAGTGTTCCTTGTTGCAGTTTCCTCATATTCCAAGTCCGGCTTGTTGCAGGAGCTACTGAGTTAAGTGCTCTGTGCACACCGTGAGCTGTGTATTTCATCCGTTTTGATCATGTTTCGATATTCCGACTTCTTACGATGAATGAAGATATCGTATGACAGGGAACAGACGGTTGTGTTCACTTTCAGTGCGGTTTCGCACTGGAATCATCATCATTACAGCGTTTGGTGGCTGTTTCAGCAGTATATGAGATTTGGGATCATCACTATCATCAATACAGTGCTTGATGTCTGTTTATATGGTAGATAAGGCTCTGATTCATCAACACTATCATTAATACATTGTCTGATGTCTATATATGTGGTATATGATCATCACTATCATCTATACAGTGTCTAGTAGACACAGACGATCATGCCACAACTTTCTATTTTCACAACAGATTAACATTTCTGTAGTGTAAGTCAAGAACCCCGTTACGCCAAGTGGCGTGTAGAGAATATGGTGTTAGTGACCATCATTTTTACAGACCTTCAGCTCATGCTTTTGGGGTACTGTGGTCGGTATTACGCCCGTGCCGCTTTAAAAATCCTGTTCCCATATAAGGCTGGATGAACCCGTAAACCCTTGGTTGGGATCGAACCCTACCCTAGTCCTTTGCAGTCCTGTTCACAAACCACCGAGCTATCGCGGCTCCCAGTTGACTACATAACCACTCTATTACTCTGTCAGGTTTCCCTCTGTTTCATCTTCTCTCAATTTTTCCAGCTCTCACAACATACCTCTCTAGGTCGGCCTCTTTTACCCTCTGGTTTCAATTTAAGGACCTTCCTTGAGATTCTCTTCTTGTCCATTCTCATCACATTTCCAACCTGTAACAATCGTCTCTTGATTATAGGTGATACTTTCGGATACATTGTCATTTCGCTTATTTCTGCACACATTTTTAATTAAAACACCAGGGCTGAAACTAAGAATAGCAAAATGTTACATCTTTTCAATATTCCTGTATGGTGCAGAAACATGGGCATTAAACCAGAAAACAGAACAGAAAATTGAAGCCTTTGAAATGTGGATTTATAGAAGAATAGGTAGAATTGGATGGAAAGAAAAGAAAACAAAAGATGAAGTTTTAAAACAATTAAAAATGAAAAAAAGATTAGAGCAAGACAAATGAAATTTTTTGGTCATGTTAAAAGACACTACAGTCTAATAAAAGTAATATTAGAAGGGAAAATACAAGGTAAAAGAGGCAGAGGCAGACCAAGACTAACATGGACGAGTAACATCAAAAGATGGACAAGTCAGCCTATGGCAATCTGCACCATCAAAGCAAGAGATAGAGTGGGATGGCGCTCCATGGTAGCCAACCTTCGATGTGGAGATGGACAAGTCAGCCTATGACAACCTGCACCATCAAAGCAAGAGACAGAGTGGGATGGCGCTCCACGATAGCCAACCTTCGATGTGGAGAGGGCACTCGATGATGATGATGAGTTTTTAATTCATTCCATGGTATATGAAGTATTTTGTATTCAAATGAATGTCTTCTGAGCCGCAGCCTCATCATTTTAGTGTATGGTGTCTCTCACCTACGAAAAGCGGTTACAATACCATGTTTATCTACGTACATATTTTTGTTCTTCTCGGCAAACACTAGAAAGGTTAGCCCATACAACAAAATAACAGACGTATAGAGCACTGTCCCTAAATAAACTAACGAATTGTTTGTTATATTAATAGTGCATGCTGGGGGCCGGAATGTCGAACTAGCGTGCCGCGCCGGATCCAAGAGCCGTAAGTTGGAGATCATTGTTCTACGGCAGGTTATAGAGTACGAAGGCAGTGTATGGTCGTTGGTATTCTTCTTCTTCTTTCTTCTTCTTTCCTTCCTCATCTGCCTTTCAGCGTCGAGGGGAGATATAATTTGCGGTCTTTTGCTCTTCTGTTCGTCTCTGCTGCTGTTATGTTTCCTAGTGCTTCTAATATTCCCTCGACCCATCTTTTTCGTGGTCGACCCTTGGGTCTGGTGTTCTCACAACGATTGATTTCACTAAATGGTTTAGAGGTCAAATCTTGATTATAGCATTAATTGTTGGGAGCTCGTTAGTTCTTGTTGGTTCTGGTACAGTTATGGTGGTCATATGAGTTGAGTATGTGGCAGGGATTGAGGACGTGGTGGTCGTAGGATTGAAGGTAGAGGGTGCTGGAGACAGGAGAGAGAGAGAGAGAGAGAGAGAGAGAGAGAGAGAGAGAGAGAACATAGAAGAAAGGATGAGATGATAACGATAGAAATAAAGTAAGGGAAGGAAAAAGTGAGAAATAAAATAAAGTAAGAAAAAGAAGAAAGAAATTAAGGTAAGGAAAAGATAGAAAAAAGTAAGGTAATGAAAAGATAGAAATAAAGTGAGGTAAGGAAAAGATAGAAAGAAGTAAGGTAATGAAAAGATAGAAATAAAGTAAGGTAAGGAAAAGATAGAAATAAAGTAAGGTAAGGAAAAGATAGAAATAAAGTAAGGTAAGGAAAAGATAGAAATAAAGTAAGGTAAGGAAAAGATAGAAATAAAGTAAGGTAAGGAAAAGATAGAAATAAAGTAAGGTAAGGAAAAGATAGAAATAAAGTAAGGTAAGGAAAAGATAGAAATAAAGTAAGGTAATGAAAAGATAGAAATAAAGTAAGGTAAGGAAAAGACAGAAATAATGTAAGGGTAGGAAAAGAGAGCTTGCAAGTCAGGAAAATGGGTAACAAGAACTTAGAAAAAGAAGATGAATTCAGTGGCAAAGTGTGGGACGCAAAGCTCACCAATACCTGGCTTCACTGCATAGAGTTACAGTTGCCATAGAGAGAATGGAAGGCTATTGGAGAACATCCAGACAGAAAGCACAGGAGAAATATACAGTCCTGGACAGCATCCACAGTATGAGAAGGAAGACCTCTACGTCAAAGCTAGATACCGCACACCGTAAACGGAAAGTGTCAGCCACGGCGCAGGTTTAGAAGAAAAATCAGTACACACACGGAGACAAGTACTGCCCTGTGAAAGCTCATCGTGTGTCATGATATCGTTCTTACCCCTACATACACAAGTACTGTCCATGTGACTAGCTCATCGTGTGTCATGATATCGTTCTTACCCCTACATACACAAGTACTGTCCATGTGACTAGCTCATCTTGTGTCATGATATCGTTCTTACCCCTACATACACAAGTACTGTCCATGTGACTAGCTCATCTTGTGTCATGATATCGTTCTTACCCCTACATACACAAGTACTGTCCATGTGACTAGCTCATCTTGTGTCATGATATCGTTCTTACCCCTACATACACAAGTACTGTCCATGTGACTAGCTCATCTTGTGTCATGATATCGTTCTTACCCCTACATACACAAGTACTGTCCATGTGACTAGCTCATCTTGTGTCATGATATCGTTCTTACCCCTACATACACAAGTAATGGACATAGGACCAGCCAGATCTCCCACAGAACGTTACATTCACCACAGCCCGTCTGAAAGAATCTCTGTCTCTAGCCAGATCTCCCACAGAACGTTACATTCACCACAGCCCGTCTGAAAGAATCTCTGTCTCTAGTCAGATCTCCCACAGAACGTTACATTCACCACAGCCCGTCTGAAAGAATCTTTGTCTCTAGCCAGATCTCCCACAGAACGTTACATTCACCACAGCCCGTCTGAAAGAATCTCTGTCTCTAGTCAGATCTCCCACAGAACGTTACATTCACCACAGCCCGTCTGAAAGAATCTCCGTCGCTATCCAGATCTCCCACAGAACGTTACATTCACCACAGCCTGTCTGAAAAAATCTCTGTCTCTAGCCAGATCTCCCACAGAACGTTACATTCACCACAGCCCGTCTGAAAAAATCTCTGTCTCTAGCCAGATCTCCCACAGAACGTTACATTCACCACAGCCCGTCTGAAAAATCTCTGTCTCTAGCCAGATCTCCCACAGAACGTTACATTCACCACAGCCCGACTGAAAGAACATTTTCTCAGATCTCTGAACACTAAGACCAACACAATACCCCTTATTTACAAAATATTGTAAGACGAAAGACCAGTTTCAATGACATAAAAGAGTTCGGCATTAATCTTCAAAAACAGAAGCCAAAGAAGTGTGACCGAGACGTGGAGATAGTTTGTACGTCACCATTAATTAATATGGAACATTTGGGTTTTAAAAAATATGTATATATATAAATTCCTGGTATTCGTGATATTGTTATAGGTTTGTATATTATATTATTAATTTGATTAAAATTACTGTAAGGAATATATATATATATGTACAACAGAGGTGAGATGCAGAATGGCTAAGCCAAAAGCTGCTTTCTAAACAAATGAGGAAGATACTGTCCAATCCATTTTTGACAATAGAAACAAGAAAAAGAGTTCTTAAATGTTATGTAGAATCATTCTTACATATGGATGTGAATTATGGGCAATAGAACAGACAAAGAAAATCACTGGAGGCTGTAGAAATGTGATTTTACAGAAAAATGTTGAGAATACCATAGACAGCTAAGAAGAGTAATGAAAACGTTCTGAAAGAGGCCAAAGGAGAAAGAGAGCTAATTTCCAATATTAGGAAGAAACAATCATCATTTTTTGGCCATGTAATGAGAAAAGAACAGCTGGAATATATTGTAACAACTGGGAAAATTGAGGGACGAAGAGATAGAGGGAAGCAAAGAGAAAAGATACCAGACAGCTTAAGAGAATGGCTTGGCAGAAGGTCAACAACAGAAAAATTAAATAACTGTCGAGATCGAAAGTTGTGGAGAGACATGATCACCTACGTCAAACAGGCCCGACACGTGATGATGATGATGACGATAATATATATATTAAAAAGGACAACAATTTAGCTTTTTTTTTAAAAATGGGACAAACATTGGACTTTTGATTAAAAATTATACAAAAATGGAACTTTTAGTTAAAAATGGGACAAAAATTAAACTTTTTTTTTATTAAAAACGGGACAAAAATTAAACTTTTTTAAAATTAAAAAACGTGAAAAATTAAACTCTTTATTTAAAAATGGACAGAAAATGGGACTTTTTATTCCGAACGGGACACATTTGACATTTTTACTGAATCGGCGTGGAAAAAGACGGGATACTAGCCTGTTGAAAGCGCTACATATGGTCAGCCTATGTGGAGGGATCTCATGCAAGCCAGCCACAGACAAACTTTCAACTGATTGTTATCAAACCACCCTGATGGTAACAAAAGATCCCCTGTGGCCTGTATTTGAGGGAAGCAAAACGGAACCTGTCAGCTTAACAAACCAATTTGAGCGCCTGGTCTTTATCCAGTTTTCCCCGCTCGCGCGGGCGTACTAATGTCACAGTGACCCACTACTCCTGACCTCGTTTCCATATTTTTTTTTTTACCAGCTTAATCCTCTCTGTCTCTCTGAATCCCTCCTCCTGGCTTCCCCCCCCCCCCTTCTTTACATCACTTAACACTAGACCACAGCAGTGCAATCCGGCACAGACCCGGCATCAACGAAGACACTGCATAATGTATGCGCAATATCTCCGTTCCCTGGGACCCCCAGCCCCACGCAGTTCTACTCACTGATGACAGAGGCGTAGCCATCGCCTGCGTAACTACATGGGCCGTAATCAAAATGACTCGTATAGTAAATCACAGCTATCGGGGCAGCTTTAAGAGGTTAGATATTATCTTCTACTGGTCATAATCTTCTATTTCAACTTAAATGTTCCTAGCACACACGTCGCAGCTCGACACTGCTGAACAGGTTTCAAGACTGTACTGAATATAGAGAAAGGATTTTTTTTCTATCGGGGTGAAATAAAAATCCTGTCTCACACGTCGTGGCGACTGCTTGACCAAGCAGCCTTTATCCCTCTGGTTCTACCGTTGCCCCCCGACATACACCAGCAATGGTACTATGTGTCGTAAAGATAGTTTTTTTTTTTTTTTTTTACTGAATATAGAAATAATTGCAATGCTGCGATAAAGCTGGTAGCAGGAAAATACAGATATAAAATTTATTCCCGAGCTGTGATCGCAGCCCTATGCTATAGTCATGAGAAGACCTACGTGAAAGACATCGTCAATGATGGCTATTTTTTTTTAGTTAGCCGAGTTGGCAGCGTTCCCTAGCGTTTAGCTTTTCGTTGCAAGGCGCTGCGCCAAGAGTAACAATCTCGTACGGGTTCGATCCTGCTTCGGACCATATATTGTTTATTTTTTTCTGTTGATTATTTGTCATTTTTTTCCGAGTGCTGTAAACATACCTCTTCCTATGAATTGATTCGCTGATTATCGCCTCGGAAGTTTCCCTCTAGAATAATATTTATTTATTATTATTTGTCTCCTACAAGGGAGCCAGTGGTGGGGTGTAGCGTACACTCCTGCAAGGTATGGCGACAGCTTTACAAAAATAAACACAACAAAATACTGACGTTTCGGCCTACATGCGATCTTCCTCAGGAAACGAGATCAATATAAACGAACAACGAAATAAAGATAAACTCTACTACATCTAAGATGAGTGATCAGGTAAATCGAAGAGCAGTAGTAGACTTTATCTTTGTTTTATTGTTATGGGGAACTGGTTGGTCTCGAGGCAAGACGCCGGCCTCGAGACAGAGAAGTTGTGGGTTCAAATATCGGCTACACCAGTTGAGATTTTTATTTATGATTTCTCTCTGCGGCAACCACCCCTGGTCTCAGCAGCGGGGCCCGGCTTGAAACGTCAATTCAATTACTCTTGAACGGAAAAAAATATGAGTACCATCGAAGTCGGAGTTATCTGCCTGTGCGGCGAGGGACCCCTGTGCACATGGCTGCTAGGGAAAAATGGATTAACACGCAAAATTCAGTTCCTAGTCTCTAAGGACTTCGTCAGAGGTAAAAGCTGGCGAGCGAAAAAAAAATCATCATCATCATGTGCCATACCGGTTGGCGTAGGTGATCATGTCCCTCCACAATCTTCTATCTACAGTGCATCGTATCAGTTATGTTGTTGACTGTTTTCCATGCCATGACACCAAGCTATCCAGTATTTTCCTCTTTGTCGCCCGCGATCTCTCTTTCCTTTTATTTTGCCAGTTGTAACCAAGTATTCCAACTTTCCTCTTCTCATGATGTGCCCGAAAAATGTTGATTGTTTCTTTCTGATGTTTTTAAGAGCTCCCTTTTTGTGTTGGCCTCTTTGAGAACTTCCTCATTGGTCTTTTTAGCTGTCCAGGGAACTTTCAACATTCTTCTGAGAAATCCCATCTCTGTGGCCTCTAATCGTCTTTTCAATTGTTTGTTTACTGTCCATGATTCGCTTCCATAGGTCAGAATTGGTTCTATATAGCACCGATGAACTCTCTTTCTCATTTTTATTGAGATAGATTTGTTGTATAAGATATTTTTCATTTTATGAAATGCCATTTTCAAAAATAAAATAAATTAAAAAAATTTCATTGTTCGTTTTCTGAGGAATGCTGCCTGTAGGCCGAAACGTCATCATTTTGTTGTGTTCATTTTTTTGTAACGCTGTTAACATACCTTGTAGGAGTGTATGTTACACCCCACGCATGAGGAAACCCTCTGGCTCATAGATGCAAACACTAGAACACTAGAGGCAAAACTATATGGGTCTCTACATGAACCACAAAAGACAGTAAAATGTTAACAAGAAACGATATTACGGATATAGACAATATTTAATGCGAACGAAAGATAAATACATGGATGGATGGATTGGTAGTTGGGTGGATGAATGGATGGACTGGTGGGTGAATTGATTGGTGATGGATGGATTGGTGGGTGGATGGATGAAATGGAGGGTGGGTGGATTGATGGATGGGTGTGTGGGTCGATGGATGGGTGTGTGGGTCGATGGATGGGTGGATTGGTGAATGGATTGGTAGTTGGGTGGATGGGTGGTTGGATGAGTGAATGGACTGGTGGGTTGGTGGGTGAATGGATTGGTGATGGATGGATTGGTGGGTGGTTGGATGAATGAATGGACTGGTGGGTTGGTGGGTGAATGAATGGACTGGTGGGTGAATGGATGAAATGGAGGGTGGGTGGTTCGATGGATGGGTGGATGGATTGATGGATGGAATGGTGGGTGGGTGGATGGATGAAATGGAGGGTGGGTGGCTTGATGGATGGGTGTGTGGGTGGGTCGATGGATGAATGGATTGGTGGATGGATTGATGGATGGAATGGTGGGTGTGTGGATTGATGGGTGTGTGGATTGATGGATGAGTATGTGGGTCGATGGATGGCGGATTAATGGATGGATTGATGGATGGAATGGTGGGTGGGTGGATTGATGGATGGGTGTGTGGGTCGATGGATGGGTGGATGGATTGATGGATGGAATGGTGGGTGGGTGGGTTGATGGATGGGTGTGTGGGTCGATGGATGGGTGGATGGATTGATGGATGGAATGGTGGGTGGGTGGATTGATGGATGGGTGTGTGGGTCGATAGATGGGTAGATTGGTGGATGGACGGATGAAATGCGGGGTGGTTGGATAGGCAGGCAGATATAATTTGTTGTTACAAGTCTTAAGGGCTGAGTGGGTTATGCATTTGTCATTACTCTCAATGGTACGGGATCAACTATTCAACCAGCAAGGAAATCCGAGATGACGAAACCTATATGCTACCAAAGCCCCTTTTCTCTCTGATACACATTTAGGGGGAGCTTAAGCGCCTGCGACCTACAATCGCAATAGCAGGGCCGGCGCACCATCAGCTGACCAAGACCTAGCAGTTCTACCTCGTCGTGGTGTCCCCTGGTAACAGTCTGCGTCAAAACAGACTGGCTAACAGAAGCAAGGATCGCCGTGTTCCCTGTAGTGGTGGCTGTTACTGATTGAGGACCCAGTATTGCAGTACCTCTGGGCTGGACTAGTTTCCCAGCGTAGCCTGGGACAGACGACCTCCAACCTCCAGTAAGAGCCGGGAATGTCAAGAAAGCCATTACGACCCGCCACATCTTATGAGTCAAAAGGCAAACAAGCTCGTATCAACTCGTGGTAATCCGTCAACAACAACAACAACAACAACAACAACAACAACAACTCTCTGATACACACACACACACACACACACACAACTGTAAAACGACACGTGCCGCCACTGCAACCACAGCCCCTCATTACCCCTTCACGATCATCACCCCTCTCCCCAACCCAAAACCCGGTTCCTCATTCTTAAACCAGTTCCCAGCGTTCCTCCAGTGTATTCTGTCTGCCACACGCCAGGGCAGGCACGCTGTAGGGTCACACCCATTACCCACGACTATTCACGAACCTCCAGGAACATTCTCCGTGCCTGGTGGTTCGCATTTTTTGGCGGGCAAAGGTTTGTAAACTTTTTTTTTAGCCTTTCTCTTTCAAGATAATTTGATAAGGTTGAACTAAATCTATCGCACCTGGCCCCAAACTTAACAGAAAGCCTTACTGATTATCATCGGGTTGGTTTTTTTTTTATTTTTTGTTTTTTGTTGGTTTCCCCTTGGCCAGTTTCTGTTGTATGTGTTCGGCGTATCATCCTCATCGAGTGCCATCTCCGCAACGAAGGTTGGCTACCATGGAGCGCCATTCTACTCTGTCTCTTGCTTTGATGGTGCAGGTTGTCATAGGTTGATTTGTCCATCTCCACATCGAAGGTTGGCTACCATGGAGCGCCATTCTACTCTGTCTCTTGCTTTGATGGTGCAGTTTGTCATAGGTTTATTTGTCCATCTCCACATCGAAGGTTGGCTAACATGGAGCGCCATTCCACTTTGTCTCTTGCTTTGATGGTGCAGATTTTAGTAGGCTGTTGTGTCTTTCAACATGGCCCAAAAACGCATTTATTTTTTTAAAATTGTGTTTAGTAGTTCTCTCTTCAATCTTAGTTTTTTTAAAACTTCTTTTGTTTTCTTTTCCTTCCATTCAATTCTACCTATTCTTATATATACCCACATTTCAAAGGCTTCAATTCTTTGTTCTGTTTTCTTGTCTAATGTCCATGTTTCTGCACCATATAGGAATGTTGAGAAGACATAACATTTTGCTATTCTTAGTTTTAGTCCTGGTGTTATTTGTTGTGATGTTAGTCATGACATTAATATTACTTTTTGCCATTCATATTCTTTTCTTTATTTCAGTTGTACATTTTCCATCACTGGTTATAGTATGTCCAAGGTAGTTGTAGTTCTGAACTGTCTCCAGGTCTATTCCTTCAATTTTGATATCCACTTGTGGGTTTTGAGTATTTTCTTTGTTTATGATCATAGTTTTAGTCTTTTTGATATTCATATCTAGTCCATATTTTTTGCTTGTCCTGTTTATTTCATTAAGTAATTGTTGTAGATCTTTAGGATTTTCTGCTAGTAGTATAGTATCATCAGCATATCTTTCAGCGTATAGGAACACAAATAACTAAGAACGTTTTTAAAATATGAAGTGCGCGATCCAAAACACCAAACAGCACCTGGGCTGAAAAAGGTTAGAGACTCATAGGGAATAATAGAAGGAAAAGGTATGTGTTAGCACTCGGAAAAAATGACAAATAAACAACAACAGAAAAAAAAACAAAGAACAATATATGGTCCGAAGCAGGATCGAACCCGTACTCCATGCTTAATTAGCTGAGTGGCAGTGTACCAAGCGTTCGGCTTCTCGTGGCAAGGCGCAGTGCCATGGAGTACGGGTTCGATCCTGCTTCGGACCATATATTATTCTTTGTTTTTTTCTGTTGTTGTTTATTTGTCATTTTTTCCGAGTGCTAACACATACCTCTTCCTTCTATTATTCCCTATTATCGCCTCGGAAGTTTCCCTATTTAATAATATTTATTTATTATTATTTGTCGCCCTTAGAGACTCATATCTGACTGTTTACAAAAAGAGGAGTGATTAACTCTTTCAGTACGGAAGATTTTTATAATTTTAGCAGAGGAGATTTCAGAGACATATTTTTTATGTTTTTAAATATTAATCTACATGTTTTATATTTGTCTAACATATAACATAACATATTTGAAATTTTAGATAATTAAACAATGAATTAGATTTCAACGACACCAAGTTCATAGAAGACATATAAAAAGAATATGTTTGATGACAGTTTACACTAATCAAATTGAGAGTGACGCACTGTGCGGTTAAACGTATATAACCGAAATCGGTATGGCGTAAGATGCGTCGAAACGTACGTTAAGAGTTAAACATGTATCAAGATTCTAACAACTCCTGATAACTAATATCTTCAGTAATCAAGAGAAGACGATGGTCATATGTTGGACATGTGATGGGAAGAGATAATAACCGAATAACAAAGCAAGCCCTCATGTGGGGAACAATTGGTTGGAGGAAAAGAGGCTGACACAGAGAGACACTGAGAAAAACATTGATAAGAGAGGCAAGAGCAGCAGGAATCGGCTCCCTCAGTGAGATAGAGCTGCTTGCACAGAACAGAGACAAATGGCGAGATTTGATAAAATATCTTTACAAGGATTGACAATTGCTAGAACAAAAATTCAGATAAGAGAAAGAGTATCTGGGTCTATGCCCTATGGGCCGGCTACGGCTCAAAAGGTGAATATATAGAAGATCCTAAAGGATAAAGTGCGAGATTTGAATCGGCCTCCTAGCACTGGAGTTTTCACCCATATGTGCTTTGCCGCCTATCCAGGCGTGTTCAGAGACTTCTGGATAGTGTCGCTTCAAGCATCGACACTCACGATGTGAGGCAGCTTTCCTCACCTTCATAGAGTACTACTACCCTGGTACCCATTTCTGCCAGCGGCTGGGTCGACCGCAGGAGTATTTTTATTTTATTTGATCCAACTACGAGTACAACTCACACTGCTTCCAGCGAGAATCGAAGACGGGTTGTCCGAACGTCGGTAGTCCAGTCCAGGGCGGTTTTACCAACTAGGCTAACGCCACCTATCACATTACCCTCAAAACCCTATAACAATCAACTCATAAGTCAACCACACAATTTTAAGATTCGATAAGAGGCGACTAAGGAGGTTGATCGATGGCTTGACAAGCTGTCATTGTAAAAAGTTTTGTTATGGAAACAGAGCCATAGATTTTAGAAGCAGTGATCTCTGCAATGTGTGACATTTTGGCACGCAAGGTTTCTGTTTTTGAGATTGTGGTTCTGCCCTATGTGCCGTCTCCGGCTCGAAAGGACAGTAGATAGATAGATACCTAACCACATGTATATGTGGGCAGGAGACTCTCACTGATGAACACATATTTCAAGACTGTACAGAAGCACGCCAAGTGGCGTATAGGGAATATGGTGTTAGTGACCATAAATTTACAGATCTTCAACACATGATTTTTTGGCCAATGTGGTCGGTATTATGCCCGCGCCGCTTTACTTTCCCAGAAAAAAATCCGGTACCCATTTAAGGCTGGGTGAACCCGGAAGCCGTCGGTTGGGATCGAACCCTACCTCTTGTCCTTTGTAGTCCAGTTCACTAACCACTGAGCTATCGCGGCTCCCTCAGAATATAGTAGACAGTGGAAAATATATTGGCTCATATATACAAAAACCACAAAGTACTAGAGGTAGGGTTCGATCCCAACCGACGGCTTCCGGGTTCATTATCCTCATCGAGTGCCATCTCAGCAACGAAGGTTGGCTACCATGGAGCGCCATTCTGCTCTGTCTCTTGTTTTGATGGTGCAGGTTGTCATAGGCTGATTTGTCCATCTTTTGGTGATACTCGTCCATGTTAGTCTTGGTCTGCCTCTGCCTCTTTTACCTTGTATTTTCCCCTCCAGGATTACCTTTAGTAGGCTGTTGTGTCTTTTAACATGCCCCAAAAATAGCATTTGTCTTATTTGAATTCTTCCGTGTTCACCCAGCCTTAAATGGGTACTTGATTTTTTTTCCGGGGAAAGAAAAGCGGCACGGGCGTAATTCCGACCACATTACCACAACAATCATTTTCATAATTTTGAAGAAAAAAAATATCACCACCGCTTCTTTTGAGCTTTGAACCCGGATCGTTACTGTCCTAAGACCGACGTTGTACCTCTAGACTTCTCACCTCCGCATTTTTAAAATCATTTTCCATTTTTCCTGTTGGGCATTATAGTGAAAGAAAGCAAAAATAAAGGACTCACAGCGTTAATAGCAAAAAGACAGAGGTAATGGTAACAACAAAGAAAAAGACATCACCTCAGTGCAAAATAAAGAGAAGTGGAACAATATTAAAACAGGTAAATGAATTTAAATATTTGGGAACTTTGTTAACCTCAGACGGACGATGTACAAAAGAGGTGAGATGCAGAATGGCTCAGGCAAAAACAGCTTTCCAAAAAATGAGGAAGATACTGTGTAATCCATTTTTGACAATAGAAACAAGAAAAAGAGTTCTTAAATGTTACGTAGAGCCAGTCTTAACATATGGATACGAATCATGGACATTACGACAACAGACAAGAAAATCACTGGAGTCTGTAGAAATGTGGTTTTACAGAAGAATGTCGAGAGTACCATGGACAGCTAAGAAGAGTAATGAAGATGTTCTGAGAGAGGTCAAAGCAAAAAGAGAGTTAATTTCCAATATTAGGAAGAAACAATCATCATTTTGTGGCTGCCATGTAATGAGAAGAGAACAGCTGGAATATATTGTAACAACTGGGAAAATTGAGGGGCGAAGAGTTAAAGGGAAGAAAAGGGAAAAAATCGCCCGTGCGCTGCCGGAACCCGAAAGGGGAGTAAAGAATAGTGGCGCTGTACCCTACCAGGCATGTTCGTAAGAGGCGAGAAAGGAGGGTTAGACATGGGACTGGCTATCCTGTAAAAAAAATAAGCCGAAAAAACTTCACAAACATGGACAAGTCAAAGAGAGAAAAATTTAAATCCGCATCCAGGAAAGAGAAGGGCTCTCTGTCTAAGAGACATATGACGCAAGCCGGAGAAAGCCGTAAGGAGTTCGGGTTGCCGACTCACCCTTTGTCTACCAGGAAATCCTCCAGAATTGGCACCTGGAATGTTCGTACTCTAAAGGAACAAGGAAAAGCTGCACAGGTAGCAGCAGAAATGACAAACTACAAGGTAGATATTCTGGGAATGTGTGAAACAAGATGGCTAGGAACGGGTAAAATAAAACTAAATACAGGAGAGATGATTTTATCATCAGGACACCAGGAACCTGGAGCACAACATAGTGAAGGGGTAGCTATAATGTTATCAAGGAATGCACAGAAGACACTAATAGAATGGGAAGCAGTAGGACCAAGACTAATGAGAGCAACATTTAAAACAACCAAAAAGAAAATAAAATTACACATTATCCAATGCTATGCACCAACCAACGATAAAGTTTATTAACCTGATAAAAACAATTTATGAAGGAACGAAATGTAGTGTGGTGCACGAAGGACAACTTACAGAAGCATTTGAAATAAGAACAGGAGTAAGGCAGGGATGCCTTATGTCTCCATTTCTCTTTCTACTGGCCATAGATTGGATTATGAAAATAACTCAAAACAACAGAAATGGAATCCAGTGGTCACTGACCAAACAGCTTGATAATTTAGACTTTGCTGATGACATAGCTCTCCTATCACACAGCCATCAACAGATGCAGAATAAATGAGCATACTTGATGAGAGATCACAACAGCTAGGACTGAAGATTAATAGAGATAAGACCAACATTATGAGAATTAATACAGTTGGCAATAACCAAATAAAACTAGGAGAAATACCTCTATTAGATGTACAATCTTACATATATCTGGACAGTAATATAGATAAAGAGGGAGGAACAGAAAATGATACCAAAATAAGGATAGCAAAAGCAAGAGAAGCTTTCATTGCACTGGGAAACATATGGAAATCCAAAGAAATTAGGTTAAATACAAAAGTAAAAATTTTCAACTCAAATGTTAAGGCGGTCCTATTATATGGCTGTGAAGCATGGAGAACAACAAAATTGACAATCACGAAGATACAGACTTTCATTAATGGATGCTTACGCAGAATAAAAGGATGGAAATGGCAGGACAAAATCACTAACATAGAATTATGGAAATGTACCAGTGAAGCACCAGTGGATAAAGAGATACAGCGAAGATGATGGCGCTGGATAGGACACACACTGCGGAAGCCAACTGAGAGTATTACACAACAGGCCCTTTTGTGGAATCCCCAGGGGAAAAGACAAAGAGGAAGACCAAGGAATTCTTGGAGAAGACAGATAGAAGCAGAGATGAAGATGATGGGGAAGACATGGAATGATCTTAAAAGAATGGCAAGAAACAGAACGACTTGGAAAGTGTTTGTTGAAGACCTATGCTCCACTGGGAGCTGAAAGTGTTTGTTGAAGACCTATGCTCCACTGGAAGCTGAAAGTGTTTGTTGAAGACCTATGCTCCACTGAGCGCTGAAAGGTAGAAGAAGAAGAAGAAGAAGAAGAAAAAAGAGAAAAAATAACAGACAACTTAAGAGAAAGGCTTGGCAGAAGGTCAACAACAGAAATGATAAATAGCTGCCGAGATCGAAAGTTGTGGAGAGACATGATCACCTACGCCAGCAGGCCCGGTACTTGATGATGATGATCGTAAAAACGATTTTGTTAATGAAATTATAGAACAGGGACACATGGCGAGATTTGATAAAATATCTTTAAAAGAATTTAAAACTGCTGAAATAACAATTTAGATAAGAGAAGGAGTATCTTGGTCTACGCCCTATAGGCCGGCTACGGCTCGAAACGTCGATAGATAGAAAGACAAGCCAAGCCAAGCACAGAAAAATAATAGAACATTTTGACTGGTGATCTTTAGCCCCACTACGAACTTCAAAGATTGTGGATTACATGCAGCTCCTGGCAAACACGGCCTGCATACAAGCCTTACCTGACAACCTGGCCACTATACAACAAACGGTTAATGTCCCTGAACTTACTTTCCGAATTAGTTCAAGGCACGACTTAAACAAAGGGTTTTCAAACATTTGGAGATGGGACACAAGAAGTACATGTTTTCATCAGAATGCAACTTTGTGGGTCGTTAGTTATTCATCATGTGCTATACCGGTTGGCGTAGGCGATCATGTCCTTCCACGATTTTCTATCCACAGAGCATCGTATCAATTCTGGTGTTGATGGTTATGAGATGCTTTTGCCTGAGCCATTCTACCATCTCACCTCTGTTGTACATCTACCATCTGAGGTTAACATTGTTTCCAGATATTTAAATTCATTTACCTGTTTTAATAGTGTTCCACTTGTCTTTCTTGTGCATTGGGGTGATGTCTATTTCTTTGTTGCTACAATTACTTCTGTCTTTTTGCTATTATGGCTGAGTTCTTTGTTATTTTATTTCTTCGCGATTATCATTAAAAGAAAATCTCGTCGTCCCGACCTAAATCATCATCATCAAGTACCGTGCCTGCTGACGTAGGTGATCATGTCTCTCCACAACTTTCGATCTCGACAGTCATTTATAATTTCTGTTGTTGACCTTCTGCCGAGCCATTCTCTTATGCTGTCTGGTATCTTTTCTCTTTGCTTCCCTCTATCTCTTCGTCCCTCAGTTTTCCCAGTTGTTACAATATATTTATTCCACATCAGAAAGAAACAATCAACATTTTTCGGGCACATCATGAGAAGAGGAAAGTTGGAATACTTGGTTACAACTGGCAACATAAAAGGAAAGAGAGATCGCGGACGACAAAGAGAGAAAATACTGGATAGCTTGGTGTCATGGCATGGAAAACAGTCAACAACATAAGTGATACGATGCACTGTAGATAGAACATTGTGGAAGGACATGATCGCCTACGCCAACCCGTATGGCACATGATGGTGACAATATATTCCAGTTGTTCTCTTCTCATTACATGACCAAAAAATGATGATTGTTTCTTCCTAATATTGGAAATTAGCTCTCTTTTTGCTTTCGCCACTTTCAGAACGTCCTACCTAAACACTGAACTAAAATAGAAGGATTAGGTTGGACGACAAGTGTTGGAGTCAGTAAAGAACTTAGGACTGACTGGTGTCTGTTTTATTCTCGTCCCTAGAACGGTTGCTGTGTGTGGCGGACGCGTGATGGCCGAGGCTGACATGCTGAATGCCCACAGAAGGCGAAGGCGCGCCTCCCAGCAGCAGAGCTGGAAATTGTCAGCGACCCACCTTGCGTCAGGATTGTTGAACCAGAACCATCCAGACCGTACCCCACCTCCCGGTGGTGCTTCCAGTAACAGACTAACCGGTCTAGTCTGGGCAATCGAGTAGGGATCGAAGAGGGAAGTCAAACCGGTACTCAAAAATAACATAACGAAGTCGGATGTGTTGGACCGACAGGCGAAAATATCACAGTTTTACTGCAAAACACAACACAGCGCAGACACGCCCACTTAACTCTTTCCGTACGGAAACGTTTTATTAAAGCAGCGAAAGAGATTTCACAGATAAAATAGTTCATGTTTTTAAAATCAATTTACATATTTATATTTATCTAATATATTATAAAAAGATAACAAACGATGAAGTTTTAAAATAACTGAAAATAAAAGAGAACTACTAAACACAATTAAGACAAGACAAATGAAATTTGTTGGGGCATATTAAAAGACACAACAGTCTACTAAAAGTAATATTGGAAGGAAAAATACAAGGTAAAAGAGGCAGAGGCAGATCAAGACTAACATGGACGAGTAACATCAAAAGATGGACAAGTCAATCTATGTCAGCCTGCACCATCAAAGCAAGAAACAGAGTAGAATGGCGATCCATGGTAGCCAACCTTCGTTGCGGAGAAGGCACACGATGATGATGATGATGATGATTATATATGAATTTTTAGATAATTACCCAAGGAATTATATTTCACTAATACCAAGATGATACAAGACATGTAAAAAGAATATGGTTTGATGACGGTTGACACTAATCAAAATGAGAGTGGCGCACTCTACGGCGAAACGTAAGGAAAGAGTTAACTTCCTCTTAAGGGCGGTTGATGAGAAGGTGTATTCCAATAGTCATCGAGCGAACGCAAGCATGGAAGAATGCTCTCAGGGAGGCAGGGTGAGCTAACGATGCAGTCATTGATCACGAAGTCCATGTCCAGACTGCAAGAACAACAGGTCAAAGCTGGGGAAGCCAGAAAGTAGCGCTGTGCGGGAACACACAGACGAATAACAAATCAACACAGATCTGGAGTCTGCACACACTGAGGGACATACTGGGGAGGAGATATTGTTAACAGGTAAAGTAGGAGACTTGAATCGGCGTCTTAACGCACGAGTTTCCACCCATATGTGCTTGGTCGCCTATCCAAAAGTGTTCGGAGACTTCTGGATAGTGTCGCTTCAAGCATCGAAACTCACGATGCCATGCAACATTCCTCACCTTCCCAGAGTAATACTACCTTGGTACCAATTTCTACCAGTGGCTGGGTCAACGACAGGGGTAGTTTTTTTTTTTTCCCACCACGAGAACAACTCACACTGCTTCTAGCAGGAATCGAACGCGGGATGTGTGAACGTCGGTAGCCCAGTCGGGGGGTTTTCCCAACTAGGTTACCGAGGTTCCATGGGGAGAAGATCTGAGTACTTATAGCTATAGCATAGTTTCAATAAGATTGATCCGTCGACTAGACTAAACTAAACTGAACCAAACTAAACCAAACTAAACCAAACTAAACCAAACTAAACCAAACTAAACTGAACTAAACTGAACTAAACTAAACTAAACTAAACCAAACCAAACTAAACTGAACTAAACTAAACCAAACTGAACTGAACTAAACTGAACTAAACTAAACTAAACTAAACTGAAACAAACTAAACTGACCTAAACTGACCTAAACTAAACTAAACTGAACTAAACTAAACCAAACTAAACTGAACTGAAACAAACTAAACTAAACTAAACTAAACTAAACTAAACTAAACTAAACTAAACTAAACTAAACTAAACTAAACTAAACTAAACTAACTAAACTGAACTGAACTAAACTAAACTGAACTGAAACAAACTAAACTAAACTAAACTAAACTAAACTAAACTAAACTAAACTAAACTAAACTAAACTGAACTGAACTGAACTGAAACTGAACTAAACTAAACTAAACCAAACTGAACGAAACTAAACTAAACTAAACTAAACTGAACTGAACTGAACTAAACTAAACTAAACTGAACTGAGCTGAAACAAACTAAACTAAACTAGACTAAACTGAACTGAACTGAACTAAACTGAACTAAACTAAACTAAACTAAACTGAACTGAAACAAACTAAACTAAACTAAACTAAACTAAACTGAACTGAACTGAACTATTCTAAACTAAACCAAACTGAACGAAACTAAACTGAACTAAACTAAACTAAACTAAACTAAACTGAACTGAACTGAACTGAACTAAACTAAACTAAACTAAACTAAACTAAACTAAACTAAACTAAACTAAACTAAACTAAACTGAACTGAGCTGAAACAAACTAAACTAAACTAAACTAAACTAAACTAAACTAAACTAAACTAAACTGAACTGAACTGAACTGAACTAAACTAAACTAAACTAAACTAAACTGAACTGAACTGAACTGAACTGAACTGAACTAAACTAGACTAAACTAAACTGAACCAAACTAAACAGAACCAAACTAAACTGAACTGAACAAAACAAAACTAAACTAAACTGAACTGAACTGAACTGAACTGAACTGAACTGAACTGAACTGAACTGAACTGAACTAAACTAAACTAAACTAAACTAAACTAAACTAGACTAAACTAAACTGAACCAAACTAAACAGAACCAAACTAAACTGAACTGAACAAAACTAAACTGAACTGACCCGAACTAAACTAAACTGAACTAAACTAAACTGAACTGAACTAAACTGAACCAAACTAAACTGAACAAAACTAAACTAAAATGAACTGAACCAAACCAAACTAAACTGAACTAAACTGAACTGAACTAAACTAAACTAAACTGAACCAAACTAAACTGAACAAAACTGAACTAAACTGAACTGAACTAAACTAAACTAAACTGAACCAAACTAAACTGAACAAAACTAAACTAAAATGAACTGAACCAAACCAAACTAAACTGAACTAAACTAAACTGAACAAAACTAAACTAACAACTGGAAGGATAAATACCTACAATTTATACCTTGTAACTTATAATTTCCACCGTGAAAGAGATTGGAGCCTCATCACGTAACACTCCAAAGAAAGCCATGGAAAGAGATTGGAGCCTCATAACGCAACACTCCAAAGAAAGCCATGGAAAGAGATTGGAGCCTCATCACGCAACACTCCAAAGAAAGCCATAGAAAGTGATTGAAGTTTTAAAACAACTAAAAATAAAATAGAACTACTAAATACAATTAAGACAAGACAAATGAAATTTTTGGGGCACGTTAAAAGACACAACAGTCTACTAAAAGTGATATTGGAAGGGAAAATACAAGGTAAAAGAGGCAGAGGCAGACCAAGACTAACATGGACGAGTAACATCAAAAGATGGACAAGTCAATCTATGACAACCTGCACCATCAAAGCAAGAAACAGAGTAGAATGGCGATCCATGGTAGCTAACCTTCGCTGTGGAGACGGCACTCGATGATGATGATGAACTTATAATTTCAAATTCTTTCTAAACAAGAACATGTATTTAAAATGAGCAATTGCTAATACCCAACCACGCATTTCTCGAGTGACGCCCATGAGCAGAACAGGCAGACATAAAGAAGTCACTGGTCACTGAAAGCGACGCTAATGTTCGGCAGGTCATAGGCGACATAACTTGCAGGAATATTTCAGACCGCGAGCTAAATTCAATAGAGTGGCCATTATCACGGGCGGATATGATGAGCTTTTGAATTTATTATCATTAATGTTTGTGCTATTAATGTTTCCAGAAATGAAAATTGATCGTTTTGCAAATTATGAAGGGCAGGTTTTGAATTATTTTAATGGGGCATTAGATAAATTTGAATGGTGGAATTTTAAACTAAAAAAAAAACACGAATATGAGGATTAGCGAGTGATAGATAGAAGAGAGGGAGAATGAGTGAGTGAGTGAGAGAGAGAGAGATATGTAGAGAGCTGAAAGCAAAGATATGCACTTATATAAATTAAAAATCTTCCTTACAGCGTTCCCATACAGTGAGAACTAAAGTCTCTTTAATAAAATTAATAAATGAAATAATTTATTTTTTTTTGCTATACACAAAAGGAATATCAAATGGAAGATGCACCACGGAAATAACAAGCAGAATAGTTCAGGCTATATCTTGTGTAACAAGTCCATGTCAACAGAAGTGCGAAAGAGGGTTCATTGGTGCAATATAGATTCAACCCTGGCATATGGAAGTGAATCATGGACAGTAGACAATTATATGAAATGACGACCAAGAGATTGGATTTTGGAGAAGAATGTTGAGATTTTCTTGTTAAATAAGGACATTCTTAAAGTGGACAACAGAAAAAGGGAGTTTCTAAAAAAAAAATTCACAAAAAAATAAAAAATCATCATCGAGTGCCATCTCCGCAACGAAGGTTAGCCCATGGAGCGCCATTCTGCTCTGTCTCTTGCTTTGATGGTGCAGGTTGTCATAGGCTGGTTTTTCCATTTTTTTAATGTTACTCGTCCATGTTAGTCTTGGTCAGCCTCTGCCTCTTTTACCTTGTATTTTCCCTTCCAAGATTACTTTTAATAGGCTGTTGTCTCTTTTAACATGACCCAAAAATTTCATTTGTCTTGTTTGAATTGTGTTTAGTAGTTCTCTTTTAATTTTTGTTGTTTTAAGACTTCATCGTTTGTTTTCTTTTCCTTTCATCCAATTTTACCTATTCTTCTATATATCCACATTCAATTCTCTGTTCTGTTTTCTTGTCTAATGTCCATGTTTCTGCACCATATAGGAATGTTAAGAAGACCACACACACACACACACAAAAATCCATATTTAAAAATCTATATATGACACATCATAATAAGAAAAAAAGGTTGAAATTGTTACAACTGGCGAAATGCAGTGAAAAAGAGATAGCGGACATCAGAGAGAAAATACTAGATATTTTGGTGACGTGGCACGGTAAACGGTCAAACACGATGCACTGTGGTAAGAGAATAATGGAAGGACATGATCGCCTACGCCAATCGGAAAGACACATGATGATGATGCCATAATAAGTGCATAGATGTAATATTTTGTGACAACTGAAAATATTGAGGCAAAAAAATGTAGTGGAAAGCAGAGGGAAGAAAATATACAAAAACGGTTTAAGAGAATGGTTTGGTAGGAAAACAGCACCAATGGTACACAGTTGTCGAGGCAAAGTTCTAGAAAGACTTAGTAACCTACGTCGGCAGACTCGGTATTTAGTGATAATGATTCATGTCATTACACATCCTACAGCGCCATCATCGTCTGTATCATTTTATATGGCAGTGAATCATGGACAACTTATGCACAGCAGGAGAGAAGGCTAAATGTATTCCATATGCGATGTCTGCGCCGTATTCTTGGTATCACCTGAAAGGATAAATTGACAAACGTGGAGGTCATGACTCGCACAGGCCTCCCGAACATCTACACGCTGCTCAAAACAACATAGGTTACGCTGGCTTGGCCACGTACACCGTATCAAAGATGGTCGCATACCGAAAGATATACTCTATGGACAACTAGCAGATGGCAAAAGAACTAGGGGGCTCCCAAAATTTCGATTTGTAGATGTGTGTAAACGCGACATGAAGACTCTGAACATAAACCCTGCAGCCTGGGAAGAGATAGCTGCAGACCGCAATCTTTGGAAACACACTCTAAAGGTTCACCTCAAACAAGAAGCAGGCAGATTCATAGAGAAAGGGAATACACGGAGAAAGGAAAGACAATATAACATTTCTAGGGGTGCTGGAAAATATATAGTCAACTATGACTGACGGAGGCTACTATAGTCAACTATGACTGACGGAGGCTACTATAGTCAACTATGACTGACGGAGACTACTATAGTCAACTATGACTGACGGAGACTACTATAGTCAACTATGACTGACGGAGACTACTATAGTCAACTATGACTGACGGAGGCTACTATAGTCAACTATGACTGACGAGACTACTATAGTCAACTATGACTGACGGAGACTACTATAGTCAACTATGACTGACGGGGATACTATAGTCAACTATGACTGACGGAGACTACTATAGTCAACTATGACTGACGGAGACTACTATAGTCAACTATGACTGACGGAGACTACTATAGTCAACTATGACTGACGGAGACTACTATAGTCAACTATGACTGACGGAGGCTACTATAGTCAACTATGACTGACGGAGGCTACTATAGTCAACTATGACTGACGGAGGCTACTATAGTCAACTATGACTGACGGAGACTACTATAGTCAACTATGACTGACGGAGGCTACTATAGTCAACTATGACTGACGGAGGCTACTATAGTCAACTATGACTGACGGAGACTACTATAGTCAACTATGACTGAAGGAGACTACTATAGTCAACTATGACTGACGGAGGCTACTATAGTCAACAATGACTGACGGAGGCTACTATAGTCAACTATGACTGTCGGAGGCTACTACAGACAACTATGACTGACGGAGGCTACTATAGTCAACTATGACTGACGGAGGCTACTACAGACAACTATGACTGACGAGGCTACTACAGTCAACTATGACTGACGGAGGCTACTATAGTCAACTATGACTGACGGAGGCTACTACAGACAACTATGACTGACGGAGGCTACTACAGACAACTATGACTGACGGAGGCTACTACAGACAACTATGACTGACGGAGGCTACTACAGACAACTATGACTGACGGAGGCTACTACAGACAACTATGACTGACGGAGGCTACTACAGACAACTATGACTGACGGAGGCTACTACAGACAACTATGACTGACGGAGGCTACTACAGACAACTATGACTGACGGAGGCTACTACAGACAACTATGACTGACGGAGGCTACTACAGACAACTATGACTGACGGAGGCTACTATAGTCAACTATGACTGACGGATGCCTCTCACCACCCCTTTTTCTCTCATTATCTCTTTTTTTCTCACTGTATCTTTCTCTCTCAATATCCCATCTCTCTCTCACTATTTCTTCCTCTCTCCCTATCCCGTTCTCTCTAACCAGTCCTTTCTCTCTCAATATCCCTTTCTCTTTAACCATCCCATTTCTCTCATTATCCCATCTCTCTCACTATTTCTTCCTCTCTCACTATCCTTTTCTCTCTAACCATCCGTTTCTCTCACACTATCCCATCTCTCTCTCACCATCTCTTTTTCTCCCACTATCCCTTATATCTCATTATCTCTTCCACTCTCTCACTATTAAGGGGTTAAGGGAAAGAAATGCAAATGAATGCATAAAAATGCGAAGCTGCAGTAAAGCTGAATGTGAGGAAAAATTAAAAAGATAGAAAAAAATGGTTTGTTAGAAGCTTTACGTGATTAGTGGACGACACAGATTAAACAACGGTTCGGCCAAATAGGCTTTCAGTGTTTGCACACTGACCCCCGTGTGTACTGCTCTGGTTCTGTGTGCATTTGCGCACATTTCTGCACATTCACGACAGCCACACTCAGGTTACCATTTCCTTTTCATTTTGACCTGGGCCTGACACACAGAGAAGACATATTTCGATTATTTTTGTTTTGGATGTTTCGTTATTAGTTTTACTTACATATCTGTGTGTGTGTTTTTGTTTTTTTTTGTTCGTGCTGAAGGCCTATTGGGCCGAAACGTCGTTTAATCTGTGTCGTCCACTAATCACGTAAAGCTTCTAACATACCATTTTTTTTTTCTATTTTTTAATTTTTCCTCTCTCACTATCCCTTTCTCTGTCACTATCCCTTTCTCTATAACCATCTCTTCCTCTGTCACTATCCCTTTCTCTGTCACTATCCCTTTCTCTATAACCATCTCTTCATCTGTCACTATCCCTTTCTCTGTCACTATCCCTTTCTCTATAACCATCTCTTTATCTCTCACTATCCCTTTCTCTGTCACTATCCCTTTCTCTACAACCATCTCTTCATCTGTCACTATCCTTTCTCTGTCACTATCCCTTTCTCTATAACCATCTCTTCATCTCTCGCTATCCCTTTCTCTGTCACTATCCCTTTCTCTATAACCATCTCTTCCTCTCTCACTATCCCTTTCTCTGTCACTATCCCTTTCTCTATAACCATCTCTTCATCTCTCACTATCCCTTTCTCTGTCACTATCCCTTTCTCTATAACCATCTCTTCCTCTCTCACTATCCCTATCTCTGTCACTATCCCTTTCTCTATAACCATCTCTTCATCTCTCACTATCCCTTTCTCTGTCACTATCCCTTTCTCTATAACCATCTCTTCATCTCTCACTATCCCTTTCTCTGTCACTATCTCTTTCTCTATAACCATCTCTTCATCTCTCACTATCCCTTTCTCTGTCACTATTCCTTTCTCTATAACCATCTCTTCCTCTCTCACTATCCCTTTCTCTGTCACTATCCCTTTCTCTATAACCATCTCTTCCTCTCTCACTATCCCTTTCTCTGTCACTATCCCTTTCTCTATAACCATCTCTTCCTCTCTCACTATCCCTTTCTCTGTCACTATCCCTTTCTCTATAACCATCTCTTCCTCTCTCACTATCCCTTTCTCTGTCACTATCCCTTTCTCTATAACCATCTCTTCCTCTCTCACTATCCCTTTCTCTTTCACTATTCCTTTCTCTCTACCATCTCTTCCTCTCTCACTATCCCTTTCTCTTTCACTATTCCTTTCTCTCTAACCATCTCTTCATCTCTCACTATATGTGCCTCTCTCACTATCCCTTTCTCTCTAACCATCTCTCTATCTCTGCATCTCTCACTATCTCTTTCTCTCTAACCATCTCTCACTATATCTTTCCCTCCCACTATCCCTTTCTCTCTAACCATCTCTTCATCTCTTACTATCTCTTTCTCTGTCACTATCCCTTTCTCTCTAACCATCTCTCACTATCTCTGCATCTCTCACTATCACTTTCCCTCTAACCATCTCTTCACCTCTCACTATCTCTTTCTCTCTAACCATCTCTCACTATCTCTTTCCCTCCCACTATCCCTTTCTCTCTAACCATCTCTTACTATTCCTTTCTCTGTCACTATCCCTTTCTCTCTAACCATCTCACACTATCCCTTTCTCTCTAACCATCTCTTCATCTCCCACCATCCCTTTCTCTCTAACCATCTCTTCATCTCTCACTATCTCTTTCCCTCCCACCATACTTTTCTCTCTAACCATCTCTCACTATCCCTTTCTCTCTAACCATCTCTTCATCTCTCACTATCTCTTTCCCTCCCACCATCCTTCTCTCTAACCATCTCACACTATCCCTTTCTCTCTAACCATCTCTTCATCTCCCACCATCCCTTTCTCTCTAACCATCTCTTCATCTCTCACTATCTCTTTCCCTCCCACCATCCCTTTCTCTCTAACAATCTCTCACTATCCCTTTCTCTCTAACCATCTCTTCATCTCTCACTATCTCTTTCCCTCCAACTATCCCTTTCTCTCTAACCATCTCTTCATCTCTCACTATCTCTTTCCTCCTACCATCCCTTTCTCTCTAACCATCTCTCACCATCCCTTTCTCTCTAACCATCTCTTCATCTCTCACTATCTCTTTCCCTCCCACCATCCCTTTCTCTCTAACCATCTCTCACCATCCCTTTCTCTCTAACCATCTCTTCATCTCTCACTATCTTTTTCCCTCCAACCATCCCTTTCTCTCACGTGTGTATAAACATAACTAAGTAATCATAAGTAATAAAGAGCTTACCTGGGAGCATCAAGATCAAATCTCTACTTGAGTTTCATCAATCAATAGTGATGGCCACCACAGGCACCTGGTAGACGTTCCTAGGTATTGTCCGCAGGTGTGTACTAGACATTGGACAGCATCATCATCATCATCATCATCATCAAATACCGGGCCTGCTGGCGTAGGTGATCATGTCTCTCCACAACTTTCGATCTCGACAGTTATTTATCATTTCTGTTGTTGACCTTCTGCCAAGCCATTCTCTTAAGCTGTCTGGTATCTTTTCTTTTTGCTTCCCTCTATCTCTTCGTTCCTCAATTTTCCCAGTTGTTACAATATATTGCAGCTGTTCTCTTCTCATTACATGGCCAAAAAATGATGATTGTTTCTTCCTAATATTGGAAATTAGCTCTCTTTTTGCTTTGACCTCTTTCAGAATACGTTCATTACTCTTCTTAGCTGTCCATGGTATTCTCAACATTCTTCTGTGAAACCACATTTCTACAGACTCAATGATTTTCTTGTCTGTTGTCGTATTGTCCATAATTCACATTCATATGTTAAGACTGGCTCTACATAACATTTAAGAATTATTTTTCTTGTTTCTATTGTCAAAAAATGGATTTCACAGTATCTCCCTCATTTTTTGGAAAGCTGCTTTTGCCTGAGCAATTGTGAACATTTGTGTGACAGCGTTAAGCTCTTCTAGATATCATCATGATGTGTACGCGGTACTGGACCTCATCTAACATATGTACGCTGAAATGTGGACATCACCATGATATGTGGACGCTGTACTGTAGACATCATCATGACATGTGTACGCTGTACTGTAGACACTGCCATGACATGTGTACACTGTACTGTAGACGTCACCATGACATGTGTACGCTGTACTGTAGACATCACCATGACATGTGTACGCTGTACTGTAGACACCACCATGACATGTGTACGCTGCACTGTAGGCATCACCATGACATGTGTACGCTAGACTGTGAACATCACCATGACATGTGTACGCTGCACTGTGAACATCACCATGACATGTGTACGCTGCACTGTGAACATCACCATGACATGTGTACGCTGCACTGTGAATATTACCATGACATGTGTATGCTGTACTGTGGGCATTATCATTATGACATGCATGCTGTACTGTGGACATTATCATAACAGAAGGATGGCAATCCTGTAGACACAAACTACCAATCTGAAGTCGGATACACTTAACGTTAACAGCTTTACTATAAATCTCAACAAAACTCATATATATCCATTCCATCCCTTTTAGACTGGTCAATTATGTTTCGTTGCTGGTTGACAATGTAGGATTAGTTTTACTTACATATCCGTGTGTGTGTTTTTTTGTTTGTTCCTGCTGAAGGCCTATTGGCCGAAACGTCGTTTAATCTGTGTCGTCCACTAATCACGTAAAGCTTCTAACATACCATTTCTTTCTATTTTCTAATTTTTCCTCAATAAACAAAACAGTGGTCGAGTGTGCCAGGACGAGGATTGACCATCTTCAGTGCTGTCGGACTGTTTCTCGAGGTACCAAGAGATCTGGATGCTGTAGAACAACACAAAAAGGAAAAAAAAACCCTTTATATGACATATTTTGGGAGTAGTTGGGGAAAAAAAAGCATACAGAGAAGAAAAAAGAAAATAAATGATGAAAGAAATAAAAAAAATAAGGTTAAAACTTAAAGTAATGAGTGGATTGGCCAAAAAGTAATTTTAATGCCATGAAAAATATACTAACATCAAAACAAATAACAGCAGGGCTAAAACTAAGAATAGCAAAATGTTACATCTTCTCAATATTCCTATATGGTGCAGAAATATGGACATTAGACAAAAAAACAGAACAGAAAATTGAAGCCTTTGAAATGTGGATTTATAGAAGAATAGATAGAATTGGATGGAAAGAAAAGAAAACAAAAGATGAAGTTTTAAAACAACTAAAAATGAAACGAGAATTACTAAATACAATTAAGACAAAACAAATGAAATTTATGGGACATGTTAAAAGGCACAACAACCTAATAAAAGTAATATTGGAAGGGAAAATACAAGGTAAAAGAGGCAGAAGCAGACCAAGACTAACATGGACGAGTAACATCAAAAGATGGACAAGTCACCTATAACAATCTGCAGCATAAAAGCAAGAGACAGAGTGGAATGGCGCTCCATGGTAGCCAACCTTCGATGTGGAGATGGACAAGTCAGCCTATAACAACCTGCACCATCAAAGCAAGAGACAGAGTGGAATGGCGCTCCATGGTAGCCAACCTTCGATGTGGAGATGGACAAGTCAGCCTATAACAACCTGCACCATCAAAGCAAGAGACAGAGTGGAATGGCACTCCATGGTAGCCAACCTTCGATGTGGAGATGGACAAGTCAGCCTATGGCAACCTGCACCATCAAAGCAAGAGACAGAGTGGAATGGCACTCCATGGTAGCCAACCTTCGATGTGGAGATGGACAAGTCAGCCTATGACAACCTGCACCATCAAAGCAAGAGACAGAGTGGAATGGCACTCCATGGTAGCCAACCTTCGATGTGGAGATGGACAAGTCAGCCTATAACAACCTGCACCATCAAAGCAAGAGACAGAGTGGAATGGCACTCCATGGTAGCCAACCTTCGATGTGGACATGGCACTCAATGATGATGAATGAGTGGACGGCACAAGGTAGAAGTGGGAGCCGCGATAGCTCAGTGGTTAGTGAACTGGACAACAAAGGACAAGATGTCGGGTTCGATCCCAATGGACGGCTGCCGCTTCACCCAGCCTTTAATGGGTACCGGATTTTTTTCTGGGAAAGTAAAGCGGCACGGGCGTAATACCGACCACATTACACCATAAATCATGTGCCGAGGGTCTGTGAAAATTATGGTCACTAACACCATATTCCCTATACGGCACTTGGCGTGACGGGGGTACTTTACTCTACTAATAGACTATATAATAATACCAGTGGATAAAGAGATACAGCGAAGACGATGGCGCCGGATAGGACACACACTGCGGAAGCCGTCTGAGAGTATTACACAACAGGCCCTTTTTTGGAATCCCCAAGGGAAAAGCCAACAAGGAAGACCAAGAAATTCTTGGAGAAGAGAGGTAGAAGCAGAGATGAAGATGATGAGTAAGACATGGAATGATCTTAAAAGAATGGCAAGGAACAGAATGACTTGGAAAGTGTTTGTTGAAGACCTATGCTCCACAGGGAGCTGAAAGTGTTTGTTGAAGACCTATGCTCCACAGGGAGCTGAAAGTGTTTGTTGAAGACCTATGCTCCACAGGGAGCTGAAAGTGTTTGTTGAAGACCTATGCTCCACAGGGAGCTGAAAGTGTTTGTTGACGACCTATGCTCCACAGGGAGCTGAAAGTGTTTGTTGACGACCTATGCTCCACAGGGAGCTGAAAGTGTTTGTTGACGACCTATGCTCCACAGGGAGCTGAAAGTGTTTGTTGACGACCTATGCTCCACAGGGAGCTGAAAGGTAGAAGAAGAAGAAGATATAATAATACACAGATATAACACATGTGTGTGATGTATGTTTGTCCCTGCTGAAGGCATATTAAGCCGAAACGTTGTTCTAATTTGTGTTTCCCACTTATTACATACAACTTTAACAACACCGTTTGTTCTATTTTTCTTCTATATTTATTTTTTTCTCTCTCTCTCTCTCTGCGATCAGGACTCAATCCGAGTAGGACTCCAGGTTCTCGCACGAAGACAGCTGTCTGTTTAAGCCTGTTAGATCCACCCTGATTGAGTACCTGTTAAAACGTTGCACTGTGTTCTGCGCCAGTGGCCCAGTGCATCCGATTTCAGCCAGCATTTTGTTCAGGTTTGCTTTCCTTAGCCTTTGATTGTCCCCAATCTTCCTGCAAGGCAGCAGATTGTCTTTTCTGTAGGGGGATTCTGCCCTTAGATGGTCGGCCCTCCCAGGTTTACGAGCACCGTCTGCCCGAGTCACTAGAGGTGACTAACACAGACTAACAATTTTTTTTCATTTCTTCTTACAAATAGCTTTACCGCAGCTTCGTATTTGTATGCATTTCGTTGCTTTGACCCTATGGGAGTAGCATCAGATTGTATGTAATATGGTGTCAAAGTGTTGCTGGTCTTGTTTCGTTTAACAACATACTCAATATCCTGTATGATGCAGAAACACTGACACTAAAAAATTCGAAATCTTTGAAATGTGGATTTATAGAAAAATGAGGACAGTTGGATGAGAGGAAAAGAAAACAAACAATCTTCTTCTTCTTCTTCTTTCTTTCCTCATCTGCCTTTCAGCGTCGAGGGGAGATATAATTTGCGGTATTTTGCTCTTCTGTTTGCCTCTGCTGCTGTTGTGTTTCCTAGTGCTTCTAATATTCCATCGACCCATCTTTTTCGTGGTCGACCCTTAGGTGTGGTGTTCTCACAACGTTTGTTGAAGGCTCGTTGTGTTGTGTTTTGTTTCATTCTGCCTTGTCACGTGGCCAAACCATTTTATCTGTTCTTTCCTTATATATTCTATGACGGCAGCTGTTCCTAGCTTTTTTTCCTCAGTTCTTCATTTCTGATCTTATCTCTCAGACTGTTTCCTGTCATTCGTCTAACACATTTCATCTCAGTAGAGGTTATTTTTCTTATTGTTCTTGCATCTAGAGTCCAGGTCTGGCATTGGTAGCACAACGTTGGGATAAAGATTGTATTGTAGAGTCCAGGTCTGGCATTGGTAGCACAACGTTGGGATGAAGATTGTATTGTAGAGTCCAGGTCTGGCATTGGTAGCACAACGTTGGGATGAAGATTGTATTGTAGAGTCCAGGTCTGGCATTGGTAGCACAACGTTGGGATGAAAAGATAAACGAACAATGATGGTCTAAATCAGTTGAAAATGAAAAAAAAAAAAAAAAACAAGAAGTACTAACACGATGCTGAAAGGAGAACTGAAATTGTCGGGACATGTGAAGAGGCATAATACCTGCTAAAAGTCGTCTTGGAAGGGGAAGGTACAAGGTATATGAGGCTGAGGCTGACGACAAGACTAAAGTGGACTGATGAACCTATGGCAACGTGCACCAGTCAGACAAGAGACTGAGTAAAATGGTGCTTCGTGGTAGCCAACCTTCGATGTGGAGATGGCACCCAATGAATGGCGCTTCATGGTAGCCAAACTTTGATGTGGTGATGGCACCCAATGAATGGCGCTTCATGGTAGCTAACCTTTGATGTGGAGATGGCACCCAATGAATGGCGCTTCATGGTAGCCAACCTTCGATGTGGAGATGGCACCCAATGAATGGCGCTTCGTGGTAGCCAACCTTCGATGTGGAGATGGCACCCAATGAATGGCGCTTCATGGTAGCCAACCTTCGATGTGGAGATGGCACCCAATGAATGGCGCTTCATGGTAGCCAACCTTCGATGTGGAGATGGCACCCAATGAATGGCGCTTCATGGTAGCCAACCTTCGATGTGGAGATGGCACCCAATGAATGGCGCTTCATGATAGCCAACCTTCGATGTGGAGATGGTACCCAATGAATGGCGCTTCATGGTAGCCAACCTTCATCACATCTCATCACATGACCACCTTCTTCTCTTGTTGTCTCTTCTCATCACATATCCAACATATGACCACCATCTTCTCTTGTTGTCTCTTCTCATCACATATCCAACATATGACCACCTTCTTCTCTTGTTGTCTCTTCTCATCACATATCCAACATATGACCACCTTCTTCTCTTGTTGTCTCTTCTCATCACATATCCAACATATGACCACCTTCTTCTCTTGTTGTCTCTTCTCATCACATATCCAACATATGACCACCATCTTCTCTTGTTGTCTCTTCTCATCACATATCCAACATATGACCACCTGCTTCTTTTGTTGTCTCTTCTCATCACATATCCAACATATGACCACCTTCTTCTCTTGTTGTCTCTTTTCATCACATATCCAACATATGACCACCTGCTTCTTTGTTGTCTCTTCTCATCACATATCCAACATATGACCACCATCTTCTCTTGTTGTCTCTTCTCATCACATATCCAACATATGACCACCTTCTTCTCTTGTTGTCTCTTCTCATCACATATCCAACATATGACCACCTTCTTCTCTTGTTGTCTCTTCTCATCACATATCCAACATATGACCACCATCTTCTCTTGTTGTCTCTTCTCATCACATATCCAACATATGACCACCCTCTTGTTGTCTCTTCTCATCACATATCCAACATATGACCACCCTCTTGTTGTCTCTTCTCATCACATATCAAACATATGACCACCATCTTCTCTTGTTGTCTCTTCTCATCACATATCCAACATATGACCACCCTCTTGTTGTCTCTTCTCATCACATATCCAACATATGACCACCCTCTTGTTGTCTCTTCTCATCACATATCCATCATATGACCTTCATCTTCTCTTGTTGTCTCTTCTCATCCATATCCAACATATGACCACCATCTTCTCTTGTTGTCTCTTCTCATCACATATCCAACATATGACCACCATCTTCTCTTGTTGTCTCTTCTCATCCATATCCAACATATGACCACCATCTTCTCTTGTTGTCTCTTCTCATCACATATCCAACATATGACCACCCTCTTGTTGTCTCTTCTCATCACATATCCATCATATGACCTTCATCTTCTCTTGTTGTCTCTTCTCATCCATATCCAACATATGACCACCATCTTCTCTTGTTGTCTCTTCTCATCACATATCCAACATATGACCACCATCTTCTCTTGTTGTCTCTTCTCATCATATCCAACATATGACCACCATCTTCTCTTGTTGTCTCTTCTCATCACATATCCAACATATGACCACCATCTTCTCTTGTTGTCTCTTCTCATCACATATCCAACATATGACCTCCTTCTTCTATTAATGAAATAGAAGACATCATCATGTGTATCTATTTTCATAAATTATCGGTTCGACAGTCCATTTAACTAACGATGAAGGGAACAATAGTGAGAGAACAGGGTCAAACCTAATGTCGTAGGAGAGAATAGAGAAAGGAAGATAATCGCTAAATTAATTTTTTTTAAAACAACAAGAGGTTATTTCCCTTGAATTATAAAAAAAAAATTAAAAAAAAAACAACGGTCTGTCATTGAGTAAGATCAAGGAAGGGAAACTCTCAACGAGGCAAGCACAAAATGTAAATCACATCATATGAAGTGGAAAGTTATAGGGAATATGGTGTTAGTGACCATAATTTTACAGACCTTCGGAAACATGATTTTTGGGGTAATGTGGTCGGTATTACGCCCGTGCCGCTTTACTTTCCCAGAAAAAAATCAGGTGCCCAATTAAGGCTGGGTGAACCCGGAAAAGGGAGCTCTTAAAAAACATCAGAAAGAAGCAATCAACATTTTTCGGGCACATCATGAGAAGAGGAAAGTTGGAATACTTGGTTACAACTGGCAAAATAAAAGGAAAGAGAGATCGCGGGCGACAAAGAGAGAAAATACTGGATAGCTTGGTGTCACGGCATGGAAAACAGTCAACAATAGAACTGATACGATGCAGTGTAGATAGAAGATTGTGGAGGGACATGATCACCTACGCCAATCGGTATGGCACATGATGATGATGATGAACCCGGAAGCCGTCGATCAGGATCGAACCCGACCTCATGTCCTTTGTAGTTCGCTAACCACTGAGGTATCGCGGTTCCCGAATTGAGCATTAAGTAAAGTAAAAATACCCCGTCACGCCAAGTGGCGTATAGGGAATATGGTGTTAGTGACCATAATTTTTGAAGACCACTGACACAAAATTGCTGGGGTAATGTGGTCGGTATTACGCCCGTGCCGCTTTACTTCCCATAAAAATCCGGTACCCATTTAAAGCTGGGTGAACGCAGAAGCCGTCGGTTGGGATCGAACCCTACCTCTTGCCCTTTGTAGTCTAGTTCACTAACCAAATTGAGCAGTGCAGATGGGAAAATCCTAATGAAAATGTTACAACCAAATGGCAATGCATAAAATCAAGCATGCAAGAAACTCGCGACATCTTACCAAACCCACGTTGAGATCGTTGGTTGCATGACCATTTCTCTTATCTCTATATTAGTATTGAACTCATCTCATTGTAGATGAGACCGTTGGTTGCATGACCATTTCTCTTATCTCTATATGAGTATGGAACTCATCTCATTGTAGATGAGATCGTTGGTTGCATGACCATTTCTCTTATCTCTATATGAGTATGGAACTCATCTCATTGTAGATGAGATCGTTGGTTGCATGGCGATTTCTCTTATCTCTACATTAGTCTTGAACTCATCTCATTGTAGATGAGATCGTTGGTTGCATGGCGATTTCTCTTATCTCTACATTAGTCTTGAACTCATCTCATTGTAGATGAGATCATTGGTTGCATGACCATTTCTCTTATCTCTATATTAGTCTTGAACTCATCTCATTGTACACAGAGCAGCCATCTTAGGCATTTATCTTCAAAATCATTTAGTTTTCTCTCAATCTCTTTTGACGTTTTCCAGCTTTCATGCGTAGGTAAAGGGTGATTATATGTTTGGGTAGAATATTCTAAGTTTGGTTTTCCTTCTAAAAAGTAAAGTACCCCCGTCACGCCAAGTGGCGTATAGGGAATATGGTGTTAATGACCATAAATTTTACAGACCTTCAGCACATGATTTTTGGGGTAATGTGGTCGGTATTACGCCCGTGCCGCTTCACTTTCCAAAAAAAAAAAAATCCGGTACCCAATTAAGGCTAGGTGAACCCGGAAGCCGTCGGTTGGGATCGAACCCTACCTCGTGTCCTTTGTAGTCCAGTTCACTAACTACTGAGGGTGTCCGGTTAGCGCAATCGATATGCGGTTGGCTTACCACGGCAACAGCCGGGGTTCGTACCCTGGCGGGGACACCTGGGTTTTACTAATTCCCTTCAAAATTAGTACCTCTGAAGTCGGAGTAAATCTGCCTGCATGGCGAGGGGCATCCTGTAATGGGATAAAACAGACTTTACACGCAAAATTCAGTCCCACAAAATTGAGTGGGTGGGACTTCGTCAGAGGCCAAAGCTGACGAAAGCGAACGAACTAACCACTGAGCTATCGCAGCTCCGGTTTTCCTTCTTAGTATCTTTGATTTCCATATTTTGTCCAGGTTTTTAAAATTCGCTGCCGCTTTTGCTATCCTGTTTCTGATATCTTTCTTTGTTTCACCTTCTTGATCTATATTCTTCTTCTACCTTTCAGCTCCCTGTGGAGCATAGGTCTTCAACAAACACTTTCCAAGTCATTCTGTTTCTTGCCATTCGGGATCTTAAAAGATCATTCCATGTCAACCCCATCATCATCATCTCTGCTTCTGTCTGTCTTCTCCAAGAATTTCTTGGTCTTCCTCTTTGTCTTTTCCCCTATCTATCTATCTATTGACCTTTCGAGCCATAGCCGGCCCATAGGGCGTAGACCAAGATACACCTTCTCCTATCTGAACTTTTGTTCTAGCAGTTTTCAATTCTTTTAACGATATTTTATCAAATCTCGCCATTTGTCTCTGTTCTGTGCAAGCAGCTCTATCTCATTGAGGGAGCCGAATCCTGCTGCTTTTCCCCCTGGGGATTCCAAAAAAGGGCCTGTTGTGTAATACTCTCAGTTGGTTTCCGCAGTGTGTGTCCTATCCAGCTCCATCGTCTTCGCTGTATCTCTTTATTCACTGGTATTTGACTGGTACATTTCCATAATTCTATGTTAGTGATTTTGTCCTGCCATTTCCATCATTTTATTCTGCGTAATCATCCATTAATGAAAGTCTGTATCTTCATTATTTTCAATTTGTTGTTCTCCATGTTTCACAGCCATATAAAAGGACTAACTGAACATTGGAGTTGATAATTTTTATTTTTGTATTTAACCTAATTTCTTTGGACTTCTGTATATTTCTCAGTGCCACAAAAGCTCCTCCTACTTTTGATATCCTTATTTTGGTATCATTTTCTGTTCCTCCCTCTTGATCTATATTACTGCCCAGATATATTTAGTGGCCTACTCTTTCCAATGCCTGGTGATTGAGATATATATTACCCTCTGTGGTACTGTTATTTTTCATTATCTTAAATATGTTGTTGATAACAAACAAAGCAATACACCTCACAAATTGAAAAGATGGTTAGAATTCTGTTGATAGATTAATTGTTTATTTTCTCAACAAAGATCAACAAATGTGAATTATCAACACAAAAACCATGCAAAACAATTCTCAACATGGTTAATCAATACGTCAAGGCAGTTAACATATTAACAAATGTTATCAACAACAAACAGAACAATAAATTATTTTTAAAATATGATAAAATTAAGATTATATATCAAGTACTGTCTTTGTTGGGTTTGGAAAGGTGGAAAGGGGATCTGGTCGATTCGGAGTAAAATAATTGGAAAAGTAGATGTATCTACAATCAAAACCTCACAGGAATAATCAGTCTGCATCTATCTATCTATTGTCCTTTCGAGCCGAAGACAGCACATAGGGCAGAACCACAATCTCAAAAACAGAAACCTTGCGTGCCAAAATGGCACATATTGCAGAAATCACTGCTCTAAAATATATGGCTCTGTTTCCATAACAATACTTTTTACAATGACAGCCTGTCAAGCTATCGATCAACCTCCTTAGTCGCCTCTTACGACATGCCTGGAAGGCCACAGTGTCACTATTCTTTATCAGTCTGCATACTCTTCAAGAAATGCTGGGATGGGTAGCGGAGCAGATATGGGGATGCCCCGGCTGCTATGAAACTGATTCCATGAATAGAATTGAATTGCTGGATAAGGGAAGATTTCTATTTTCTAATGGTCAATGATTTGATTCTGATTGATGCCTTCTAAATTCATCAAATATTAAACAGGTACCAGATTTCAGATTTTTTTTCTGAGAACGAGACAGCTCTGGCATAATCCTGACCACATTACAAAAAATATGTACTGAGAGGAAAACAGTAAGGGTATTCTTTAACTAACAGGAATCAGATTTACATTCAATGATTGGTAAATAGAAGGATTTAACTCGCTCACAAAATATGAAAAGAATAGTTAAGTTAGGTCGACGAATCATCCACTTTGTACGTCAGACGCCCATAAGTATTCAGATCTCTTCCCCAGTATGTCCGTCAGAGTGTGGAGAGTGACAACTCAAAAAATATGAAAGAATTTAACAACTTCAATATGAACAGACAAGCAACATTAAATCTGAAAGTTAGATACCAGTTGAATTGGGCAGGTCAACTGGCATGAATTCAACTCCTTGTGATGACATTAATGCACAACTTCTTTGATACTTCTAAGTTCAGTAAATTATCATCACCATTGTCTATTAATATATGCCTGCTGGAGTTGGTGACCATGTCTCTTCACAACTTTCTACAATAATTTATCAACTTTTTTATCTGTTTGTCATTAAACCATTCTCTGTAACTGTGTGATATTTTCCCCTCTGTTTCTTCTCCCCTGAATTTTTTCCTGTTGTCACAATATATTCCAGTTGTTCCTATCTCATTACCTGACAATGAAGAAATAATTATAGTCTTCTTCTGGTGTTGGCAACAAATTTTCTTTTTGCTCTGGTCCCTTTTAGAACGTTCTCATTATAATTTGTAACTAAACAAGTGCACAGCCTCAAATACTTGCACATAGAGTCAATTGTGACCTATGCAGGTGAACCATGGACAGCAGACAAACAGATGAAAAGATGATTGGAGGCTACAAAGATGGGATTTCTATGATTAATTTTGAGTTCCTGGATAGCTAAAAATACCAACAAGGAAATTTTTAAAGACCAACCAAAAAGGGAGCTCGCAGAAAACATCAGAAAGAAACAATCAACATTTTTCAGGCACATTGTGAAAAGAGGAAAGTTGGAATACTTGATTACAACTGGCAAAATAAAGGGAAAGAGAGATCGTGGACTACATAGAGAGAAGATACTAGATAGCTTGGTGTCATGGCATGGTAAACAGTCAACAACAGAACTGATACAAGGCACTGTGGACAGAGAATTGTGGAAGGACATGATCATCTACACCAACTACTATGACACATGATGGTATTCTCATCACTCTTCCATAAAAGCATAGTTCTGTGGCCCCCAACCATTTCACGTAAACCCTAAACAAACATTTAAACTATCGTTTCTTCAGACTAACAAAGAATAACATATGTTTGCTGTCAGAAAAGAGAGAACTATAGTTCGTTCAGAAATCTATGCCCACAGAGTTGATCAATTATCTCAGAAACTGCTTGATGAATTTCTGTAATTCTTTCTCATGAAATATTATTTTTTCACCGACCTTAAGAATTTGTAACATTTAAGTACAAAGGTAGTCTGAATTATGCATAATTAAAAAAAAAATATATAATTTAAGGAAAATATCAAACCGTGTGCTTTAAACATTAGATTTTACTGTAAATTACGTTGATTTTCTAACAAATCTCTGAGTGGAATGCATCTTACAAGTTATGGGTCAGTGAGTGCGAGATGGTGCTAAAATTGTGTGGAGAGCACGTGAAATTTGCCTTTTTAAACAGTGAGTTGATTACAGCAAATGTGGGTATTGTAAAATCCTACAAATTAGGACAAGCAAGAAAATCATATTTTTATATACCTCAAAGAAACAAAAATCTTTCCTAAATGCATGACAGTAGGGCAAAACATTCAGACTGAAGGTCGGTGGAAAAATAAGATTTCTTGAAAAAGAATTACAGAAATTCATCAAAAAGTTTCCGAGATAATTAATAAACTTTGTGAGCACGAATTCCTGAATGAACTATAGTCCTGCAGTGGGTACCAGCACACAGCGGTATCTCTTGGAACGAGAAAGCAGATGAACTCGCAAAACAAATTGGTAGCCTTCAACGGTCCAACTAGCCCCAGAGTCTCAAAGAAATAACAACAATCCTGAAACAAGCTAGGGAAACAGAATGAGGGAGAGTTATATGGGAAATATGAGTCAGATCATGGCAGCTTATACAGACTCAGCAGGTATAAGCACACCAAGATATTCAGTGACTTTGTAACTTTTTTACTGTGGAGCATTCAGACAGACTACAGAACATATCCTACAGGACTGCAGCACTTTCAACACAAGAACATCCAGACAGACTACAGAACATATCTTACAGGACTACAGCACTTTCAACACAGGAACATCCAGACAGACTACAGAACATATCCTACATGACTGCAGAACTCTCAACACAGGAACATTCAGACAGACTACAGAACATATCCTACAGAACTGAAGGACTTTCAACACAGGAGCATCCAGACAGACTACAGATCATATCCTATAGGACTGCAGCACTTTCAACACAGGAGCATCCAGACAGACTCCAGAACATATCCTACAGAACTGCAGCACTTTCAAGACAGGAGTATCCAGAATATATCCTACAGAACTGCAGCACTTTCAACACAGGAGTATCCAGAACATATCCTACAGGACTGCAGCACTTTCAACACAGGAGCATCCAGAACATATCCTACAGGACTGCAGCACTTTCAACACAGGAGCATCCAGAACATATCCTACAGGACTGCAGCACTTTCAACACAGGAGCATCCAGACAGACTCCAGAACATATCCTACAGGACTGCAGCACTTTCAACACAGGAGCATCCAGAACATATCCTACAGGACTGCAGCACTTTCAACACAGGAGCATCCAGAACATATCCTACAGGACTGCAGCACTCTCAACACAGGAGCATCCAGACAGACTCCAGAACATATCCTACAGAACTGCAGCACTTTCAACACGGGAGTATCCAGAACATATCCTACAGGACTGCAGCACTTTCAACACAGGAGCATCCAGAACATATCCTACAGAACTGCAGCACTTTCAACACAGGAGCATCCAGAACATATCCTACAGAACTGCAGCACTTTCAACACAGGAGTATCCAGAACATATCCTACAGAACTGCAGCACTTTCAACACAGGAGTATCCAGAACATATCCTACAGGACTGCAACACTCTCAACACAGGAGCATCCAGACAGACTCCAGAACATATCCTACAGGAATATGCAACACTCTCAACACAGGAGCATCCAGACAAACTCCAGAACATATCCTACAGGACTGCAACACTCTCAACACAGGAGTATCCAGACAAACTCCAGAACATATCCTACAGGACTGCAGCACTCTCAACACAGGAGCATCCAGACAAACTCCAGAACATATCCTACAGGACTGCAACACTCTCAACACAGGAGCATCCAGACAAACTCCAGAACATATCCTACAGGACTGCAACACTCTCAACACAGGAGCATCCAGACAAACTCCAGAACATATCCTACAGGACTGCAACACTCTCAACACAGGAGCATCCAGACAAACTCCAGAACATATCCTACAGGACTGCAGCACTCTCAACACAGGAGCATCCAGACAAACTCCAGAACATATCCTACAGGACTGCAGCACTTTCAACACAGGAGTATCCAGACAGACTACAGATCATATCCTACAGGACTGCAGCACTTTCAACACAGGAGCATCCAGAACATATCCCACAGGACTCCATCACTCTCAACACTCTAAGAACACAAATATGAGCCACAGACACAACCCTACATGGCAAATTACGGGAACCGGGGATCACCTCAAAAACACCGTCTTGTTCATGACCCATGCTGGTCTAAACATTTAAAAGCACAGCAGTAGCTGATTCATGGAAAAGAAAATAACAAGACTCTACAAACAAAAGAGTGATGGTAGATCCACATTTGTCTTGTATCATCAGCTGTATGGAGCAACCAGCCTAAACCCAATTTGGATTAAATCAAGTTAACTTTGCTCTGCTGTCATCTTTTTGTTGTAAAAAATCTGACACAAGCCGCATGCAAGAACTGAAAACAGTCAAGAGCTTCTCTTACACAATGACAGTTGCACTCTTACAGCTTTCTTCAACTTCTGTTGCTATTTCTGATGGAAGGAGGTACGCGACTGTGATGGATATCTTGTTTAGGAATTGAACTTCTTGTTTGTCTTATTTTCTCAACAAAATACCTGTAAACAGACAAAAGATGACTGAGTTTCACAACAAGAAACCTGTAAACATGATCTGTTTTGCTGTCTAGTCTTTAAAACAAGAAACATGTAAATAGAATGTTTTACTGGAGAAATGAAAAAAAAATATATAGGAATAAATAGAGAAAAGACCGTACGTTTAAACCTTTACATCATAGCTATTTTTCTTGCCTTTATATTAGTCTTGAATTCATTCCATTGTAGATGAGATCGTTGGTGTCATGTCCATTTCTCTTATCTCTATATTAGTCTTGAATTAATTCCATTGTAGATGAGATTGTTGATTGCATGGCCATTTCTCTTATCTCTATATTAGTCTAGAATTCATTCCATTGTAGATGAGATCGTTGGTTTCATGTCCATTTCTCTTATCTCTATATTAGTCTTGATTCATTCCATTGTAGATGAGATCGTTGGTTTCATGTCCATTTCTCTTATCTCTATATTAGTCTTGAATTCATTCCATTGTAGATGAGATCGTTGGTTTCATGTGCATTTATCTTATCTCTATATTAGTCTTGAATTCATTCCATTGTAGATGAGATCGTTGGTTTCATGTCCATTTCTCTTATCTCTATATTAGTCTTGAATTCATTCCATTGTAGATGAGATCGTTGGTTGCATGACCATTTCTCTTATCTCTATATTAGTCTTGAATTAATTCCATTGTGGATGAGATCGTTGGTTTCATGGCCATTTCTCTTATCTCTATATTAGTCTTGAATTCATTCCATTGTAGATGAGATCGTTGGTTGCATGGCCATTTCTCTTATCTCTATATTAGTCTTGAATTCATTCCATTGTAGATGAGATCGTTAATTGCATGACCATTTCTCTTATCTCTATATTAGTCTTGAATTCATTCCATTGTACATGAGATCGTTGGTTGCATGGCCATTTCTCTTATCTCTATATTAGTCTTGATTCATTCTATTGTAGATGAGATCGTTGGTTGCATGGCCATTTCTCTTATCTCCATATTAGTCTTGAATTCATTCCATTGTAGATGAGATTGTTGGTTGCATGACCATTTCTCTTATCTCTATATTAGTCTTGAATTCATTCAGCATAATTCATAATAAATTACAAGATTCTACAACATCCACATCTTCCACTGAGAGCCTTCTCTCGGTAAGTCTCAGCCTGAGAGACTGATACTTCATGAAAGTGGTTCACTTTGTGACACCACAAAAAAAAAGAGTAAACTTTTCTGCAAAGGTAAACATTTCTGTGAGAATGATATTTTAGTTGTTAATGCTTGTAATGTTTAGTTTAGTTTGGTGGATATATTGAAGAATAGGTAGAATTGGATGGAAAGATTGTTTTCTTTTCTTTCCATCTAATTCTTATTCTTCTATAAATCCACATTCCAAAGGCTTCAATTTTGTGTTCTGTTTTCTTGTGTAATGTCCATGTTTCTGCACCATACAGGAATGTTGAGAAGATATAACATTTTGCTATTCTTAGTTTTAGCCCTGGTGTTATATAGAGTGTGGTCTCTGCAAAAATATATAGAGTATATATAGAGTGTGATCACTGCAAAAATATATAGAGTGTGGTCTCTGCAAAAATATATAGAGTGTGGTCTCTGCAAAAATATATAGAGTGTGATCTCTGCAAAAATATATAGAGTGTGATCTCTGCAAAAATATATAGAGTGTGGTCTCTGCAAAAATATATAGAGTATGGTCTCTGCAAAAATATATAGAGTGTGGTCTCTGCAAAAATATATAGAGTGTGGTCTCTGCAAAAATATATAGAGTATGGTCTCTGCAAAAATATATAGAGTGTGGTCTCTGCAAAAATATATAGAGTGTGATCTCTGCAAAAATATATAGAGTATGATCTCTGCAAAAATGATCTTTTAAAAAATATAGAGTGCTGTCTCTGCAGAAATGATTTTTGCAAAAATATAGAGAGCTGTCTCTGCAAAAAAACAGAGTGACATGTACAGTCATTGTACTTGTTGGTTATGATGTTAGCAAGGCTAAACCTTCACACAAACCATATTTGGGTGCACAGACGACAATTTAAAATGACATCACCGGAAAGAGAGCATCTACTGTCACTTCCTTACTCAAAGGCACTCAATGAATAGAAAAACACACACACCAAAGACTATAAAAACAACAAAAATGGTGTTAGTAACAGCATGCTCTAACAATCCAGACCAGCTCGGGGACAATTTTTCTAGAAGTTATACTTGGATTGCACAGAACAGAGACAAATGGCGAGATTTGATAAAATATCTTTAAAAGAAAACTGCTAGAACAAAAATTCAGATATGAGAAGGTGTATCTTGGCCTACGCCCTATGGGCCGGCAACGGCTCGAAAGGTCAATAGATAGATAGATACTTGGATTACACAAGAGTAAACAACAAACAAACACTTCAACTCAGAAGGTCTTTAACAGGAACAAAAAAACAGAAAACAGATCTAATGAAATCTGAAGAAATGTTAGCGCTTTCCGTACGTTTCGCCGCACTGTGCGCCATGCCGATTTCAGCCTCGTACGTTTCACCGCATAGTGCATCACTCTCAATTTGATTAGTGTGAACCATCATCAAAGCATATTCTTTTTTACATGTCTTGTATCATCTTGGTATTGGTGAAATGTAGTTCCTTGTTCAATTATCTGGTTGATCTCAACTAGTTGGTCTCGAGGCAAGACACCGGCCTTGAGACAGAGAGGTTGTAGGTTCAAATTCCAGCTACTCCAGTTGGGATTTTTATTTATGATTTCTCTCTGCTGCAACCACCCCTGGTCTCAGCAGTGAGGCCTGACTTGAAACGTCAATTACTCATTGACGGAAAAGATATGAGTACCTCCGAAGTGGGAGTTATCTATAAGGGACCCCTGTGCACACGGCTGCCAACTGAATTAATACGCAAAATTCAGTTCCTAGTTTATAGGGACTTCATCAGAGAGAAAAGGAATTAACACGCAAAATTCAGTTCCTAGTTTCTAGGGACTTCATCAGAGGTAAAAGCTGGCGAACGAAAAAAAAAATTATCTAAAAATTCATATATAATATGTTATGTGTTAGATAAATATAAAAATGTACATTGATATTTAAAACCATGAAAAATTGTGTCTCTTCCGTTGCATCGATAAAAAGCTTCTGTACGGAAAGAGTTAATTGTAGGAGATGGATGTAGCAAAATATAAACACAGACACAAAATAAGATGTCATCATCATCATTATCAAGTACCGGACCTACTGGCGTAGGTGATCATGTCTCTCCACAACTTTCGATCTCGGCAGCTATTTATCATTTCTGTTGTTGACCTTCTGCCAAGCCATTCTCTTAAGCTGTCTGTTATTTTTTCTCTTTGCTTCCCTCTATCTCTTTGTCCCTCAATTTTTACAGTTGTTATAATATATTCCAGTTGTTCTCTTCTCATTACATGGCAGCCAAAAAATGATGATTGTTTCTTCCTAATATTGGAAATTAGCTCTCTTTTTGCTTTGACCTCTCTCAGAACATTTTCATTACTCTTCTTAGCTGTCCATGAAGATGTCATATAAAGTAAAAAAAAAGAAGTAAAGAGCCCCCGTCACGCCAAGTGGTGTATAGGGAATATGGTGTTAGTGACCATAAATTTTACAGACCTCCAGCATATGATTTTTGGGGTAATGTGGTCGGTATTACGCCCGTGCCGCTTTACTTTTCCAGAAAACCGGTACCCATCTAAGGCTGGGTGAACCCGGAAGCCGTCGGTTGGGATCGAACCCTACCCCTTGTCCTTTGTATTCCAGTTCATTAACCACTGAGTACGGCCCCCAAGATGTCATATGGCAACCAATAACATAACCAAAAGTGATTCTAAAATTTAGTAGCTAAAGGGGTAAAAACAACAACCAATAAAAATAAGCACTTCCTGTCACTATTTATATATTTATTCATATTATTTCAAGCCACTTTTTTTGGGCCTGAATTTTAAAATTGCTTTTGTTTTGTATTACTGGTTGCACATGATCTCTGTTTTGTTCAGTATAATCTGGTCTGTTCTGTACTTTAATGATGGCAATGTGGCAGGCTTACCTCTCAAGGCTGTAGGCAAGGCAGTAAGCAATACCAAGGATGATGCTGAGAAGGAGACCAGCTATGCTTCCACGGCTGAAACAGAAACATCTAGAGTGATGGGCATATCAAACATTAACTACTACATGGATACATGGGCATATCAAATATTAACTTCTACATGGATACATGGCATATCAAATATTAACTACTACACGGATACATGGGCATATCAAATATTAACTACTACATGGATACATGGGCATATCAAATATTAACTACTACACAGATACATGGGCATATCAAATATTAACTACTACACGGATACATGGGCATATCAAATATTAACTACTACATGGATACATGGGCATATCAAATATTAACTACTACACGGATACATGGGCATATCAAATATTAACTACTACATGGATACATGGGCATATCAAATATTAACTACTACATGGATACATGGGCATATCAAATATTAACTACTACACATCAAGTACTAGGCCTAGTGGCGTAGGTGATCATGTCTCTCCACAACTTTCGATCTCAGCAGCTATTTATCATTTCTGTTGTTGACCTTCTGCCAAGCCATTCTCTTAAGCTGTCTGTTATTTTTTCTCTTTGCTTCCCTCTATCTCTTCGTCCCTCATTTTTCCAGTTGTTACAATATATTCAAGTTGTTCTCTTCTCATTACATGGCCAAAAAATTATGATTGTCTCTTCCTAACATTGGAAATTAGCTCTCTTTTTGCTTTGACCTCTTTCAGAACGTTTTCATAACTCTTCTAAGCTGTCCATGGTATTCTCAACATTCTTCTGTAAAACCACATTTCTACAGACTCCAGTGATTTTCTTGTCTGTTCTGTTGCCCATGAATCGCATCCATATGTTAAGACTGGCTCTATGTAACATTTAAGAACTCTTTTTCTTGTTTCTATTGTCAAAAATGGATTGCATAGTATTTTCCTCATTTTTTTAAAAGCTGCTTTTGCCTGAGCCATTCTACATCTCACCTCTTTTGTAAATCTTCCGTCTGAGGTTAACAAAGTTCCCAAATATTTAAATTCATTTACTTGTTTTAATATTGTTCCACTTGTCTTTATTTTGCACTGAGGTGATGTCTTTTTCTTTGTTGTTACCATTACCTCTGTCTTTTTGCTATTAAGGCTGAGTCCTTTATTTTTGCTTTCTTTCACTATAATGTCCAACATTTCTTGTAACTCATTTTCGCTCATAGCGATTAATACTGCAGTGAGTAATACGGGCATAATACCGACCACATTACTCCAAAAAATCATGTGCCAAAGGTCTGTAAAATTTATGGTTACTAACATCATATTCCCTATACGCCACTTGGCGTGACGGGGGTACTTTAATTAATTTTTTTTTTGGGCCCATTTTAGAGGCTGAGTGAACCCATAGGCCTTGAAAGTCTGAAAAAAATTTAATTACTACTGGGGATCGAACCTTGACCTTCTGGTCAAGAAGTGAGCTCACTCAGCCACCGAGGCCCCTTCTCATTACATGGCCAAAAAATGCTGACTGTTGTTTCTTAATATTGGAAATTAGCTCTCGTCTTGTTTTGGCCTCTTTCAGAAAGTTTTCATTAATCTCTTTAACTATCTATGGTATTCTCAACATTCTTCCTTAAAATCACATTTCTACAGCTTCCAGTGATTTTCTTGTCTTGCAAGAACAGATAGACTTACATTAATGAGAACCCAGTGTAGCACATCACTGAGGCTGTTCCTAGTGGGTGGTAATATGGATCATAAGATGAAGGTTCAGCTACTCCAACTGATGAAGTTTTTAATTTGAAGTAGTAACCTGTTCAAAACAGAAAATAATAGCTTCAATAACTATTAATCTTCCTCTTCTTCCTCTTCCCTTCCTCATTTGCCTCTCAACGTCGAGGGGAGATATAATTTGCGGTCTTTTGCACTTTTGTTCGCTTCTGCTGCTGTTATGTTTCCTAGAGCTTCGAATATTCCATCAATCCATCTTTTTTCGTGGTTGACCCTTGGGTCTGTAATTCTCGCAACGTATATTGAGGGCTCATTGTGTTATGTTTTGATCGCTCTGCCTTGTCATGTGGCAAAACCTTTTATCTGTTGTTTCTTTACATATTCTATGGCGGAGGCTATTCCTAGTTTTTTTCTGATCCTATCTCTCAGGCTGTTTCCTATCATTCCTCTAACACATTTCATCTCAGGTTATTTTTCTTATTGCTCTTGCATCTAGGGTCTAGGACTGGCATTTTGGTAGGACAACGCTGGGATGAAGATTAATATCAAACATCAGCTGGGCTAAACCTCCAACGTGTGTATTTAAGTTAAGCCCTTAGCTTACAACTGACTCAGCAGGTCAGTTAAGGGAGAAACATCTTATGCTCAGAGAAATCACAGAAAATGGAGTTAGATAAATAAGTGTTTATGATTATTTAAAACAATTAGCATTTTCAAAATTTGACACATAAAAAAGTCAATTGGTAGATAAATTAGGATAAACAAATCCAATGAAATTAGATTAAATATAAAAATACAGATTTTCAACTCCAGTGTTGTTAAATCAGTCCTATTATATGGCTGAGAAATATGGGGAACAACAAAATGACAATCACAAAAATACAGAGCATTAACCCTTAATTTAACTGGCATACCTGATGATAAGTGCAGATAAAGAGAATCCATTGCACCACGAGCTCAATACAGGGAAAGGTACCAGGCTAAAAAGAGGTGAATTATGGGTGGGATGAGCAGAAGATGTCATCAAACAGGTCTACGGGTTTACCAATATCAACACTGGTGAGTAGGGGATACCAGTGCCTAAGTCATTCAGGGGAGCATGCTCATGAATTGTCACACTCGACAGGAAATGTAGGGAGAATCTGGGATAACACCAATGAGAAAGACGCAGTCATCTATACAGACAAATTTGTAATATGACACAAAAGGAATGCATAGACATTTACAGCACACTCGGCAGGCAGAATAGTCAAAGAAGACAGTGGTGCATACGTTATGACCACGAGTAGCATGACGATGGAGGTGATGGCAGTGACCAGGGCATTCATCTGGTTAGAGTCACAAGACTACACCCACGCCTGAAAACTAAGTGATTTGATGAGCATGATAAAAAAAAGTGGAGGTGGGCTCTGTACGCATGCAATGGGTAGAGTCGTTGCAGAAGTAAAAAATATACAGGGTTACCTTTGTCTACGTTCCTGAACATGCGGGAGTATGGGGAAATAAAAGAGTAGACAGGTTGGCTAGCTGTGCTGTCGTTGAAGACGGACAACCAATGGATCGGGCGGACATCATCAATGCCCTCCGAGATGTGGGAAGGGCACAAGACTTGGAGTCCATGTCACTCTTTTGGATGATAGAGATGGGAGTTAAAATGGGCACAGCAGAAATGAGACACTTAGTGGGCGTATAAGAAGACTTATCAACCAACACAGAACTGGAGTCGTCAGTCGCAGGACGAGACTTGCTGAAGGGAGTACCTACAGACATGTTTAGAGTGGAATGATGATGACTCACAAATAAACTCAATAACAGACTCAGCAGACATAAACAGACCAAGAAATTCAGAATAGGTCGTTGTGGCCCCAGAGCACACCTACACAAGATAGGGTTCAGTGATTTAGCCACTTGTAACTGAGGAGCATGAAGATAGAGATACATATAGATGGTTGACAAAGTTGGTAACTTCAACGACCCTCAGAGTTACGGGATTATGAAGAAGAAGACTGCCAAAAAAAAAAAAAAAAAAAAAAAAATTTCACACAACACAAATCACAACATCACTCACCTCCCATAATTGTAGTTATGGAGGTACAGATGTAGGTGTAGATTTTCATCATGAGCCCAACCAGAAGGAGAAAGTAGCCACAGGCCAGTATTTCATTCCTCTGAAAGTCCATCAATCGAGGCTGAATCATAATTATTCTGTTAAAACTGAATAAACAAGCATTGATTTATAAATAGAAGGGGATACAAGTCAAGACATTAGAATCAGAATAGCTAAAGCAGCAATGTCTTTCAGAAGCCTTGAAAAGTTGTGGCAATCAAAACTCATCAGCACAAACACAAAACTTAGACTATTCAAATCAAATGTACTATCAACCCTTACATATGCGTGTGAAGGCTGTGCGTTGTGTTGTGGTTTGCAGTATAACTGTTATATTTGCGCCTTTCGGCCCAACACATCCGACGTCAGCACGACATTTTTGAGTATCAAATGAAACCATAAGAAAAATGGTAGGAATAAAACCCTGCCAAGAATATATAGAACAACAACAATTTAAATGGTTGGGCCACCTGGTCAGAATGAATCCTCACCAATCACCATCAAAGGCGTTCTTCTCGAGAATGCATGGAAAAAGACCAAGAGGAAGACCTAGAAGAAGATGGATAGATGCAGTGATAGAGACATGTAACAACAAAGGAAAATCACTAATTCAGACAGTTCGAGCAGCTCAAGAACGACAAATGATATAACCGCTACACCTTTTAGGTATCAGTGAGAAAGAGAAAAGATTTACCTGTTTAAATATGAAAGCAAAATAGAAAACTTATTTCCAATATCACAATAAAATAATCATTAGTCTTTGACCAAATTATAAGACGGGAAAACGGAAATATATTCTGACAACTGGAAAAACTGACAGAAAAAAGAAAGAAAATGCAACAAAAAGGCATTTATGAGAGTGTTTTGGTAGGAAGTCAACAGCAAAGTTGTTAAACTACTGAAGAGATAGAAAGTTGTGAAGAGACATGATGGCCAATGCCAGCAGGATGAAAATGTGTCACTGACATTGATTAACCACATGTTTTATATTGTTATGGTTATGTACAATTAATATGCTGCTGCTGCTGTGCACCTTTCCAGCCGTAGCCGGCCCATAGGCCGTAGACCAAGATACTCCTCTTATCTGAATTTTTGTTCTAGCAGTTTTCAATTCTTTTAAAGATATTTTATCAAATCTCGCCATTTGTCTCTGTTCTGTGCAAGCAGCTCTATCTCATTGAGGGAGCCGAATCCTGCTGCTCTTGCCTCTCTCATCAATGTTCTTCTCAGTGTCTCTCTGGGTCTTCCTCTTTTTCTCTTACCTGTTGTTTCCCACATGGGGGCTTGCTTTGCTATTCGGTTATTATCTCTTCTCATCACATGTCCAACATATGACCATCGTCTTTTCTTTATTACAAATTAATATGACATCGGCTAATTAATATATTAAAAATTAATATGACATTGACCAAATATTATATATAAAATTAATATGACATTGGCTAATTATTATATATAAAATTAACATGACACTGGCTAATTATTATATAAAATTAATGACATTCGCTAATTATCGCATACAAAAAATAATAAGATATTGACCAATTATTATATATAATTGATATGACATCGGCTAATTATATAAAAAATGTAATATGACATTGACCAATTATTATACATAAAATTAATATGACATTGGCTAATTATTATATAAAAAATTTAATATGACATTGACCAATTATTATACATAAAATTAATATGACATTGGCTAATTATTATATAAAAAATTTAATATGGTATTTATTAATTGTATAAAAATAATACGACATTGACTAAATATTATATATAAAAATAATATGACATTGACTAACTAATATATAAATTTAATACGACATTGGCTAACTATTATATAAAATTTAATATGACATTGGCTAACTATTATATAAAATTTAATACGACATTGGCTAACTATTATATAAATTTAATACGACATTGGCTAACTATTATATAAATTTAATACGACATTGGCTAACTATTATATAAATTTAATACGACATTGGCTAACTATTATATAAATTTAATACGACATTGGCTAACTATTACATAAATTTAATACGACATTGGCTAACTATTATATAAATTTAATACGACATTGGCTAACTATTACATAAATTTAATACGATATTGGCTAACTATTATATAAATTTAATACGACATTGGCTAACTATTATATAAATTTAATACGACATTGGCTAACTATTATATAAATTTAATACGACATTGGCTAACTATTATATAAATTTAATACGACATTGGCATTATTGTATCAACAAATAATATCATATTGACTGCTTATTCACTCACACAAAATAGGTCCAGACACTGTAGAGGTATGACATCATGACATATGTAAAGAATCCAAGGTTTGGACCCAAGATGCTGCTAAAAAATTTGTTACGAAGTTCCTGTACGCCAACCTGAGCCAGAAAAGTAAATAATGCCTAGATTATGATACCATCAGAAAGGTAAATATAAGCCTAGATTATGATACCATCAGAAAGGTAAATATAAGCCTAGATTATGATACCATCAAAAAGGTAAATATAAGCCTAGATTATGATACCATCAGAAAAGTAAATATAACTCTAGATTATTATACCATCAGAAAGGTAAATATAAGCCTAGATTATGATACCATCAGAAAAGTAAATATAACTCTAGATTATGATACCATCAGAAAGGTAAATAATGCCTAGATTATGATACCATCAGAAAAGTAAATATAACCCTAGATTATGATACCATCAGAAAAGTAAATATAACCCTAGATTATGATACCATCAGAAAGGTAAATATAACCCTAGATTATGATACCATCAGAAAAGTAAATATAACCCTAGATTATGATACTGTCAGAAAAGTAAATATAACCCTAGATTATGATACCATCAGAAAGGTAAATATAACCCTAGATTATTATACCATCAGAAAAGTAAATATAACCCTAGATTATACAGCCAGAAAAGTAAATATAACCCTAGATTATACAGCCAGAAAAGTAAATATAACCCTAGATTATACAGCCAGAAAAGTAAATATAACTCTAGATTATACAGCCAGAAAAGTAAATATAACCCTAGATTATACCGCCAGAAAAATAAATATAACCCTAGATTATACAGCCAGAAAAGGAAATATAAACCAAGATTATGATACCGTCACAAAAGTTAATATAACCCTAGATTATGATACCGTCACAAAAGTTAATATAACCCTAGATTACGATCTATCCACTGACCTTTCGAGTCATAGTCAGCCCATAGAGTATAGACTCAGATACTCTTTCCCTGTTTCAAAATTTTCTTTCTAGCAGTCTCAATCCTTGCAAAGATATTTTATCAAATCTGGCCATTTGTCTCTGCTCTGTGCAAGCAGCTCTATCTCACTGAGGGAGCCGATTCCTGCTGCTCTTGCCTCTCTTATCAATGTTTTTCCCAGTGTCTCTCTGTGTCAGCCTCTTTTCCTCCAACCAGTTGTTTCCCACTTGAGGGCTTGTTTTGCTATTCGGTTATTATCTCTTCTCATCCCATGTCCAACATATGACCATCGTCTTTTCTTGATTACTGAAGATATTAGTGGTTGATTGGCGATTCCTCTAATTTCTTCATTTGTTTTGAATTTGTTCCACACTATACCAAGTATTTTCCTTAGACATTTATTTTCGAATGTGTTCAACTTTGTTTCTATATCTCTCGTTGTTTTCCAGCTTTCACACGCATACGTAAGGGTTGATAGTACATTTGTTTTGAATAGTCTAAGTTTTGTGTTTATGCTGATGAGTTTTGATTTCCACAACTTTTCAAGGCTTCTGAAAGACATTGCTGCTTTAGCTATTCTGATTCTAATTTCTTTACTTGTATCCTCTTCCTGATCAAAGTGACTTCCAAGATAGATAAAGTGATCGATCTCTTCCACTCTTTTGTTTTCCTTGTATAATCTTTCATCTGTTGGAACCAAGCTTTTCAAGACTTTATTTTTCATGATTGATCTTAATTTCCTAAACAACAAATGATAAATAGCATTTTCATACCAACTTTGTGCTATGAAAGTCAAACATGGACCCTTTCTAAATCACAATTAAGAAAGATCAATACATGTGAGATGCGATGCTTGAGAAAAGTAACAAATAACACAAGAAGAGATAGAATACCAAATGAAACCATAAGAAAAATGGTAGGAATAAAAACCCTACCAAGAATATATAGAACAACAACAACTTAAATGGTTTGGCCACCTGATCAGAATGAATCCTCACCAATCACCATCAAGGGCATTCTTCTCGAGAATGCATGGAAAAAGACCAAGAGAAAGACCCAGAAGAAGATGGATAGATGCAGTGACAGAGACATGTAACAACAAAGGAAAATCACTAATTCAGACAATTCGAGCAGCTCAAGAACGACAAATGATATAAACCACGACACCTTTTAGGTATCAGTGAGAAAGAGAAAAGAAGAAGACCTTAATTTCTATCAAGAGGACATTGAGAGCGGCACTTTCATGTGTCTGTCTAGAAGGCATTAAAGTCGGATGAGACAGTCTGTCTATGTTTTCAGCCAGAGAATTATGAAGTCTGCTGAGAGACTGTCTGCCTATGTGTCTGTCCATAGAACATTTTTAACATAGAACATATAATTTTTTTTATGGGAGTGAAGTTAATGTCTGATGATGCATGGGGTCGTGTTGCTTCTAGTTCAGACATTTTGTCAGATAGCTCGTGGTCTGGAATTCAGTCATGTTTTCCCTTCCAATATTACTTTTATTAGGCTGTTGTGGTTCTGTTTTCTTGTCTAATGTCCATGTTTCTGCACCATATAGGAATATTGAGAAGATGTAACATTTTGCTATTCTTAGTTTTAGCCTTAGTGTTATTTGTTTTGATGTTAGTATATTTTTATGGCATTAAAATACTTTTTGCCATACCTAATCTTTTGTTTATTTCAGTTGTACATTTTCCATCACTGGTTATGTCCCAGGTAGTTGTAGCTCTGAACTGTCTCCAGGTGTATTCCCTTAGTTACCTCTACACCACAGATAGCTATTAGATGGTTAAACAGTCTTGTAATGTTGGATATATCTACAGACGACCCATATTGTATTGCCAGGAGGGCTGCTTTAGAGTCTGAGATGATCATTATTTCCATCGGTGTTACTAAGGGCTGCTTTAGAGTCTGAGATGATCATTATTTCCATCGGTGTTACTATGTCACTAAGAGTTCTTAAATGTTATGTAGAGCCAGTCTTAACATATGGATGTGGATCATGGACAATAGGACAACAGACAAGGAAATCACTGGAGGCTGTAGAAATGTGGTTTTAAAGAAGAATGTTGAAAATACCATGGACAGCTAAGAAGAGTAATGAAAACGTTCTTCTGAAAGAGGCCAAAGCAAAAAGAGAGCTAATTTCCAATATTAGGAAGAAACAATCATCGTTTTTTGGCCATGTAATGAGAAGAGAACAGCTGGAATATAATGTAACAACTGGAAAAATTGAGGGATGAAGAGATAGAGGGAAGCAAAGAGAAAAGATACCAGACAGCTTAAGAGAATGGCTTGGCAGAAAGTCAACAACAGAAATGATAAATAACTGTTGAGATCGAAATTTGTGGAGAAACATGGTCACAACACTAGCAGGCCCGGTACTTGATGATGATGATGATGTTACTACGTCATTTTAAAAATCTTTAATAATTCTCTCTAGTGTTTTTTTCTGTAGCTGTAATTTCATCTGAGTAAATCTGAGCAAAATTTACCACATGGTCTGAAAATTTTGGGATTTTGATCTTTGTATAGGTTGTGGTAGTATATTACTGCACCATAATCAGTGTTTGAGGTAGCATTAAGTGCTGATCTATCATGAAGACATGTTAAAGATTTAAACATTAAAAAGGAACTGGCTTATAAACACCTTTCTTTGCAGGAAGTTAAAATACTATGGCCATGTCAAAAGACACAGTGGGTTGGAAAGAAAATAATGGATGGTATGGTTCTAGGACAATGAGATGGGCAGATCAAGAAGAAGGTGATTTGAAGACATCAAAGATTCCCTGAACATAACAACAGAAGAAGTGGAAGATCTGGCTAGAGACTGGGATTCTGTCAGACGGATTGTCGTGAAAGCAACATTCTGTGGAAGATCTGGCTAGAGACTGGGATTCTGTCAGACGGATTGTCGTGAAAGCAACATTCTGTGGAAGATCTGGCTAGAGACTGGGATTCTGTCAGACGGATTGTCGTGAAAGCAACGTTCTGTGGAATATCTGGCTAGAGACTGGGATTCTTTCAGATGGACTTGAATGCAACGTTCTGTGGGAGATCTGGCTACAGACAGTGATTCTTTCAGATGGGCTGTGGTGAATGTAACGTTCTGTAGGAGATCTGGCTAGATACAAAGATTCTTTCAGACAGACTTGAATGCAACGTTTTGTGGGAGATCTGGCTAGAGAAAGAGATTCTTTCAGACAGACTGTGGTGAATTAACGTACTGTGGGAGATCAGGATAGAGACCAAGATTCTTTCAGACGGACTGAGGTGAATGCAATGTTCTGCCAAAAGATCTGGCTAGAGAAAGAGATTCTTTCAGACAGACTGAGGTGAATGCAATGTTCTGCCAAAAGATCTGGCTAGAGAAAGAGATTCTTTCAGACAGACTGAGGTGAATGCAATGTTCTGCGAAGAACATGCGACCTGACGATGACCACAGAAATTACTTACAATGTAAACATTGATGTCTGTTAATCAATATGAATGCAACATATAAGAATCATAAAACAGTTATTTATATATTTATAAAGTAATATTAAAATATCTTTGATAAACAACTGTATATTAAAATAAATAATGAATCTGACTTGAAAAAAAGTTTTCCAAGTTATTTTTAACGGGTATAACTGCTTCCTCATTAGTGACTGTAATCTTTCATCAACACACCACACACTTCTTAAAAATGCAATTACCACAGATTTGAAGTGTGGCTCTGTAAAGATGATTCCCCCGGCTAACCAAAAAGTCAAATCAGTCAAGTTTATATAAAGATTTTCTGGCATCCTTAACTGAAACAAATTAAGAAATAATACAAGAAATTAATTATTCTTTAAAAGTATATTTTAGATATAATTTTTATATATTCTAAAGATAAAGGTAAAGTACGAGACGTAAATCAGCATCTTAGGACATGAGTTTTCACACATATGTGATCGGCCGCCTAACCAGAAGTGTTCGGAGACTTCTGGATAGTGTCACTTCAAGCATCGATACTCACAATGCAAGGTGGTACTCCTCACCTCCCCAGAGCACTACCCTGGTACCCATTTCTACCAGTGGCTGGGTCGACCGCTGGGGTATCTTTTTCTATCCACAAGTAGTACAATTCATACTGCTTCCAGCGGGAATCGAACACGGGCTGTAAAATTTCAGCAGCCCAGTCAGATGGTTGTCCCAACTAGGCTACCGAGACCCCCTCAATAGTACATTTTTAACTGTTTCCATACGGAAGCTTTTTATCAATGCAATGGAAGAGATTTCAGAGACAAAATTTTTCATGGTTTTAAGAATCAATCTACATATTTATATTTATCTAACATATAATATATGAATTTTTAGATAATTGAACAAGGTATTAGATTTCACCAATACCAAGATGATACATCACCATCATCATCATTGAGTGCCATCTCCGTATCGAAGGTTGGCTACCATGGAACGTCATTCCACTCTGTCTCTTGCTTTGATGGTGCAGATTGTCATGGGATCAACTTGCCCATCTTTTGATGTTACTCATCCATGTTAGTCTTGGTCTGCCTCATTTACCTTGTATTTTCCCTTCCAATATTACTTTTATTAGGCTGTTGTGTCTTTTAACGTGGCCCAAAAATTTCATTTGCCTTGTTCTAATTGTGTTTAGTAGATCTCTTTAATTTTCAATTGTTTTAAAACTTCATCGTTTGTTTTCTTTTCTTTCCATCCAATCCTACTTATTCTTCTATAAATCCACATTTCAAAGGCTTTAATTCTCTGCTCTGTTTTCTTGTCTAATGTCCATGTTTCTGCACCATACAGGAATATTGAGAAGATGTAAAATTTTGCTATTCTTAGTTTTAGCCCTGGTGTTATTTGTTTTGATGTTAGTATGTTCTTCATGACATTAAAATTACTTTTTGCCATTCCTATTCTTTTGTTTATTTCAGTTTTACATTTTCCATCACTGGTTATAGTATGTCCAAGGTAGTTGTAGCTCTGAACTGTCTCCAGGTGTATTCCCTTAGTTACCTCTACACCACAGATAGCTATTAGGTTGTTAAAGAGTCTTGTGACGTTGGATATATCTACAGATGACCCATTTTTGTATTGTCTGGAGGGCTGCTTTAGAGTCTGAGAAGATCATTATTTCAGTCTTAACATATGGATTTGAATCATGGACAATAGGATAACAGACAAGAAAATCACTGGAGTCTGTAGAAATGTGGTTTTACAGAAGAATGCTGAGAATAGCATGGACAGCTAAGAAGAGTAATGAAAACATTCCGAAAGAGACCAAAGCAAAAGGAGAGCTAATTTCCAATATTAGGAAGAAACAATCATCATTTTTTGGCTGCCATGTAATGAGAAGAGAACATCTGGAATATATTGTAACAACTGGGAAAATTGAGTGACGAAGAGACAGAGGGAAGCAAAGCGAAAAGATACCAGACAGCTTAAGAGAATGGCTTGGCAGAAGGTCAATAACAGAAATGATAAATAACTGTCCAGATCGAAAGTTGTGGAGAGACATGATCACCTACACAGCAGGCCTGGTACTTGATGATGATGATATACTACGTAATACCTTACTACTTATCAAGTACAAAGTAACTTATACACTTACTGAATTGAATACAAAATACATTTTCAACTCATAGGACATCCACACAATCATCAGATACATACATACATCATTCGTAATCATAAAATGTGTACTTGTCGAAGTTGAAGTCAAGATGTTTTTTTTTATGATAATAATATCTATCAATAAAATGTTCTAAACAAACATTATTACACTGTAATACAAAATGATAGTTTAATACAAAATGATAGTTTAAACAGTGAATTAAAATGATAACTAAAGATTAAAAATGAGACACACCAGACTGAAATTGACAAGAGTATCTTCGCAGCATCCTGACGATGCCGGCTGTATCACGCCGAACGAATCCATAACAAAATTATAAACAATTCAAATCCAACTAAAATTAAATCCACAAACTCAACTGAAATGCTCAGAACATAAACTACACAATAACAAACTCAAAACTTTCGCCAACGACGCTAACCGATTTGATTCTCGACACTTTGAATAACTTTAGACTTCACTTTGAAACTGACCACACTTGTGGACCACAGTCACAGATCGTCCCACAGCGACAAGTTTTAATCGTGGCAACTTTTTAAACTCGCTAAACTGCACAAAATGTCTCACTAACTAGAAACACAAATATTCGCTGTATCGAACAATCTTTTAAAATATATTTTGTTATCAAGAAAGATTTAAAACGAGCTGTCATTTCTTATAAATTAAATAAATGTTGGTCATAGTCTGCCACAGAAGTAACTGGTTTGTTCTGAGTCGTCTGCTTGGTGAGGAGATCTTTAACGTCGGGAGTTTAGGAAATGTGTGCTACATCATCACTATGTGCCTTCTTCTGTAAAACCACATTTCTACAAAATCCAGGGATTTCCTTGTCTGTTGTCCTATTGTCCATGATTCACAAACATATGTTAAGACTGGCTCTGGCTCTACATAACATTTTTTTTTAATCGATCGCCAGCTTTTAACTCTGATGAAGTCTTTAGAGACTAGGAAATGAATTTTGCGCGTTAATCCATTTTTCCCTGGCAGTCGTGTGCATAGGGGCATGATAGGGGTCCCTCGCTGCACAGGCAGATAACTCCGTCTTCGGAGGTGCTCATATTTTTTTCCCTTGATGAGTAATTGACGTTTCAAGCCGGGCCTCGCTGCTGAGACCAGTCAGACCAGGGGTGGTTGCCGCAGAGAGAAATCATAAATAAACGTCCCAACCGGTGTAGCCGGGATTTGAACACACAACCTCTCAGTGACGAGGCCGGCGTCTTGCCTGGAGACCAACCAGTCCCCTACATAATATTTAAGAACTCTTAGTGACACAGCAACACCGACGGAAATAATGATATTCTCAGACTCTAAAGCAGCCCTCCAGGCAATACAAAAATGGGTCGTCTGTAGATATATCCAACGTCACACGACTCTTTAACCATCTAATAACTATCTACGGTGTAGAGGTAACTAAGGGAATACACCTGGAGACAGTTCAGAGCTACAACTACCTGAGACATACTATAACCAGTGATGGAAAATGTAAAGCTGGAATAAACAAAAGAATAGGTATGGCTAAAAGTATTTTAAACTTCTTCTTCTTCTTTCCTTCCTCATATGCCTTTCAGCGTCGGAGATATAATTTGCGGTCTTTTGCTCTTCTGTTTGCCTCTGCTGCTGTTATGTTTCCTAGTGCTTCTAATATTCCATCGATCCATCTTTTTCGTGGTCGACCCTTGGGTCTGGTGTTCTCACAACGTTTATTGAAGGCTCGTTGTGTTGTTCTTTGTTCTTTCTGCTTGGTCACGTATTGTATGTATGTCAAGTATTTTAATGCCATGAAAATTATACTAACATCAAAACACCAGGACTGAAACTAAGAATTGCAAAATGTTACATCTTCTCAATATTCCTATATGGTAGAGAAACATGGACATTAGAAACATGGGGCCTTGTTTGCTGCTTATTTTTCTTCTACTTGAGAAGAAATGAAAAAAAAAAATATTTAGAAATAAGACAAAGCTGCAGACCGTCATCTCTGGAAACACACTCTAAAGGTTTACCTCAAACAAGAAGCAGACAGATTCATAGAGAAAGAGAATACACGGCGAAAGAAAAGAAAAAAATAATATTTCTAGGGGCGCTGAAAAATCCATAGTCAACTATGACTGACGGAGGCTACTATAGTCAACTATGACTGACGGAGGCTACTATAGTCAACTATGACTGACGGAGGCTACTATAGTCAACTATGACTGACGGAGGCTACTATAGTCAACTATAACTGACGGAGGCTACCATACTATATTTAAAAATAGAAACGGTATGGTTAAAGCCTCACGTAACAAGTGGACAACACAAATCAGAACGACGTTTCGGCGAATTAGGCCTTCTTCATCTTCTTCTTTTCTCTTTCTCACTGATACCTAAAAGGTGTCGTGGTTATATCATTTGTCGTTCTTGAGCTGCTCGAACTGTCTGAATTAGTGATTTTCCTTTGTTGTTACATGTCTCTGTCACTGCATCTATCCATCTTCTTCTGGGTCTTCCTCTTGGTCTTTTTCCAATTAGGCCTTCAACGGGGACAGATATACAACACACACAAATATGTCTTGAAATAAAAATGAATAATAACAAGTTCGAACTAGAATAGAAGGAGAAATGAAAGGAGTATAAGAATAAAATCTTCTCTGGATGTGAAAATAAAATCTTCCCTGTAAGTGAAAATAAAATCTTCCCTGGATGTGAAAATAAAATCTTCCCTGGATGTGAAAATAAAATCTTCCCTGGATGTGAAAATAAAATCTTCCCTGGATGTGAAAATAAAATCTTCCCTGGATGTGAAAATAAAATCTTCCCTGTAAGTGAAAATAAAATCTTCCCTGTAAGTGAAAATAAAATCTTCCCTGTAAGTGAAAATAAAATCTTCCCTGTATGTTTGCCTCACTGCAGCTTAGTATTTTGATGAATGTATGTCCATCTCCAAGCTTAAGAGAATGGGGAATAATAGAACAAAGGAGTATGTGTTAGCACTCGGAAAAATTGACAGACAAACAACAACAGAAAAAAACGAAGAACAATATATGGTCCGAAGCGGGATAGAAACCCGTACTCAGTGGCACCGCGCCTTGCCACGAGAAGCCGAACGCTTGGCTTAAGATAATGGCTTGGCAGAAGGTCAACAACAGAAATGATAAATAACTGTCGTGATCGAAAGTTGTGGAGAGACATGATCATCTAGCCAGTAGGCACGGTACCTGATGATGATGGTGATGTCCATTTCTTTGCCTTGATACTACTAGTACAAAACTGCTGCTACTCTATGTTTGTATATCGTCCTTCGTGTTTACTTTTTACTTCACTGCAGCTTCGCATTTTAATGCATTTACTTGCATTTCTTTGCCTTGGTTCGTCTTCTTCTTTCCTTCCTCATTTGCCTTTCAGCGTCGATAGGAGATATAATTTTAGGTCTTTTGCTCTTCTGTTCGCCTCACCTGCTGTTATGTTTCCTAGTTTTTATGATATTCCATCAATCCATTTTTTTCGGTTGTCGACCCCTAAGTCTGGTGTTCTCCAGACGTTTATTGAAGGGTCATTGTGTTTTGATCTTTCTACCTTATTACATGACCAAATCATGTTATCTGTTGTTTCTTTATGTATTTTATGGCGTGGGCTATTCCTAGCTACTTCTATTGGCATATACATGTTGCACAGGATGGTTAAATTATTATCATGTGCCATACCGGTATACTGGGGAGCCGCGATAGCCCAGTGGTTAGTGAACTGAACTACAAAGGACAAGGGTAGGGTTCGATCCCAACCGACGGCTTCCGGGTTCACCCAGCCTTAAATGGGTACCGGATTTTTTTTCTGGGAAAGTAAAGCAGCACGGGCGCAATACTGACCACATTACCCCAAAAATCATGTGCTGAAGGTCTGTAAAATATAGGGTCACTAACACCATCCTATACGCCACTTGGCGTGACGGGGGTACTTTAGTTTTTACTTTTATACCGGTATACTGGTAGGTGTAGGCGATTATGTCATTCCACAATCTTCAATCCACCGTGCTTCCTATCAGTTCTGTTGTTGACTGTTTTCCATGCCATGACAACGAGCTATCCAGTATTTTTATTTTTGTCCCCGCGATCTCTCTTTCCCTGTATTTTGCCAGTTGTAAATAAGTAGTCCAACTTTCCTCTTCTCATGACATACTCCAGACATGTCGATTGTTTCTTTCTGATGTTTCTTATGAACTCCCTTTTTGTGTTGGCCTCTTTGAGAATTTCCTCGTTGGTCTTTTTAGCACTTCAGTGAACTTTCAACATTTTTCTGGGAAACCCCATCTCTGTGGCCTCTAATCGTCTTTTCACCTGTTCGTCTACTGTCCATGATTCGTTTCCATAGGTCAGAATTGGTTCTATATAGCACCGATGAACTTTTTTCTCCCTTCTATTGACATAGACTTGTTGCATAAGACGTTTTTCATTTTCTGAAATGCTATTTTGACCTGAGCTATTCTGCTTTTTATTTCTGTGGTGAATCTTCCATCTGATGTTATTATTGTGCCCAAGTATTTGACGCGTTGCACTTGTTTCAGATTTCTCCTGTTTATTTTTATGCTGCATGATGGTGGTGATTGTTTCTTTGATATAACCATTTCTTCTGTTTTCTTACAATTCAGACTGAGACCTTTCTTGACATCTTGTTGTTTTCTTTTACAAAGAAACTAAATTATTGCAATTAAGAAATTATAAACGATATATTTATATAGGTAAATTATCATCAACATCATCAAGTACCGGGCCTGCTGGCGTCGGTGATCATGTCTCTCCACAACTTTCGATTTGGACAGTTAATTATAATTTCTATTGTTGACCTTCTGCCAAGCCATTCTCTTAAGCTGTCTGGTATCTTTTCCTTTTGCTTCCCTCTATCTCTTCGTCCCTCAATTTTCCCAGTTGTTAACAATATTTTTGAGCTGTTCCCTTCTCATTGTATGGCCAAAAAATGATTGCTTCTTCCTAATATTGGATATTAGGTAAATTAATGCAAATAATAATTCGAATCGTTTACAGTAAAGTAAAAAAAACAAATAAACAAACTCATCTCCAATATAATTGACAGGTTGGAGATTAAATACAAAACAAATAAACAAACTCGCCGGTTTTCCCGCTGCCATGTTGACTTTCCCCAATGGATGTCGCGAGGATAGCGACCACAAGCAGGGGGCGCTGAGATCAACGACAACCGTACCTGGATCTCGTATTCATGTTCAATGTAACGGAATCTATTCATAATTTAGCAACACTTAAACCGATTAGACCCGTCTTAAGTCGCACACGTGCTTCCGGGATAGAACGTATGGATTGTCATTGATCTCGCCTGTTTTCTTTTTTTTTTTTTGAAAATGTCAGAAATTTGGTGATTAAGGTTTCAACTAGGAGAAACAAAAACAAATATATTTTAAAACATTTGTTTACACATATTTCCATGATTCACTTTTTAAAAAAATAAGTACAAAATTATAAGCCGAGATTAGCATTTCAATGAATTTATGAATTATAAAAAAGTAATATCCGTTTCTTAATTTACAATTGTAGAGTGGACGTTTTCCGTTTTTTTTACGGAACAAATTTTGATGTTTTTTATGTTATTGTTTTTGAGTGTATCCTACAGCATAAAAGCGGACACCCAGAGCTGTGTGTGCATTCAAGTCAGCTAAGTGACTGTGTGTTGTGGAAAATCTACTGAATAAGGTAGGTGTATTAGACAAATAAAGTAATAAGATTTAATATACAATAAAGAAAATAGAGTGTTAGACAAGGTTGTGTGCTGTCACTAGTTTTATTTAATATGTATAGTGATATTATTTTAAGATCAATAAGGGGCATGCCTGGAATAACAATCGGAGGTCATATAAATAATCTAAGGTATGCTTTATGATACAGTCTTAATCGCTAAGAGTGAAAATGAGTTTCAAGAAATGTTAGACATTATAGTGAAGGAAAGCAAAAATAAAGGACTCAGTCTTAATAGTAAAAAGACAGAAGTAATGGTAGCAACAAAGAAAAAGACATCACAATAAAGACAAGTGGAGCAAAATTAAAATGGGTAAAGAAATTGAAATATCTGGGAACAATGTTAACCTCAGATGGTAGATGTACAACAGAGGTGAGATGGAGAATGGCTCAGGTAAAAGTAACTTTCCAAAAAATGAGGAAGATGTTGGACAATCCATTTTTGACAATATAAACAAGAAAAACAGTTCTTAAATGTTATGTAGAGCCAGTCTTAACATATGGATGTGAATCATGGACAATAGGACAACAGATATGAAAATCACTGGAGGCTGTAGAAATGTGATTTTACAGAAGAATGTTGAGAATACCATGGACAGCTAAGAAGAGTAATGTAAACGTTTCTGAAAGAGGCCAAAGAAAAGGGAGCTAATTTCCAATATTAGGAAGAAACAATCATCATTTTTTGGCCATATAATGAGAAGGGGACAGCCGGAATATATTGTAACAACTGGGAAAATTGAGGGATGAAGAGATAGAGGGAAGCAGAGAGAAAAGATACCAGACAGCTTAAGAGAATTGCTTGGCAGAAGGTCAACAACAGAAATGATAAATAACTGTCGAGATCGAAAGTTGTGGAGAGACATGACCACCTACGCTAGCAAGCATGGCACTTGATGATGATAATGAAAGATATTTAAGCTTTGATGATATATGCAGAACTAAGACATTGGGTGGACACCTGGATCTCAATTGAAAACCTTGATTTTTTAGACGTCACAGTGCTTATCAATAGCAATGTGAATTTGATGCAAGAAAAAAAATGTCATGTCATTAATGACTAGGAAAATTAGACTTGAGATCAACCACGAAAAGACAAAAGTTATTAAAAATAAAATACGCCTAAGAAGAAAAAAAATGTACCTGGAAGGAAAAGCAGTGGAAGAAGTAGATCACTTTGTATATATTGGAAGCTGCATAAATCAAGAAGGAGACACAAAGAAAGGATTTAGAATCAGAATAGCAGAAATAGCAATGATTTTCAGAAACCTTGATAAAATATGAAAATCACATTTACTAAGCTAAAGTGACCAGACGTCCCGATTTTTCTGGGACAGTCCCGATTTTTTAGTTTTTTTCAACTTTTGTCCCGGATTTGTTACTGTCCCGATTTTGCCGGATTTTTTAGCTTTTGTCCCGGATTTGTTAAAATACATTAGGGACACAAACGTTTACCAATTTTGCCAATATGGTAAACGACTCTTCCACTTAAAAATAGACATTATTCCGTTGTTGTGTAGAAAATGTTTAAAAAGTTGAACTGGCTGTTCATTTAGCGAAACAGTAACAGTAAAATACGCTCCAAGTTTGAAATCTTGTAGACTGAAACTCAATAACGTTTAATTCAATAACCCCTGATAACGTTTGTAAGCCTATATTGTTAGATGTTTTAATTAGTTTTAAAATATATGTATTATTCACTTGAAAAAGACGGAAGAAATTTCATTTTATTGATGGAAATTTCATCATCATCATCGAGTGCATTCTCCGCAACGAAGGTTGGCTACCATGGAGCGCCATTCTGCTCTGTCTCTTGCTTTGATGGTGCAGGTTGTCATAGGGTGATTTGTCCATCTTTTGATGTTACTCGTCCATGTTAGTCTTGGTCAGCCTCTGCCTCTTTTACCTTGTGTATTCCCCTCCTGGATGGAAACTTAAGTCAGATTAATCCGCCCGGAGGCGAAGGCGCGCCTCACAGCACCGGAGCTGGAAGTTGTCAGCGACCCACAGCTGATGGCATGCGCCAGGATCGGTGAACTAGAACCATCCAGACCTTGCTTCCCCTCTCCGTGGTGCCTCCAGTAACAGATTAACCTGTCTAGTCTGGCCAAGCGTGCAGGGATCGAAGAGGGAAGACAACCCGGTACTCAAAAATGTCATGCCGAAGTCGGAAGTGTTGGGCCGAAAGGCGCAAATATCACAGTTACACCGCAAATCAAAACACAACGCAGACACGCCCACATAACGTCCTTTTAAGGGCGGATGATGAAGAGGTGTACTCCTTTAGTCATCGGGCCAACGTAAGCAAGCAAGCAGCGAATTAATCCGTCCCGGATTAGGGTTTCAAAAATATGGTCACTTTAACTAAGCACAAAATAAAAATTCATGATTTTCAAATCAAATATGCCATACACAAAGCGATCTTAAATGTTATGTAGAGCGAGTCTTAACATATGGACGTGAATCATGGACAATAGGACAACAGACAAGAAAATTACTGGAGTCTGTAGAAATGTGGTTGTACAGAAGAATGTTGAGAATACCATGGACAGCTAAGAAGAGTAATGAAAACGTTCTTCTGAAAAAGGCCAAATCAAAAAGAGAGCTAATTTCCAATATTAGGAAGAAACAGTCATCATTTTTTGGCCATGTAATGAGAAGGGAACAGCTGGAATATATTGTAACAACTGGGAAAATTGAGGAACGAAGAGACAGAGGGATGTAAAGAGAAAAAAAATACCAGACAGCTTAAGAGAATGGCTTGACAGAAGGTCAACAACAGAAATGATAAATAACTGTCGAGATCGAAAGTTGTGGAGAGACATGATCATCTATGCCAGTAGGCCCGGAAACCGTCGGTTGGGATCGAACCCTACCTCTTGTCCTTTGTAGTCCAGTTCATTAACCACTGAGCTATCGCAGCTCCACACAGATAGTATATCTGTACATTATGTCATACATTTTGCTATTGCTATTGCGCCGAAACGTCGTTCTAATTTGTGCCGTCTACTTACAACGTAAAGCTTTAACCGAACCGGTTTTTCCATATTTTTTTTCGAGATACAAAGATCTAGCTCTTGATCTTCTGACAGCCTCAACCATTGCCAATTGATGTTGTTGTAGCGTTCCTCGGATGTTCTCAGTCCATCTTACTCTGTGTCTACCACGGACTACCATCCCCTCTTTTAATATCTATTTTGTTTGCTATAGAATCTCTTGCCCTGACAGCCTCAACCATTGCCAATTGATGTTGTAACGTTCCTCGGATGTTCTCAGTCCATCTTACTCTGGGTCTACCACGGACTTCCATCCCCTCTTTTAATATCTATTTTGTTTGCTATAGAATCTCTTGCCCTTCTGACAGCCTCAACCATTGCCAATTGATGTTGTTGTAGCGTTCCTCGGATGTTCTCAGTCCATCTTACTCTGGGTCTACCACGGACTTCCATCCCCTCTTTTAATACCTGTTTTGTTTGCTATAGAATCTCTTGCCCTGACAGCCTCAACCATTGCCAATTGATGTTGTTGTAACGTTCCTCGGATGTTCTCAGTCCATCTTACTCTGGGTCTACCACGGACTTCCATCCCCTCTTTTAATACCTGTTTTGTTTGCTATAGAATCTCTTGCCCTGACAGCCTCAACCATTGCCAATTGATGTTGTTGTAACGTTCCTCGGATGTTCTCAGTCCATCTTACTCTGGGTCTACCACGGACTTCCATCCCCTCTTTTAATACCTGTTTTGTTTGCTATAGAATCTCTTGCCCTGACAGCCTCAACCATTGCCAATTGATGTTGTTGTAACGTTCCTCGGATGTTCTCAGTCCATCTTACTCTGGGTCTACCACGGACTTCCATCCCCTCTTTTAATACCTGTTTTTTTGCTATAAAATCTCTTGACATTTTATCCAGATGATCAAACCACTTGTTGTCTCTGTATGTAATTTAGAATTGACCCAATGCCCAATCTCTCTCTTACGTCATCATTCCTGATTCTGTCTCTTCCGGTCACTCCAGTCACATTTCTCAAACATCTCATCTCTGTTCTGACTTGTTTCCTTTTATGTTTATTTGTGAGTGACCATGTTTGGCACTGACAGCAGAAAGTGGGAATGAATGTACACTGTATAAGTTGTTTCTTTGTGATGATCATCATCGGATGCCGTCTCCGCATCGAAGGTTAGCTACTATGGAGCGCAATTCCGCTGTCTCTTGCTTTAATGGTGCAGGTTGTCATAGGAGGACTAGTCCATCTTTTTATGTTACTCGTCCATGTTAGTCTTGGTCTGCCTCTGCCTCTTTTACCTTGTATCTTCCCTCCTAAGATTACTTTTATTAGGCTGTTGTGTCTTTTAACATGGCCCAAAAATCTCATTTGTCTTGTTTGAATTGTACTTTAGTAGTTCTCTTGTCATTTTTAGTTCCTTTAAAACTTCATCGTTTGTTTTCTTTTCTTTACATCCAATTCTCCCTATTCTTCTATATTTCGACATTTCAAATGCTTCAGTTTAGGTACAGTCTTTGACCAACATTTCCAAAAGAGTTACAATAAATCAACAGTATTTACATATAAACATCATCATGACGTGCCATACGAATTGACGTAGGAGATCACGTCTTTCCACAATCTTCTATCCACTGTGCATATTATCAGTTCTGTTGTTGGCTGTTGCTACCCAGTATTGTCTCTCTTGTCGTCCGCGATCTCTCTTTCCTTTTATTTTGCCAGTTGTAACTAAGTATTCCAAATTTCCTCTTCTCATGATGTGCCCGAAAAATGTTGATTGCTTTTTTCTGATGTTTTTTAAGAGCTCCCTTTTTGTGTTGGCGTCTTTGAGAACTTCCTCATTGGTCTTTTTAGCTGTCCAGGGAACTTTCAACATTCTTCTGAGAAATCCCATCTCTGTGGCCATTAATCGTCTTTTCATTTGTTTGTTTACTATTTTGATTTGCTTCCATAGGTCAGAATTGGTTCTTTATATCACCGATGAAACTCTCTTTCTCACTTCTATTGCCGTAGACTTGTTGTTTAAGACGTTTTTCATTATATCCAGGTATAGATAAAATAAAGGAAAACGACGAAAACATAATTGAAGATGGGAGTCCAAGAGATTAACTACCGATGGCGCTACTTTGTTCTGGCGGGAGCGGTACTCATTGCCATGGTCTCTCTTAGCGCTGGACATGGGCGACTGTTGGATCCGCCATCGAGAGCTGTTTTCTGGGAGAGGGAGTCACGACTACCAGATTTTGAAGATGAGTATCAGGGCTTCTGTGGTGGACTAGATGTAAGTATTTAGTCATTATAGTCATGTGCTTGAGTGCGAATGTTGTAGTTAGTCATTCTTTGAGTGGGAAGGTTGCAATTAGTCATTCTTTGAGTGGGAAGGTTGCAGTTAGTCATTCTTTGAGTGGGAAGGTTGCAGTTAATCATTCTTTGAGTGGGAAGGTTGCAGTTAATCATTCTTTGAGTAGGAAGGTTGCAGTTAGTCATTCTTTGAGTGGGAAGGTTGCAGTTAATCATTCTTTGAATGGGAAGGTTGCAGTTAATCATTCTTTGAATGGGAAGGTTGCAGTTAATCATTTTTGAATGGAAGGTTGCAGTTAATCATTTTTGAATGGGAAGGTTGCAGTTAGTCATTTTTTGAATGGGAAGGTTGCAGTTAGTCATTTTTTGAATGGGAAGGTTGCAGTTAGTCATTTTGTGATTGGAAAAGTTGTAGTTAGTCATTATAGTCACGTTTTTGTGTGGGAACGGTTGTAGTTAGTCAGTATAGTCATGTGTTTGTGTGGATAGTTTGTAGTTAGTCATTATAGTCATGTGTTTGTGTGGAAAGTTTGTAGTTAGTCATTATAGTCATGTGTAGTCAATATAAGAAGCCATTAGTGGGGAGTGTTAGACACTCCAAGGTATGGTGACAGCTTTACAAAGAAGGAACACAACACAATACTGGCGTTTCGGCCTGTAGCCTTCTTCAGAATACAGGGACAACGACAACAAACGATGAAGCACAATTATCTATAACTACATGTTAGATGATCAGGTGAATGGATGGGTGGACAGAGAAGAAGAGAAGAAAGTAGGATGTTGAAATAAGAAAGGAGGCTACATGAGGGGAGGTAGAATGAGAGTCAAGATGTGTAAAATAGGAAGATAGGAAAAATGAGGAAGAGATAGAAATGTCAATAGTAAAAAGTGGATAATGTATCGCATAACGTATAAGAAAAATCAAACACTTAGCTGGGATGGATAACTTGACTGTCTGCCGTGAAGCAATCTAGAGAGTGATAGGGAAAATCACGAGGCCGGGAACTGGATCGTGGGAACATGATAGAGAGGGGAGGAGGGGGGTTAATTGGGGGGGGGGAATAAGAAATGGCGGGTAGCCAGACTAGTGTGAAAACACTGGTGGAAATAAATAGAAACCACAACAGAGGCCAGGGTAAGTCATGTCAGCGACCAGACAAAGGGCAGGAGGAGGAGAAGATAATAGGTCCCATAAAATTAATGGGGCATAACAGAGGGGGAAAAACGAACAAAGGAATCGGAGAAGCAAAAGACAAGGGGGAAACTGGAGGATGAGCAACAGAGGTAGTCCATGGGTGGGCTAAAAATAGCTGGATGGAGAGGTGAGTGGAGGGAGGAAATAATAACCAGGGGAAGAGAAATAGAGAGGAAGAATAAGAAGGGTAAGAATCAGGTATAGGTAAAGTGTACAGGAGGAGAGGCAGTGGGTCAGGAGTGAATAGATAGAGAGGGAGTTCAAAATAAGTGGAGTAATAGAGGGAATGTAAGCAAGAAGTAGTGCCTAGAGAGGTAGAGAAGTAAAGAAATGGAGAGACTAGAGGGGGATACAAAGTGAGGTGGAGAGAGAGTGTGGCAGATGAACAGACAAGTGGAATCCTAGAAGAGGGCTGAGAGTAGACAAGTTGGAATAGTGAGGGTAGAGAAGTGGTGACACCAGAGAAAGGAGAATTGAGAATAGAAAATACTAGGAGTGTATAAATAAAGGGGAGTAGGAAGTACACAGGTACAGATTTTGCCTGTTCCCTACTGTAGTCAATATAGTCATGTGTTTGAGTTCGAAGGTTCTAGTTAGTCATTATAGTCATGCGTTTAATGAGGAAGAGCGTAGTTAGTCGTTATAGTCATGTGTAGTCAATATAGTCATGCACGGACAGCGCAGCGGTTGGGGTTTTGTGGTATACCAACATGGCAGAGATGTGGCTAGGGAATCTGGCAAGTGTAGCATTATGGTGTCCAGCTTGAGAATGGAGATAGAAGCAGTAACGGCAGCGATAACATGGTTGGTTACACAGAACGTGGATCACGTAGTCTTGGTGACTGACTCGCAAAGTATGTTACAGAAGATTGACAGGCAGTGTCTGTGGCAGGAGTGGATGCAGCTCTTGGATGGCTCTATAGTGAGCGCGTTAACCTAAGTGTACTGTCCAGGACATGCTGGTGTACACGGCAATGAAATAGTCGATGAGCTCGCTGGCAGCTCTGGAACTAAGGGTGGCCCTCATCATCATCAACAAGTACTATGCCTGCTGACGTAGGTGACCATGTCTCTCCACAACTTTCAATCTCGACAGTTATTTATAATTTCTGTTGTTGACCTTCTGCTAAGCCATTCTCTTAAGCTGTCTGGTATCTTTTCTCTTTGCTTCCCTCTATCTCTTCGTCCCTCAATTTTCCCAGTCGTTACAATATATTCCAGCTGTTCCCTTCTCACTACATGGCCAAAAAATGATGATTGTTTCTTCCTAATATTGGAAATTAGCTCTCTTTTTGCTTTGGCCTCTTTCAGAACGTTTTCATTACTCTTCTTAGCTGTCCACGATATTCTCAACAATCTTATGTAAAACCGATTTCTACAGACTCCATTGATTTTTCTGTCTGTTGTCCTATTGTCCATAATTCACATCCATAACTAAGATGATACAAGACGTAAAAAGAATATGGTTTGATGACGGTTCACACTAATCAAGTTGAGAGTGACGCACTGTGCGGTGACACGTACAGAAAGAGTCATGAGAAGAGGAGGAAAATGGATGGGACAATGATGTATATATTGAAAGACTGAGGAGTCTAAAGGTGGGACAATGATGTATATATTGAAAGACTTAGGAGTCTAAAGGTGGGACAATGATGTATATATTAAGAGACTGAGGAGTCTAAAGGTGGGACAATGATGTATATAATTGAGAGACTGAGGAGTCTAAAGGTGGGACAATGATGTATATATTGAGAGACTGAGGAGTCTAAAGGTGGGACAATGATGTATATATTGAGAGACTGTGGAGTCTAAAGGTGGGACAATGATGTATATATTGAGAGACTGAGGAGTCTAAAGGTGGGACAATGATGTATATATTGAGAGACTGTGGAGTCTAAAGGTGGGACAATGATGTATATATTGAGAGACTGAGGAGTCTAAAGGTGGGACAATGATGTATATATTGAGAGACTGAAGGTGGGAAAGGGATCTGGTCGACCCGGAGAGGCTAGTGGGTAAAGCTGATGTATCTATAATCAACACCTTACAGGAACAATCAGTCTGTATACGCTCCGAGAAGTGCTGGTATGGGCAGTGGATCGGATATGGGAAAGTCTCGGCTCTAGTTAAACTGAGTCTATGAATAGTAATGTGTTTGATGTAGAGATCGTAGCGTATCATCATTATCACCACCTCATCCTCCTCATCATCCCTCCAAACAGTTTTCCTCATCATTTTTTGGGGTAAAATTCGAATCAATCATCATCATCATGTGACATGCCGGATAACCTTCACTTTACACTCCCCTCAAGGTCGTTCATCTTCTTTCATATGACCTGATGTCACGTGAACAACAGCACGTGACCTTACGTCACGTGAACAACATCACGTGACCTACGTCGCACAGCCTAAGTCACATATTATGTAATCCAAAATACGTTCTCTTTCTATCCTGCTTTTTCCCTTCTTTCTTTTTCTGCTTCTCTTTCCTTCTTTTCCCGGTTATCAAGCGGTCTTGATGAAATGATTCGTTGATCTATCGCCTCGGAAGTTTCCCTCTATAATAATATTCATTTATGATTATTTGTCTCCAGTCTAAACCACAGGAAACTACTATTCGTGCTGTCTCGTCCTAAATGTTTGTCTGCAACGCGAGTATTCAGCCCAACCCTATTCTGAAGATACTTGTCTTAATAGGAAAATACAGAAACACAATTTATTCTCGAGCTTGTGTTCGTAACTCTGTGCTATAGTCATGAGAACACATGCGGGAAAGACATCGCCAACGATAGCTATTTGTTTAGGTAGCTTAGTTGGCGGTGTGTCTAGCGTGTGGTTTCTCGTGGCAAGGCGCTGTTCCGAGATGTACGGGTTCGATCCTGCTTGGGGGCCATCTTGGAATTATTTGTGATTTTTTTCCCGAGTGTTGTTAACGTAACTCTTCCCCTGAAGTGATTCGTGGATCTTCCACCATCTTCCCCCCCCCCCCCCCCCCCCCCCCTCCCGCAAGTCAATCATTTAACCCTTGTGAACACAATGGGAAAAAATATGGACTAGATATGAATATCAAAAAGACTAAAACTATGATCATAAACAAAGAAAATTCTCAAGACATACAATTAAATATCAAAGTTGAAAGAATAGACCTGGAGACAGTTCAGAACTACAACTACCTTGGACATACTATAACCAGTGATGGAAAATGTACAACTGAAATAAATAAAAGAATAGGAATGGCAAAAAGTAATTTCAATGCCATGAAAAATATACTTACATCAAAACAAATAACACCAGGGCTGAAACCAAGAATAGCAAAATGTTACATCTTCTCAATATTCCTGTATGGTGCAGAAACATGGACATTAGACAAGAAAACAGAACAGAAAATTGAAGCCTTTGAAATGTGGATTTATAGAAGAATAGGTAGAATTCAATGGAAAGAAAAGATAACAAACGAAGAAGTTTTAAAACAACTAAAAATGAAAAAAAAGAACTACTATACACAATTAGAGCAAGACAAATGAAATTTGTTGGTCATGTTAAAAGACACAGCAGTCTAATAAAAGTAATATTAGAAGGGAAAATACAAGGTAAAAGAGGCAGAGGCAGACCAAGACTAACATGGATGAGTAACATCAAAAGATGGACAAGTCAGCCTATGGCAATCTGCACCATCAAAGCAAGAGAGAGAGTGGAATGGCGCTCCATGGTAGCCAACCTTCGATGCGGAGAAGGCACTCGATGATGATGATGATGATTACCACAATGGCAGTTATAGCTGCCACTCAAGACTAACAGCACTCATTGTTCTCTGCAGACGCAATGGGGTAGATTTGGGGGTCTGTGCGGTGTGTGCGGAGACCCTTACTCACCCCTGCCACGTGCGCACGAAAGGGGTGGACGCCATTATATAGGGACCCCAACCGGGACTTACGTTTCCGGTCATGTGATCAACGTTACCCTTGGGATAACAGCCAATCACAGGTAAGTTTAAGTTTCAAATGTTTGTTTTTAAAGTAGTTACAACTTCCGCTAGGCTTTCTTTTCTACCACTGCTGCTACTACCACTGTTGATAAAGCTGCTGATACTGCCGCTGCTGTTATTACCACTGCTGATAATTCTGCTACTACAACTGCTGATACTGCTTCTGCTACAACTGAATATAGGGCTGCTATTACCACTGTTGATACTGCTTCTGCTACAACTGCTGATACAGCTGCTATTACCACTGTTGATACTGCTGCTACTACCATTACTACTGCTGCTACTACCACTGTAAATCATCTCTGAAAGACTTCTCCACATGTGAAAATGACTGGGAACATCTGGCAAGTAATCGCACATCATGGAGAGCATGTATAAGGAATGGTATAACATCATTTGAGACTGTGCTAGGGCAAAACTTAGAAGAGAAAAGACTCATGAAAAAGAACGGAAAACCCTGTGGACCAGTGGGCCTGACTTGTTCATTCTGTGACCGCGTGTGTTTGTCAAACATTGGTAGAATTAGCCACGAAAGAAGCTGTTCGACAAAAACAAAACCTAAAAAAATACACAATAGCCTCCACTAGACCGTCTGACAAGACGAAAAGGGACATATATACTACCACTGCTGCTACTACCACAGCTGATACTACTTCTACTACTACTACTACTACTACTACTGCCACCACCACTATTACTACATTTACTTCTATCACTGCTGCCACCATCATTATCAGCACTATTGCTACAATTGCTTCTACTACTACCACTACTACAACCATTGAGATACTGTTTGAAAAGTGTTCCTTGTTGTCGGTTCCTCATATTCCAAGTCCGGCATGCTGTTGGAGCTACTGAGTTTAGTGATCTGTGCTTACTGTGAGCTGTGCGTTTCGTCCGGATCATGTTTCGATATTCCTATTCCTTACGATGAATGATGATATCGTATGACAATGGACAGTTCGGTAGCGTTCACGTTCGGTTTCCGGCTACGCCTTATATGGCGTGTGCAGCGGCTGCTAAAATGGGGACTGCAGCTGCCTTTCTTTGTTTGGATCCTTCACTGAGATGAGATATTAATTTGGATGATTCCACTGGCACGGACGGTTGAGCAATTATGGATTTTAATTCGTTTGCAGTAATACCGGGGCCTTCATGAGGTGGGGCGTGAACAGTTCTCTCCCTTGTTATCTTTCCTTTCCTAATAATATATTTGGTACATATTTAAAGTGGCTGGGTGGACCCAGAGAGCGTTTAAAGTCGGAGAAAAATTGATTCTTGCACCAAATGGGATTTGAACCTTTAACCTTCAGGTCCACAGGCGAGTGCACTAAACATTTCTTCTACCTTTCAGCTCCCAGTGGAGCATAGGTCTTCAACAAACACTTTCCAAGGCGTTCTGTTTTTTGCCATTCTTTTAGGATCATTCCATGTCTTTCCCCATCATCTTCATCTCTGCTTCTATCTGTCTTCTCAAAGAATTCATTGGTCTTCCTCTTTTTCTTTTTCCCTGGGGATTCCAAAAAAGGACCTGCTGTGTAATACTCTCAGTTGGCTTCCGTAGTGTGTGTCTTATCCAGTTCCATCGTCTTCGCTGTATCTCTTTATCCACTGGTGTTTGACTGGTACATGTCCATAATTCTATGTTAGTGGTTTTGTCCTGCCATTTCCATCCTTTTTTTTCTGCATAAGCATCCATTAAAGAAAGTCTGCATCTTCATGATTGTCATTTTAGTTGTTCTCCATGTTTCACGGCTATATAATAATACTGACTTAACATTGGAGTTGAACATTTTTACTTTAGTACTTAACCTAATTTCTTTGGACTTCCATATGTTTCCCAGTGCAACAAATGCTCCTCTTGCTTTTGATATCCTTATTTTGGTATCATTTTCTGTTCCTCCACTCTTTGTCTATATTACTGCCCAGATATATGTAAGATTGTACGTCTAATAGAGGTATTTCTCCTAGTTTTATTTGGTTATTGCCAACTGCATTAATTTGTCCATATTTGTGAAGTTTTTTCGGCTTATTTTTTTTTTCAGTACAGGAATGTACTGCCCAACCCATGTCCAACCTTCCTTAGTCGCCTCTTATGTACATGCATGGTAGGGAACAGCGCTACAAATCGTTACTCCCCTTTCGGGCCCCGGCAGCGCACGGGCGTCACTAAACATATGGCCAATCATTATCATCATCAAGTACCATGCCTGTTGGCGTATGTGATAATATTTATCCACAACTCTCGATATGGACATTTATTTATCATTTCTGTTGTTGACCTTCTGCCAAGCCATTTTCTTAAGTTGTCTGGTATCTTTTCTCTTTGCTTTACTCTATCTCTTCGTCCTTCGATTTTCCCAGTTGTTACAATATATATTATTATTATATATTATTATGTTATTATAATATTGTTACATCATATTTAATATATTAATATTACGATATCATCATCATCATTGAGTGCCGTCTCCGCATCGAAGATTGGCTACCATGGAGCGCCATTCCACTCTGTCTCTTACTTTGATGGTGCAGATTGTCATAGGTTGACTTGTCCATCTTTTGATGTTACTCGTCCATTTTAGTCTTGGTCTGCCTCTTCCTCTTTTACCTTGTATTTTCCCTTTCAATATTACTTTTATTAGGCTGTTGCGTCTTTTAACATGCCCCAAAATTTCATTAGTTTTGTTCTAATTGTATTTAGTAGTTCTCCTTTCATTTTTAGTTGTTTTAAAACTTCATTATTTGTTTTCTTTTCTTCCATCCAATTCTACCTATTCTTCTATAAATCCACATCTCAAAGGCTTCAATTTACAATTACATGATATTCCATCATATTAACATGTTATCACATCCCATTATATTCCAATCTATTCCATCATATTACATCCTATTTGTATATAATGTCAATGTGCAACATAAAATCAGAGGTGGGAAAAGGGAGATGGGTACCATGATGTTATAACATCATTGAATTAAAGAAAAATGCAACAGAACAGTTAAAAAAATATGTGCTGTGTTTTCTGGCTTGGATTTATGTGTTTAGTTTGTAATACCCGATGAAGGCTTTTGCTGAGACGCTGCAGTTTGTCTTGTCTTTCTTAATGTTTAGGTGCTCCATACCATTTTAAGTTTATATTAGATAAATGTTATGTAGAGCCAGTCTTAACATATGGATGGGAATCATGGACAATAGGACAACAGGCAAGAAAATCACTGGAGTCTGTAGAAATGTGGCTTTACAGAAGAATGTTGAGAATACCATGGACAGCTAAGAAGAGTAATGAAAACGTTCTGAAAGAGGTCAAAGCAAAAGGAGAGCTAATTTCCAATATTAGGAAGAAACAGTCATCATTTTTTGGCCATGTAATGAGAAGAGAACAACTGGAATATATTGTAACAACTGGGAAAATTGAGGGATGAAGAGATAGAGGGAAGCAAAGAGAAAAAATACCAGACAACTTAAGATAATGGCTTGGCAGAAGGTCAACAACATAAATGATAAATAACTGTCTTGATCGAAAATTATGGAGTGACCTGATCACCTACGCCAGCAGGCCCGATACTTGATGATGATGATGATCATTAGATAACTAATATGAGGAGATGTTAGATGACAAACGATGATTGGGCTCACATTATTTGACATGCAGGGGCGGATTCAGCTATAAGATATAGCCTGGAGCCAGACAATCCGGGGGAGGGACTACACAAATTTCAGAATTTGTTCTGGGACTGCACTTTTGTTTTTCAAATTATGACCTTTTTGTGTTACTCTTTATGGGGAAGAGCCTCAAAGGTTCATTTGTCTTAGAGCCTCAAAGGTTCATTTGTCTCAGAGCCTCAAAGGTTCAATTGTCTTAGAGCCTCAAATGTTCATTTGTCTTATATCCTCAAAGTTTTATTTGTCCTAGAGCCTCAAATGTTCATTTGTCTTAGAGCCTCAAATGTTCATTTGTCTTAGAGCCTCAAATGTTCATTTGTCTTAGAACCTCAAAGGTTCATTTGTCTTAGAGCCTCAAAGTTTCATTTGACTTAGAGCCTCAAAGTTTCATTTGTCTTAGAGCCCAAAAGGTTCATTTGCCTTAGAGCCTCAGAAAAAGTCTAAATCTGGCACGTCAAAACGAATTCATTAATTCATTGGGTGTCGTCTCCACACTGACTACCTTGTAGCACCATTTTACTATGCCGCTTGTCTTGATGGTGCACGTTGTCATAGCTTAATCGGTCAACTTTTTGATAGTAATAGTCCTATTTAGTCTTGGTCTGCCTCTGCCTCTTCTAGCCTGAGAGATAAGATCAGAAATGAAGAACTGAGAAAAAAAGCTAGGAATAACACCGCCATAGAATATATTAAAAAACAACGTATGAAATGGTTTGGCCACGTGACAAGGCAGACAGATCAAAACACAACATAACGAGCCTTCAATAAACGTTGCGAGAACACCAGACCCAAGGGTCGACCACGAAAAAGATGGATCGATTGAATATTAGAAACACTAGGAAACATAACAGCAACAGAGGCGAACAGAAGAGCAAAAGACAGCAAATTATATCTCCCCTCGACGCTGAAAGGCAAATGAAGAAAGAAGAAGAAGAAGTCCAATTTAGTCTTGGTCTGCCTCTGTCTTTTGTCTTGATGGCGCACGTTGTTATAGCCGCACTTGTCCACTATTTCATGTTATCAATCCACTTTAGTCCTAGTCTACCTCTGCCTCGTCTACTTTGTACCTTCCCTTCCAAGATGACTTTCAGAAGGATGTTATTTCTCCTAAAATGACCACAAAATGTCAGTTATCTTTTTCGAATTGTTTTAAGTAGCTTTTTTCATTTTCACCTGATTTAAAACTTCATTGTTTGTCTTCCATTCCTACCACCCAATTATCATCATCATTTTTATATAGATTCACATTTTAAAAGCTTCAATTTTCTGCTCTATTTTTTTATTTAGTGTCCATGTTTCTGTTATCTCTTTCCCATTCTGACCACGGTCCACGACACAGGGAAGTCATTTTTCTTTTCTTAAAAAAAAGTTTCGATTATTTTGTTTTGGATGTTTCATTACTAGTTAGCTATGTAGGATAAGTTTTATTTACTTACATACCTGTGTGCTCGTGTTGTTTGTTTGTTCCTGCTGAAGGCCTATTGAGCCGAAACGTCGTTCAAATCTGTGTCGTCTATCAATCACGTAAAGCTTTTACTATACCATTTTTTTCTTCTTTTTTTTTTAAATTCTCCCTTTCTGAGCTATACATGAATATTAAGTAAATATAGCATTTTGCTATTCGTTGTTTTAGTTCTGATGTTACTTGCTTTGATGTCAGTATATCATCCATGTTGTTAAAATTGCGTTTTGCTATTCCTATTGTTTTCGAATTACGAACCATTGTAAAGTCGCTCTTCGTGTTGTCCAGAGGTTGGCTGGAGTTTCGCTTGTGCTCGTACGATGATCCTGAGGAAGGTGACATGGAGAGGGATTCTTTGGGGAACTTCGTGGAAGTGACGCAGCAGTGTCTGGATAAACACATTCTCGACCTAGAGGATGGATCATCAAGGTATGTCCACGATCTCTCATACACCGATTGAGTGTTTATGTTATCATCTTCATCATGATCTTGTAGCGTTTTCTTTTGCAAAACGTTTCGTTCACCACAGCCCGTCTAAAAGAATCTCTGTCTCTAGCCAGATCTCCCACAGACCGTCTGAAAGAATCTCTGCCTCTAGCCAGATCTCCCACAGAACGTTGCATTCACCACAGACCGTCTGAAAGAATCTCTGCCTCTAGCCAGATCTCCCACAGAACGTTGCATTCACCACAGACCGTCTGAAAACATCTCTGCCTCTAGCCAGATCTCCCACAGAACGTCTGAAAACATCTCTGCCTCTAGCCAGATCTCCCACAGAACGTCTGAAAACATCTCTGCCTCTAGCCAGATCTCCCACAGAACGTTGCATTCACCACAGACCGTCTGAAAACATCTCTGCCTCTAGCCAGATCTCCCACAGAACGTTGCATTCACCACAGCCCGTCTAAAAGAATCTCTGTCTCTAGCCAGATCTCCCACAGACCGTCTGAAAACATCTCTGCCTCTAGCCAGATCTCCCACAGAACGTTGCATTCACCACAGACCGTCTGAAAACATCTCTGCCTCTAGCTAGATCTCCCACAGAACGTTGCATTCACCACAGACCGTCTGAAAGAATCTCTGTCTCTAGCCAGATCTCCCACAGAACGTTACATTCACCACAGACCGTCTGAAAGAATCTCTGTCTCTAGCCAGATCTCCCACAGAACGTTGCATTCACCACAGACCGTCTGAAAGAATCTCTGTCTCTAACCAGATCTCCCACAGAACGTTGCATTCACCACAGACCGTCTGAAATAATCTCTGTCTCTTGCCAGATCTCCCACAGACCGTCTGAAAACATCTCTGCCTCTAGCCAGATCTCCCACAGAACGTTGCATTCACCACAGACCGTCTGAAAGAATCTCTGCCTCTAGCCAGATCTCCCACAGAACGTTGCATTCACCACAGACCGTCTGAAATAATCTCTGTCTCTTGCCAGATCTCCCACAGCTCCTGTTGCCATGTTGTAGGTAGCTATGATGTCGTGAACCCATCTTCTTCATGGCCTACCATTGATGCGTCACCAAAGAACCATACCTTCCATTATTGTTCTTTCCAGCCTGCTGTGTCTTTTGTCATGACAATATTATTTTTTTGTATTAATCGATAAGAGTGAAAATAAGTTACAAGAAATTTAAATATTGGGGAACTTTGTTAACCTCAGACGGAAGATGTACAACAGAGGTGAGATGGTAGGTGTACAACAGAGGTGAGATGGTAGGTGTACAACAGAGGTGAGATGGTAGATGTACAACAGAGGTGAAATGGAAGATGTACAACAGAGGTGAGATGGTAGATGTACAACAGAGGTGAGATGGTAGATGTACAACAGAGGTGAGATGGTAGATGTACAACAGAGGTGAGATGGTAGATGTACAACAGAGGTGAGATGGTAGATGTACAACAGAGGTGAGATGTAGAATGGCTCAGGCAAAAGTAGCTTTCCAAAAAATGAAGAAGATACTGTGCAATCCATTTTTGACAATAGAAACAAGAAAAAGAGTTCTCAGATGTTATGTAGAGCTAGTCTTAACATATGGATGTGAATAATGGACAATAGACAAGAAAATCACTGGCGTCTGTAGATATGTGGTTTAACAGAAGAATGTTGAGAATACCATGGACAGCTAAGAAGAGTAATGAAAACGTTCTGAAAGAGGCCAAAGTTAAAAGAGAGCTAATTTCCAATATTAGGAAGAAACAATCATCATTTTTGGCCATGTAATGAGAAGAGAGCATTTGTTCTATTTAGCACCGAACAACTCTCTTTCTCATTTCTATTGACATACATTTGTTACATAAGATATTTTTCATTTTCTGAAATGCTATTTTGGCCTGAGCAATTCTACTTTTTATTTCTGTGGTGCATCTTCCATCTGATGTTATTATTGTGCCCAAGTATTTGACGCGTTGCACTTATTTTAGTTACTACAGATCCCAGATAGTCATATTTTGTTACAATTTCAAGCTCTTCACTGTTGATGATGATTTTGTGTTGGATTTTTACTTTGTTAAATGACATTATCTAATTTTCCTGTATGTTTAAATAGGTGTTTTATTCTTCACTGTGTTTTTTTTTTTAGCACACTCAATTATCTATTTTGCTCTTGTTGCACTGCTTGAGTGGAGGACTGTGCCATCATAATAATAATGATATGACATGTAAATATTAAGGATACTGCTAGAATTGTAGCGTCAACACATTATTTTCCGGTTGCTAACACTAAGCTGGTTGCTGTAAAGATAAGTTGTTTTATTTTGGGGGGTTATATAAGAGTTAAATTAAAATGGAGTGTTGAAAAGATATCGCTGCAAAAATGAATTAAGTAAAGTAAAGGTAAAGTATAGCCGCGATAGCTCAGTGGTTAGTGAACTGGACTACAAAGGACAAGAGGTAGGGTTCGATTCCAAACGACGGTTTTCGGTTCACCCAGCCTTTGATAGGGTACCGGATTCTTTAATGGGAAAGTAAAGCGGCACGGGCGTAATACCGACCAGATTACCTCAATAATCATGTGCTGAAGGTCTGTAAAATGTATGGTCCCTAACACCATATTCTCTACTCTATACGCCACTTGGCGTGACGGAGGTACTTTGCCTTTTTTTTGTTAAAGGTAAACTGCGAGACTTGAACCGGCGTCTTAGCACACGAGTTTCCACCAATATGTGCTCGGCCGCCTATCCAGAACTGTTCGGAGACTTCTGGATAGTGTCGCTTCAAGCATCGAACCTCGCGATGCGGGGCGGCATTCCTCACCTTCCCAGGGTAATAACCTGGTACCCATTTCTGTCAGCGGCTGGGTCGACCGTGGGGGTATTTTTTTTCCCAACCCCGAGTAGAACTCACACTGCTCCCAGCGGGAATCCACGGGTTGTCCGAACGTCGGTAGTCCAATCGGGTTTTCCCAACTAGGCTACCGAGACCCCCCATATTAAGTGATATAATTTAAGTGGAGTGTTGACAATATATTTTTTTAAATAATTAATTAGAGTATACCATTAAGCAGAGGATCTATAATTTAAAAAAAATGCGGACATAATCAATCAGCGCTGAAATTAACGTGCAGCACGTAGTCGTTAAAAAATTAATTTGCAGTACCTAGCCGTTAAAAAAAATTAACATGCAGCACGTAGTCGTTAAAAAATTAGTGTGCAGTACCTAGCCGTTTAAAAATTAATGTGTAGAATGTACCTGGTCTAAAAAGACCAACGAGGAAGTTCTCAAAGAGGCCAACACAAAAAGGAGCTCTTAAAAAACATCAGAAAGAAGCAATCAACATTTTTCGGGCACATCATGAGAAGAGGAAGGTTGGAATACTTGGTTACAACTGGCAAAATAAAAGGAAAGAGAGATCGCGGACGACAAATAGAGAAAATACTGGATAGCTTGGTGTCATGGCATGGAAAACAGTCAACAACAGAACTGATACGATGCACTGTAGATAGAAGATTGTGGAGGGACATGATCACCTACACCAACCGGCAGGGTACGTGATGATGATGATGATGAGAATCTACCATGTACCTAGTCGTTCAAAAGTTAATGAATGTTGGAATATTTGCCCCACAGGTACTACATGCCTGGGGATTTCACTTCCGGTGAATGGACCGTGCGAGTTCGTCTACCAGAGAGACTGACATGCAAGCACTGTTTGTTTCAATGGAAGTGGAACATGGGTAAGTACGCAAATCAATATGGTATCCAACCAGAATTGATGTTAGAAGGCGTGTCCTAAAGTACTACCTAGAACCTGTACAACTATATGGGTGTGAGTCATGGACGATAAGCAAGACAACACAAAGAACATTAGAGGCAGCTGAGATGTGGTTTATCAGAAAGAATGTTACGAATTCCATGGATTGCAAAAATTACACTAGGAAGGATAACACCGGAAGAGGCCAACAGAAGAGCAAAAAATCGCAGATTGTATCTCCCCTCGACGCCAACGGCAATGGAGGAAGGATAGAAGAAGAAGTAGAAGATGTTTGTTAGTATTGTCCAGACTTTGCTTTGCTCAGTTATTCCGTTTAACTTTGCTGACGTTTGTCCACAAAACCTGACTTGAGCAGATATAATAGGCCCTGTTACCTAAACAATGCTGAGTCTTTATCTCATCATTCGCACTCTACGCATGATGATTCTTTGTAAAATCTTAATCATGTGACTCATAATGCTTATTATGAGATGATTATCGCAATAAATCGCACCAGATTTTTTTGGTCGGGCTATGAATATTGAATTTAACACGTCAGCTGGTATCTAATATTCAATATTGAAGAATGGATCAGTCAAAAGCAACTTTCGAAAAAAAAATGAGGAAGATACTGTGCAATCCATTTTTGACAATAGAAACAAGAAAGGGCTCTTAAATGTTATTAGATCCAGTCTTAACATATGGATGTCAATCATGGACAATAAAACAACGGACAAGAAAATCACTGGAGTCTGTAGAAATGTTGTTTTACAGAAGAATGTTGAGAATACCATGGACAGCTAAGAAGAGTAATGAAAACATTCTGAAAGAAGCCAAAGCAAAAAGAGAGCTAGTTTCCAATATTAGGAAGAAACAATCATCATTTTTTGGCCATGTAATGAGAAGGGAACAACTGGAATATATTGTAACAACTGGGAAATTTGAGGGACGAAGAGATAGAGGGAAGCAAAGAGAAAAAATACCAGACAGCTTAAGAGAATGGCTTGGCAGAAGGTCAGCAACAGAAATGATAAATAACTGTCGTGATCGAAAGTTGTGGAGAGACATGGTCACCTACATCAGCAGGCATGGTACTTGATGATGAGGATGAATATTATTCGTAATTTGCTTCTATCTACGCCTTTTAAAAATACATTACGCCATTTCTGTTTCTCCTCCATCTGCAGGTAACAGTTTGAAACTCCAAGATGGCGGGCCTTGCTTGGAATGCGAGAACTATGAACAGTTCTACGCATGCGCGGATGTGGTTATTGACCCAGCTGAAGACTTGAAACCCCCCAAAAGTGAGCACACCCCAGTCATCAACGAGCAAATGGTTGAAGAGAAAGCAGAAGGTCTAAGAAATAGAAGCAAAAGTAGCCAAATCAACACTGATTCTGATGACGATGTACTCAGTCGTTCCAGACGAGAAACTGCTGTAAATAATAAACAAGATGTAACAAGTGGAAATTATACAAGTAATAATGGTAGTGCAAAAAGTGGTGCTTATAAACTTGAAAATGGGGACAACAATAAAGGTAGTAGTAAATGCGCTTTAAAGAAAAGTGGTTCCGAGAACTTTGACAAAAGTAACGGAAATGGTAAAGGCGTATCAGGTGATTATAATGTGGGAAAGGGTAACTCCGGGAGTGATAAAGGGGCTGGGAAAAGTAAAGTTGCCAAAGTGGAATATTGTGTTGGAGCCGACTCTGATTCCGCCGCTAGCTTAAACCGAAGGAGAAGTATGCTGGCGATGATAGCGTAACAGCCGGTAAAGTTGCGGATAGTACTAAAAGCAAAAGTATGGGAAAATCAAGTAAAGACGTGGATGGTGTTAATACCAAAGGGCCAAAGGGAGCCGATAAAGGCAAAAAGGGTGGTAAGGTAAACTATGATTACTATTGGGACGATGATGAAGATGATAATAGTTATGGAGCGGTATACAGCGCTAAAGGCGTAACTGAGGGACGTAAAGCTGGAGGGAAAGCAAAAGGGTATTTTATTGGTAAGAACGGAAAAGATAGTAACACATATTCTCACGACAAATACGGAAGTGGAAACGACAAAGAAGACGAAAATAACAGCCCTAAATCAGTAAATGCAAACGAGAAAGATACAAGTTCAGATGTCATTGAAGAATGCACAGAGGAAGATGATAAGGTACAAGGTAAATTCGGAGGTAAAGATAAATTCGGAGGTAAAAAGGACAGCAGTAGTGACAAAGGTAAAGGTAACAATTATAATTCGAAGGATAAGGACGGTAAAGATAGTTATGATAAAAATAGCGCTGATTATTTCGATGGAGATAAAAATAGCGCTGGGAGTGGTAAATTTAAAACCGGAAATGGTAAAGCTAAATATAGCAGTGATGTAAATGATAAAAACTATGCAGGTGGTGCAAAGGGCGGTAAAGGTAACGGGGAAGATTACGATGGAGACTATTTACAATATGATTCTAACGGAGAGGGTAAAAATAAAAATGGTAAAGGTAAATCGAATTTTGATAATGGCGGTAAAGGAGGTGGTAAAGATTATACATATGCCGATGGTAAGGATTATGATTATGACGGCGATGAAGGCAAAAATGGTAAAGATGAAACCAACGGAGGCAAAGACAAGTCCGGTGGTAAAGGTAACGATATTAAGGGAGATAATAAAGATGATGATTTAGGAAGTGGTAAAATTAATGCCCCTGCTGGTAAGGATTATTTTTTGACGGTAGTAACGGTAAAGATAACAATGGAAAAGGGTCGTTTGGCTCCAATGGTAAAGATAAAATCGGTGGCGGTAAAGATTATGGGGATGACGGTGATAACGATAAAAACGGCGGTGATGACTACAATGGAGATAACGGTAAAGATTTTAACGGTGACGATGGTAAAGGTAAGAATGGCGGGGGTAAAAATGGCGATATTAGTGTTGGTAAAGGTAAAAATGGCGGAGATAAAGATTATGATAATTACGGTGAAAAAGATTATGATGATTACGGTGGTAAAGGTAAAAACGGTGGTGGTAAAGATGGCGGTAAAGGTAACAACGGCGGTGGTAAAGACGGCGGTAAAGGTAAAAACGGTGGTGGTGAAGACTACAATGGATTTGATGGTAAAGGTAAAAATGCTGGTGGCAAAGATTACGATGGAGTTGGTGGTAAAGGTAAAAATGCCGGTGGTAAAGATTACGATGGATTGATGGTAAAGGTAAAAATGCAGATATTAAAGATTATGCTGGATTTGATGGTAAAGGTAAAAATGCTGGTGGTAAAGATTATGATGGAGTTGATGGTAAAGGTAAAAATGCTGGTGGTAAAGATTACGATGGATTTGATGGTAAAGGTAAAAATGCTGGTGGTAAAGATTACGATGTATTTGATGGTAAAGGTAAAAATGCTGGTGGTAAAGATTATGATGGAGTTGATGGTAAAGGTAAAAATGCTGGTGGTAAAGATTATGATGGATTTGATAGTAAAGGTAAAAATGCTGGTGGTAAAGATTATGATGGAGTTGATGGTAAAGGTAAAAATGCTGGTGGTAAAGATTACGATGGATTTGATGGTAAAAGTAAAAATGCTGGTGGTAAAGATTACGATGGATTTGATGGTAAAGGTAAAAATGCTGGTATTAAAGATTACGATGGATTTGATGGTAAAGGTAAAAATGCTGGTGGTAAAGATTACGATGGAGTTGATGGTAAAGGTAAAAATGCTGGTGGTAAAGATTACGATGGAGTTGATGGTAAAGGTAAGAATGCTGGTGGTAAAGATTACAATGGTAATGGTAAAATCCTTGGTGGAGAAGGCACTGGGGGTAAAGGTAAGAATAATGGTGGAAAGATAAGGTCGTTGGTGGTGGAGATTATTCTGGTAATGGTGGTAGTGGTAAAACAAAGGGTGGTGAAAACTTCGATAATTACGATGGTAAAGATATTACGGGCATTAGTAAAGATTATGGTAATGTTGTGAAAGATGGTGATGCTGACTATAGTGGTGAGGTCAAAGGTTACAGTAATGGAGGCAAAAAGGGCAATCAAGGTAAAGGTGATGGAGGTTACGTTGACGAAAGCGAGGGTAAAGGTGAAGGTGACTATGATGCTAATGCTTGGCGCGGGGTGAAGGTGAATGCAGGAGTCGGGTCAGGGTCGTCTTTTGTTTATTTTAGAAATATTAAGAGCTGTACTGGGTCGGAAAATGGGAGACGCTAAAAGGCATTGCGAAATGGTGTCTTTCCAACTGTAGGAAGGGATACTGCCCCAAAACGCACTGCAAATGTGTTTAAGTTAGTGCCCTGGAGTTTCCGTGACACAGAACACATTATTTTGTGATATTATATTCTGCTTGCTTTTGTTGTTCATATAAGAAATAACGTTATATTATGCATATGTATGGAGCCGTGATAGCTCAGTGGTTAGTGAACTGGACTACAAAGGACACGAGGTCGGGTTCGATCCTGATCGCAGGCTTCCGGGTTCAGCCAGCCTTAAATGGGTACCGGATTTTTTTCTGGGGAAATGAAGCGGCTCGGGCGTAATAACGACCATATTACCCCAAAAATCATGTGCCAAAGGTCTGTAAAAATTATGGTACCTAACACCATATTCCCTTTACGCTACTTGGCGTGACGGGGCTCTTTACTTTAATTAAGCATATGTATGTATATTATGTATATAATGATGGATTGTTTGATAAAAGCGTTTCGGGTGAAATAAATATCTTGAATCAGATATGATTGTCGTAAGAGACAGCGATTGGGCATGGATCAATTCTTATCTACACACAGAGACAATAAATGGTTTGATCATCTGGAAAGAAAGTTATGAGATTATATAGCATCACCATCATGAATAGAGTGTTGGTCCGCATATATATATATATATATATATATATATATATATATATATATATATATATATTATATAGGTAGGCTACCATGTAGCGTCATTCTGCTCTGTCTCCTGCTTTGATGCTGCAGGTTGTCATGGACTGACTTGTCAATCTTTTGACATCAAAGTTTGGCTACCATGGACCGTCATTCCACTCTGTCTCTTGCTTTGATGGTGCAGGTTGTCATGGACTGACTTGTCCATCTTTTGACATCAAAGTTTGGCTACCATGGACCGTCATTCCACTCTGTCTCTTGCTTTGATGGTGCAGGTTGTCATGGACTGACTTGTTTTTATCCTTGGAGGTTCTAAAAAAGGGCCTGTCCTGTAATACTATCAGTTTGCTTTCGCAGTGTGTGTCCTATCCAACTCCATCGTCTTCGCTTTAAATCTATATCCACTGGTTATTTGACTGGTACTTTCCCATAATTCTATGGTAGTGATTTTGTCCTGCCCTTTCCATCCCTCTATTCTACACAAGCATCTATTAATGAAGGTCTGTATCTTCATGATTGTCATCTTTGTTGTTCTCCATGTTTCACAGCCATATAATACGGTTCAATTAACATTGGAGCTCAAAATTTGTATTTTTGGGTTTACGTCATTCTTACAATCTTACAAGGGATATAACTTCACGGGGACTTTTACTCTAAGAAATGAATCTTCAACAGCTCGACAATTAATTCTTTCTGCACATTTCAACGCACGGTTATTGTTATTGGTTATGGTAGACCCTGGTATCACTGCAAACGAATTAAAATCCATAATTGCTTAACCGCCCGTGCCAGTGGAATCATCCGAATTACTAACTCATCTCCCAAACAAAGAAAGGTAGCTGTAGACCCCATCATGGCAGTCTCAGCACACGTTAAAAGACATACGGCAAAACCGCACAGAAAGTGAACACAGCCAATTTTTCCTTGTCATACGATATCGTCCTTCATCGTAAACAAGCGGGATATCGAAACATGATCAAAACGGATGAAACACACAGCTCACGGTGTGCACAGAGCACCTAACTCAGTAGTTCCTGCAACATGCTGGACTTGGAATATGAGGAAACTGCAATAAGGAACACTTTTCAGACATAGACTTCTATGGTTCCTGCGGCCTATCCACCATATTGACCGGAAGTTCACGTCCAACGCACGGTACGTCATACCAAGAGCGGTCACGTATGTTTAGCCGCACAGAGCGTCACTCTGAATTTGATTAGTGTAAACGGTCATCAAACTATATTCTTTGTGCATGTCTTGTATCATCTTGGTATTGGTGAAAACGAATTCCTTGTTCAATTATCTAAAAATTCATATATAACTTGAGGTATTCATCTCCATCACGCGCCATAGCGGTTGGCGTAGGCGATCATGTCCCTCCACAATCTTCTATCTACAGTGCATTGTATCAGTTATTTTGTTGACTGTTTTCCATGCCATGACACCAAGCTATCCAGTATTTTCTCTCTTTGTCGTCCGTGATTTCTCTTTCCTTTAAATTTTGCCAGTTGTAACCAAGTATTCCAACTTTCCTCTTCTCACGATGTGCCCGAAAAATGTTGATTGCTTCTTACTGATGTTTTTTAGAAGTTCCCTTTTTGTGTTGGCCTCTTTGAGAACTTTCTCATTGGTCTTGTTAGCTGTCCAGGGAACTTTCAACATTCTTCTGAGAAATCCCATCTCAGCGGCTTCTAATCGTCTTTTAATTTGTTTGTCTACTGTCTATGATTCGCTTCCATAGGTCAGAATTGGTTCCATATAGCATCGATGAACCCTCTTTCTCATATCTATTGATATAGATTTGTTGCATAAGATGTTTTTCATTTTCTGAAATGCTGTTTTGGCCTGAGCTATTCTGCTTTTTATTTTTGTGGTGCATATTCCATCTGATGTTGATATTGTGCCCAAGTATTTGACGTGTTGAACTTTTTTCAGATTTGTCCTATTTATTTTTATGCTGCATGATGGTGATGATTGTTTCTTCGATATGACCATTACTTCTGTTTTCTTACTATTCAGACTGAGACCTTTCTTGTTGCTTTCTTTTACTATTATGTCTATCATTTCTTGTAGTTCATTCTCTGTCGCTGCTATTAAGACTGTGTCATCCGCATATCGCAAATTATTTATGTTGTGACCGTTGACTTCAATTCCCTTTTTCTCTACTATTAATCTCATAATGTGTTCGCTGTAAAGTGAAAACAAATCCGGCGACAGAACACAGCCTTTTCTGTTTAGGCATTAGATAAATATAAACATTTAGATTGACATTTAAAGCCATGAGAATTGTTGTCTCTGAAATCTCTTCCGTTATTGAAAGAGTTAGCTTTAAAAGCTGGGATGTTGAGTTACAGCTTAATAAGTTTTGATTAACTGAATCTGATACAGGCAGTCAGCTATGAGTTGCTGCTTTCAGAACCTATGTAGGACAACGTCTCCAAAACGCTTGCCATATGATTGAGAATTATTATGACATATATATGTGGCTATTTCCTTTTGTATAAATATGTGATGTTTAAATATGTACATATTTTTGTTAAATAATTCTTTTATATTTATTTTGATGTAAATAAAGATTTGTATTTTAAAAAATCTGCTTTTGTAAATATTGTATTTTAGTCATATAGAATATATGCATTATAGAACGACAGTGACTAGGGCATTCATCTGGTTAAAGTCACAAGACTACACCCCACGACTGTATAATGAGTGATTCGATGAGCATGATAAGAAAAGTGGATGCGGGGTCTGTACGCATGCAACGGTTAGAGTCATTGCAGAAGTCAAAAATACATAAGGTCACATTTGTCTACGACCCTGGCCATGCGGAAGTACAGGGAAATGAAAGAGCGGACTGTTTGGCTAGTTGTGCTATTGTTGAGGTTGGTCAACCATTGGATCGGGCGGACAATGCCCTCCGGAAAGTGGGAAGGACACAGGACTTCGTCAACCATGAGTCCATGTCAATCCTTCGGATGAAAGAGATGGGAGTTAAGATGGGCACAGCCAGAAACGAGAAACTTAGTGGCCGTGTAAGAAGATTTATCAACCAACACAGAACTGGAGTCGTCAGTCGCTGGACACTGCGGGACTTGCTGAGGAAGGGATCTAAACACATATGGACATATTCGGAGTACAATGATGATGACCCGCAAATAACTCAATAACTCAATAACACGATAGAAATACCGATGAGTTTCCAATATTAGGAAGTAATAATCATCATGTTTTTGCCATGCAATGAGATGGGAACAGCTGGGATATATTGTGACAACTGGGAAAATTGAGGGACGAAGATTTAAAGGGAAGCAATGAAAAAAGATACAAAAGTGCTTAAGAGAATGGCTTGACATAAGGTCAACAGCAAAAATGATAAATAACTGTCGAGATCAAAAGATGTGGAGAGACATGCTCACGTACATCAGCTGATATGGTCCTTGATGATGATGACACATCCCTCTTGCAATAGCGTTAAGAAGACCCAGTATAGATGTTCTAACTAGGACAGCAAGCTCGAAATACTGATATAGATGACCTAGCATAGTTAACAGCAAGGACATCTATATTAGGTGTTATTTATCAACAATTAGAGCCGAAAAATAGGCGTTCGATAGGGTGGACAGGGAACAACTGTGGTCCGTATTGCCCTTGTACGGAGTGAGTCACCACCTAGTAGAGATATGCAAGAGCCTCTATAAAAGTAGTCGCACTACAGTAAGATCTTCAGCAGGCTACTCTAAACATTTCACCATTAACTCCGGAGTAAGACAAGGCTGCGTGCTTTCCCCTTTACTTTCATCACATATATGGACAATATATGCAAATTAGCATGCCCAATCAAAGGAAGTATACCAACACGGATGATAACAAGCGACAACACAAAAGAGAACGAAATATACGTACCATAAAACAGCAGAAGAGAGGAAGAAATAAATGAAATACTATTTGCAGACGACCCAGTTCTGAGACATGAAACAACTGAGGACCTGCAAGAACATATCAACAGGCTAAACAACACTTGTAGACAATACAACATGAAGATCAACATAAGCAAAACCGAAGTAATGGCAATAGCGAGAAAGAAAGAAAAACTAAACATAATAATAGATAATACAACTTTGAAGCAAGTAGACAATTTTAAATATCTGGGTAGCACGTTAACACAAGACAATAACCAAGAGACAGATATAGATATAAGGTGTAACAAAGCATGTCAAGTTATAGGCCAAGTATCAACACTATTGAAAAACAAAGCAATAACAACGGAAGCAAAAAGGGCAATATACAAATCAATTTTTCTACCAACTCTGAGCTATCAGTGCCAGAATTGAACGCTGGACTCTAGAACAATAAGAAAGATAACGACCACCGAAATGAAATGTGTCAGAAGAATGACAGGAAACAGCTTAAGGGACAGAGTAAGAAACACCGACCTGAGGAAGAAACTCGAATTGAACCAGCCATCGAATACATAAAGAAACAACATATAAATTGGTTCGGTCACATAACAAGACAAAAAGAACTAACAATGACTCAAAGAACCATAAACAAACGCTACGAAAACGCCAGATTAAGAGGAAGACCGAGAAAGAGATGGATAAGGGAATACTAGAGTCACTAGGGGGGATAACACCAGAAGAGACCAACAGAAGAACAAAGAATCGCAGATTGTATCTCCCCTCGACGCCAACGGAGGAAGGATAGAAGAAGAAGAAAGAAAAAAGTCGTTTGTTCTAGCAAGGATATCTATACTAGGTCTTCTATATCAGCACATAGAGCCGTGTGTCGAAGCAGGGTCATCTATAATAGGTCTTGTATTTAAACAGTTAGAGTCGTCTATCCTAGCAAGGACATCTATACTAGGTCTTCTATATCAACAGTTAGAGTCGTCTGTCCTAGCAAGGACATCTATACTAGGTCTTCTATATCAACAGTTAGAGTCGTCTAGCCTAGCAAGAACATCTATACTAGATCTTCTATATCACAGTTAGAGTCGTCTGTCCTAGCAAGGACATCTATACTAGATCTTCTATATCAACAGTTAGAGTCGTCTGTCCTAGCAAGGACATCTATACTAGGTCTTCTATATCAACAGTTAGAGTATTCTATCCTAGCAAGGACATCTATACTAGATCTTCTATATCAACAGTTAGAGTCGTCTGTCCTATCAAGGACATCTATACTAGGTCTTCTATATCAACAGTTAGTGACGTTTGTCCTATTTTAGCCATTAGTGTCCACACATATTTTGTTATCTAATTAAAACAACTGCACACCTACACACCTATGAGTTTCCCGGTCTCTTGTCCTGTTCTCCCTACCAACAATACACAACTAATCTTTCTTTCATTCTCTGAACCTTTCTGTCATTCCGCCCACTCATCAACTCCACCGATCCCAACTAGCCCCGAACACACACACACACTTTGGACACGCTTAAGCAAGCACACGACAAACACACCCCGATAACCCTGGACATCACACAGTTCAATGTTGCAATCATGGACGTACTTCTGTGAGCTTCAGTCATTAAGGTTTTAGCGTGTTAGTCGTGCAGTTCTTGAACTTGTTGGTGCGGTTTCATGTACTTATTTAGTTCTGATATTCATACTGTTGATTATTTAAGTCGCTTACTGATAGTTCAATAAGGAGAATTGTTACTATTATAACACATTAAATATGTTGTGATTCGGTAGTTGGATTAGAGAAAAATAACAAAATTAAATTTGAAATTCATCAAGTACAGTGCCTGCTGGTGTAGGTGATCATGTCTCTCCACAACTTTCGATCTCGACAGTTATTTATCATTTCCGTTGTTGACCTTCTGACTTGCCAATCTCTTAATCTGCCTGGAATTTGAAATTAACAAAATAAATAACACACAACTGGAAATATAATTCAGATAATATTATTAGGACAAGTCTATGCCAATAGAAGTGAGAAAGTGGGATCATCGGTGTTATATAGAGTCAATTCTGACCTATGGAAGCGAATCATGGATAGTTGACAAACAGATTAAAAGATTAGAGGCCACAGAAATGGGATTTCTCAGAAGAATGTTGAGAGTTCCCTGGACAGCTAAAAAGACCAATGAAAACATTCTCAAAGAGGCCAACACAAAAGGGACCTCCTAAGAAACTTCAGAAAGAAACAATCAACATTTACCGGGCACACCATGAGGATAAGAAAGTTAAAATACTTGGTTACAACTGGCAAAAATACAGGGAAAGAGAGATCGCGGGCGACAAAGAGAGAAAATACTGGATAGCTTGGTGTCATGGCATAGAAAACAGTCAACAACAGAACTGATACGATGTACTGTGGATAGAGATTTAAGGAAGGACATATTGCCTATGCAAACCGGTATGACACATGATGATTATTATTATTAGGAATATTTATGGTTTTTGTTACGCCGGCTTGGCCAAGAATGTTTACTCCAGGAAATGTTCAGGGTTTTCTATCTAACGGTCACGTGATAAATATTTTATTAACAAATTAAAACTTAGAGTTGCCAGTTTCCGTCCTAACGTTTTAGTCGTTGAGAACGACGATACAAATATAAGTACGCCGGGGCTTCAGGATTTTGGTAGATGAGAATTTCTTCTTTTGATATTGCTTCTAGTATTATTTGTATTGCTGCTATTATTATTGTTTGCAAAGAAGCAATCAACATATTTCGGGCACATCATGAGAAGAGGAAAGTTGGAATATTTGGTTACAACTGGCAAAATAAAAGGGAAGAGAGATCGCGGGCGACAAAGAGAGAAAATACTGGATAGCTTGGTGTCATGGCATGGGAAAACAGTCAACAACAGAACTGATACGATACACTGTAGATAGAAGATTGTGGAAGGACATGATCGCCTATGCCAACCGGTATGGCACATGATGATGATGATTATTATTGAAGACAAAGCTGCAGATCGCAATCTTTGGAAACACACTCTAAAGCTCCAACTCAAACAAGAAGTAGACAGATTCATAGAAAAAGGGAATACACGGAGAAAGAAAAGAAACAAAAATAGCATTTTATAGGGGCGCTGGAATATTCTTAGTCTACCATGACTGATAGATACTACCACAATACTAGACTATCATTATTACTGTTTATTGTATTATTGAGAATAACAAAATTGACAATCACGAAGGTACAGACTTTCATTAATGGATGCTTGCGCAGAATAAAGGGATGGAAATGGCAGGACAAAGTCACTAACGTGGAATTATGGAAATGTACCGGTCAAATACCAGTGGATAAAGAGATGCAGCGAAGACGATGACGATGGATAGGACACACACTACGGAAGCCAACTGAGAGTATTACACAACATGCCCTTTTTTTGGAATCCCCAGGGGAAAAGACAAAGAGGAAGACCAAGGAATTCTTGGAGATGACAGATCGAAGCAGAGATGAAGATGATGGGGAAGACATGGAATGATCTTAAAAGAATTGCAAAAAACAGAACGACTTGGAAAGTGTTTGTTGAAGACCTATACTCCACTGGGAGCTAAAAAGGTAGAATAAGAAGAAGATTATTACTGTTATTGTTATTAATACTTTTATTATTACTATTTGTTTTCGTCTTCATCTGCGAACATGACTCTTTCAGAGTAGAATTCCGGAGACTCTCATGAAGGCAGCTGTCTGTTTCAGTGATATTGTTAATATTACTATTGTTATTACTATTATTATTAATACTATTAGTATTGTTACTGTTATTGTTTTTAATACTAATACTACTATTAGTTCAATATTATTAATACTAATATTGTTCCTTTTATTATTATTACAATTATAATTACTAATATAAATATATATTTAGTACTGTTATTATTACACTAACTATTACTAATATTATTGTTACTAGTATTCTCTATCTATTGACCTTTCGAGCCGTAGCCGGCCCATAGGGCGTAGACCAAGATACTCCTTCTCCTATCTGAATTTTTGTTCTAACAGTTTTCTTTTAAAGATATTTTATCAAATCTCGCTATTTGTCTCTGTTCTGTGCAAGCTGCTCTATCTCATTGAGGGAGCCGAATCCTGCTGCTCTTGCCTCTCTCATCAATGTTCTTCTCAGTGTCTCCCTGGGTCTTCCTCTTTTTCTCTTACCTGTTGTTTCCCACATGAGGGCTTGCTTTGCTATTCGGTTATTATCTCTTCTTATCACATGTCCAACATTACTAGTATTACACTACTACTATTATTGCTACTATTATTACTATTATTATTACTGTTATTGTTACCAATGTTATTATTACTATAATTATTACTATTATTGTTACCGTTATTATTACTCTTATTATTACTATTATTATTACTAATATTGTTATTATTATTACTATTAAAAGAGGAAGACCCAGAGAGACACTGAGAAGAATATTGATGAGAGAGGCAAGAGCAGCAGGATTCGGCTCCCTCAATGAGATAGAGCTGCTTGCACAGAACAGAGACAAATGGCGAGATTTGATCAAATATATTTAAAAGAAAACTGCTAGAACAAAAGTTCAGATAGGAGAAGGTGTATCTTGGTCTACGCCCTATGGGCCGGCTACGGCTCGAAAGGTCAATAGATAGATAGACAGATATTACTATTACTATTATTATTATTATTATTATTATTACTATTATTACTATTATTGTTACTATTACCATCACGTTTTATATGAATATCTCCATTATTGTGTACAGTGACTAGAGAAGCTAACTATTAAAACAACTTGTAAACATCCCCTTATTTGAAGTACTGGACCGACCAGTGTCCTAGGCGCGTTAACCAGGCTGATAAAAGTGTTCATTTCTTTGCTTCATAATCTCGTGGATTTGTTCATTCTGAGATGTTCATTTTTGTCGTAGATGTACGGAAATCTTACCAGCTGTAAACATCGGAACTGTTGTTAAACTTTATTCTGTGTGTTTCCAGGATTTGTTCATTCTAAGATGTTCATTTTTGTCGTAGATGTACGGAAATCATACTGGCTGTAAACACCGTACCTGCTGTTATACTTGAGCTGTGTGTTTTCCAGGATTTGTTCATTCTGAGATGTTCATTTTTGTCGTAGATGTACGGAAATCACACTGGCTGTAAACACCGTACCTGCTGTTATACTTGAGCTGTGTGTTTCCAGGATTTGTTCATTCTGTGATGTTCATTTTTGTCGTGGATGTACGGAAATCTTACCAGCTGTAAACACCGTACCTGCTGTTATACCTTGTTCTGTGTGTTTCCTGGATGTATTCTCAAGATGGAACATAACGGATTCACCACACACATCATGTAATGTGATCTTTCATTTGCATTTTGCGTAAACTAAAATATTTCCTGTAAAATTTAAATCACGTAACACATGTACTTGACATCTCAAACTACTTCATATCTTCCTTCTCTTGCTTTTCGCCGTGGAAGGAAGATATGGTTCGCTGTTTCCTGCTCTTTTTTTGGAATCTTCTGCAGTTTTACATGAAATTTCTCAATGCTCTCCATTTAATAAATACACCAGCAACAGCATGTCCACACTCGTCATTCTAGTTAATGATTCGCATTGGGTGTCAACACATACAAGTATCGATTTACCAATGTAAAGATATCAACACATGAACATACTAAGACATCAACATATCAACATATCGATACAATAACATATCGACACATCAACATATCGATACACCACACATCAACATATCGATACACCAACACAACAACATATCGATACATCAACACATTAACATATCGATACACCAACACATCAACATATCGATACACCAACACGTTAACATATGGATACACCAACACATTAACATATCGATACACCAACACATTTACATATCGATACACCAACACGTTAACATATCGATACATCAACACAACAACATATCGATACACCAACACATCAACATATCGATACACCAACACAACAACATATCGATACACCAACACAACAACATATCGATACACCAACACATCAACATATCAACATATCGATACACCAACACATCAACATATCGATACACCAACACATCAACATATCGATACACCAACACATCAACATATCGATACACCAACACATTAACATATCGATACACCAACACATTAACATATCGATACACCAACACATTAACATATCGATACACCAACACATTAACATATCGATACACCAACACATTAACATATCGATACACCAACACATCAACATATCGATACACCAACACATTAACATATCAACATATCGATACACCAACACATTAACATATCGATACACCAACACATTAACACATCAACATATCGATACACCAACATATCAACATATCGATACACCAACACATTAACATATCGATACACCAACACATTAACACATCAACATATCGATACACCAACATATCAACATATCGATACACCAACACATTAACATATCGATACACCAACACATTAACATATCGATACACCAACACATCAACATATCGATACACCAACACATTAACATATCGATACACCAACACATCAACATATCGATACACCAACACATCAACATATTGATACACCAACACATTAACATATCGATACACCAACACATTAACACATCAACATATCGATACACCAACACATCAACATATCGATACACCAACACATTAACACATCAACATATCGATACACCAACATATCAACACATCGACATATCGATACACAAACACATTAACATATCGATACACCAACACATCAACATATCGATACACCAACATATCAACACATCAACATATCGATACACCAACATATCAACACATCAACATATCGATCTACAACACATTAATATATCGATACACCAACACATCAACATATCGATACAACAACATATCAACACATCAACATATCGATCTACCAACACATCAATATATCGATACACCAACACATCAACATATCGATACCCAACACATCAACATATCAACATATCGATACACCAACACATCGACATATCGATACACCAACACATCAACATATCGATATATCAACACATCAACACATCAACATATCGATATATCAACACATCAACATTTCGATACACCAACACATCAACATATCGATACACCAACACATCAACATATCGATATATCAACATATCGATACACCAACACACCAACATATCGATACACCAACACACCAACATATCGATACACCAACACATCAACATATCGATACACCAACACATCAACATATCGATATATCAACACATCAACATATCGATATATCAACACATCAACATTTCGATACACCAACACATCAACATATCGATACACCAACACATCAACATATCGATATATCAACATATCGATACACCAACACACCAACATATCTATACATCAACATATCGATACACCAACACACCAACATATCGATACACCAACACATCAACATATCGATACACCAACACATCAACATATCGATACATCAACATATCGATACACCAATACACCAACATATCGATACATCAACATATCGATACACCACACACCAATACACCAACATATCGATACACCAACACATCAACATATCAAGACATCAACATATCGAAACATCAACATATCGATACACCAACACATCAACATATCAAGACATCAACATATCGATACACCAACACATCAACATATCGATATATCAACACATCAACATTTCGATACACCAACACATCAACATATCGATACACCAACACATCAACATATCGATATATCACATATCGATACACCAACATATCGATACATCAACATATCGATACACCAACACACCAACATATCGATACACCAACACATCAACATATCGATACATCAACATATCAACATATCGATACATCAACATATCGATACACCAATACACCAACATATCGATACACCAACACATCACATATCGATACATCAACATATCGATACACCAACACACCAATACACCAACATATCGATACACCAACACATCAACATATCAAGACATCAACATATCGATACATCAACATATCGATACACCACACATCAACATATCAAGACATCAACATATCGATACACCAACACATCAACATATCGATATATCAACACATCAACATTTCGATACACCAACACATCAACATATCGATACACCAACACATCAACATATCGATATATCAACATATCGATACACCAACATATCGATACACCGACATATCGATACACCAATACACCAACATATCGATACACCAACACATCAACATATCGATGCATCAACATATCGATACACCAACATATCGATACACCAACATATCGATACACCAACACATCAACATATTAAGACATCAACATATCGATACACCAACACATCAACATATCGATACACCAACATATCAACATATCGATACACCACACATCAACATATCAAGGCATCAACATATCGATACACCAATACACCAACATATCGATACACCAACACATCAACATATCGATACATCAACATATCGATACACCAACACACCAATACACCAACATATCGATACACCAACACATCAACATATCAAGACATCAACATATCGATACATCAACATATCGATACACCAACACATCAACATATCAAGACATCAACATATCGATACACCACACATCAACATATCGATATATCAACACATCAACATTTCGATACACCAACACATCAACATATCGATACACCAACACATCAACATATCGATATATCAACATATCGATACACCAACATATCGATACATCAACATATCGATACACCAACACACCAACATATCGATACACCAACACATCAACATATCGATACACCAACACATCAACATATCGATACATCAACATATCAACATATCGATACATCAACATATCGATACACCAATACACCAACATATCGATACACCAACACATCAACATATCGATACATCACATATCGATACACCAACACACCAATACACCAACATATCGATACACCAACACATCAACATATCAAGACATCAACATATCGATACATCAACATATCGATACACCAACACATCAACATATCAAGACATCAACATATCGATACACCAACACATCAACATATCGATATATCAACACATCAACATTTCGATACACCAACACATCAACATATCGATACACCAACACATCAACATATCGATATATCAACATATCGATACACCAACATATCGATACACCGACATATCGATACACCAATACACCAACATATCGATACACCAACACATCAACATATCGATGCATCAACATATCGATACACCAACATATCGATACACCAACATATCGATACACCAACACATCAACATATCGATACATCAACATATCGATACACCAACATATCAACATATCGATACACCAACATATCGATATACCAATATACGAACACACTGAGATCAACACACCACGACATCAAATACATGCCCTCATCCACAACTGTGACAGCCATCAACAGCAACTATTTAGAGACACTTTTCCAAAGCAACAACGGACAAGCTCTTGTTCCAGATTTATGAAACTTCCTTACAAGTAATTCACGTGATCGATTAGTGTCGTGGATTTGAACAAGAAAACTATTGATCTTGCCCAGGTTACGAAGCACTATCTCCATCCCTTACGGAATGCCTATTTGTTCCATCCATATCTTTCCTCTACCAAGTTTGAAAATACTTCCCATGCATTATATATCCGGTTCAAACGGGAAATAATCACGGGTTCTTGTATGTGTTAATGAAGGTTAAACATTGTCAGGTATGTGTTTTATTCTTGTTGTGTTTGGCTACTGTAGTGCCCACATGGATTCAGTTGAAGACTTCAGAAGTTATATGTACATACATTAAAGTGTACAACATTTGCGTGTATACAAACAAAATCTATGTTTGGTTGACATTTGTGGTTGTGTCGAGAGTCGATGACTTGTTTCTACACCAAATGTGATTTCCACTAATGTATTGAACATTCTGAATGGGATATTCATCTAGCAAGGACATTCTTGGATATCGTTTACAAGTATCACAACTGGAATTACGTTTTCTCCTGGACATTATTGCAGACTGATTGCCAAATGGTGAGTCACATTTAAATTACATTTTATTTTTAGCTTTCATCTACTCTTCCTTTATTCTGTAAACACTTACTCCAACGATTTCATGATCTGCAAATATTACTTCCATGTTCTACAACATTTCTTCTTTTTTGATTATATAATCTGGTATATTTGATAAATTAACAACAATTAGACACAATTTGGAAATTAATGACATTTGGGAGTTGAAAAATCAAAGTCAGAAATTTCAGCTCAAACCTGGAACTTTCTGAGAAATGAGAGTTTTAAAATAGTTGAGTGGGTGTAGATAGGTGGAGATAATGTTGGCTTATGTTGGTACAGGTACAGCAGGGGTGTGGTGTAGAATAGTTGAGGTAAAGGTGGGTCACAAGGTTGGTAGAGATACAGCAGGGGTGTGGTGTAGAATAGTTGAGGTAAAGGTGGGTCACACGTTTGGTAGAGATACAGCAGGGGTGTGGTGTAGAATAGTTGAGGTAAGGTGGGTCACACGTTTGGTAGAGGTACAGCAGGGGTGTGGAGGTAGAATAGTACAGGTAAAGCTGGCATCCATGGTTGGTAGAGGTACAGTAGGGGTGTGGAGGTAGAATAGCTCAGGTAAGCTGGCATCCATGGTTTATTTGAGGTACAGCAGGGGTGTGGTGTAGAATAGTTCAGGTAAAGCTGGCATCCATGGTTTATTTGAGGTACAGCAGGGGTGTGGTGTAGAATAGTTCAGGTAAAGCTGGCATCCATGGTTGGTAGAGGTACAGCAGGGTGTGGAGGTAGAATAGCTCAGGTAAAGCTGGCATCCATGGTTGTAGAGGTACAGCAGGGGTGTGGAGGTAGAATAGTACAGGTAAAGCTGGCATCCATGGTTGGTAGAGGTACAGCAGGGTGTGGAGGTAGAATAGTTCAGGTAAAGCTGGCATCCATGGTTTATTTGAGGTACAGCAGGGGTGTGGTGTAGAATAGTTCAGGTAAAGCTGGCATCCATGGTTGGTAGAGGTACAGCAGGGGTGTGGAGGTAGAATAGCTCAGGTAAAGCTGGCATCCATGGTTGGTAGAGGTACAGCAGGGGTGTGGAGGTAGAATAGCTCAGGTAAAGCTGGCATCCATGGTTGGTAGAGGTACAGCAGGGGTGTGGAGGTAGAATAGTACAGGTAAAGCTGGCATCCATGGTTGGTAGAGGTACAGCAGAGGTGTGGTGTAGAATAGCTCAGGTAAAGCTGCATCCATGGTTGGTAGAGGTACAACATGGGTCAGGTTGAAAATAGCACAGAATAGAATATTTTGTATTTATACCTGTACATGATAAAACTAACATTTACATATTTTGTCTATAAACATAAGACCCATATCTCTATTGTACATGACAAGACCAATATTTACATATCTCATACGTACATAATAAGTTCAACATTTCAATATTCCACCCGAAAATGATAAAGCCAACATTTCTCAGTTCTATATCTACATGATAAGGCCAACATTTCTCAGTTCTATCTCTACATGATAAGGCCAACATTTCTCAGTTCTATATCTACATGATAAGGCCAACATTTCTCAGTTCTATATCTACATGATAAGGCCAACATTTCTCAGTTCTATATCTACATGATAAGGCCAACATTTCTCAGTTCTATATCTACATGATAAGACCAACATTTCTCAGTTCTATCTCTACATGATAAGGCCAACATTTCTTAGTTCTATCTCTACATGATAAAGCCAACATTTCTCAGTTCTATATTTACATGATAAGACCAACATTTCTCAGTTCTATATTTACATGATAAGACCAACATTTCTCAGTTCTATATCTACATGATGAGGCCAACATTTCTCAGTTCTATATCTACATGATAAGGCCAACATTTCTCAGTTCTATATCTACATGAAAAGGCCAACATTTCTCAGTTCTACATCTACATGATAAGGCCAAAATTTCTCAGTTCTATATCTACATGATAAGGCCAACATTTCTCAGTTCCATCTCTACATGATAAGACCAACATTTCTCAGTTCTATCTCTACATGATAAGACCAACATTTCTCTACATGTACATGATAAGACCAACATTTCTCTACCCACACATGATAAGTCCAACATTTCTCTAACCCGTACATGATACGACCAACATTTCTCTACCCACACATGATAAGACCAACATTTCTCTACCCACACATGATAAGACCAACATTTCTCTACCCACACATGATAAGACCAACATTTCTCTACCCGTACATGATAAGACCAACATTTCTCTACCCGTACATGATAAGACCAACATTTCTCTACCCGTACATGATAAGACCAACATTTCTCTACCCGTACATGATAAGACCAACATTTCTCTACCCGTACATGATAAGACCACCATTTCTCTACCCGTACAAGATAAGAACAACATGTCTCTACTCACACATGATAAGACCAACATTTCTCTACCCGTACATGATAAGACCAACATTTCTCTACCCACACATGATAAGGCCAACATTTCTCTACCTGTACATGATAAGACCAACATTTCTCTACCCACACATGATAAGACCAACATTTCTCTACCCACACATGATAAAAACACAATTTGTTTATTCTACCATTAAATGATAAGACCTACATTTCTCTATTCTACCATTTAATGATAAGACCTACATTTGTCTGTTCTACCATTAAATGATAAGACCTACATTTCTTTATTCTACCACTTAATGATAAGACCTGCATTTCTCTATTCTAACCATTTAATGATAAGACCTGCATTTCTCTATTCTACCATTAAATGATAAGACCTACATTTCTCTATTCTACCATTTAATGATAAGACCTACATTTCTCTATTCTACCATTTAATGATAAGACCTACATTTCTCTATTCTACCATTTAATGATAAGACCTACACTTCTGTATTCTACCATTTAATGATAAGACCTACATTTCTCTATTCTACCATTTAATGATAAGACCTACATTTCTCTATTCTACCATTTAATAATAAGACCTACATTTCTCTATTCTACCATTTAATGATAAGACCGACATTTCTCTATTCTACCATTTAATGATAAGACCTACATTTCTCTATTCTACCATTTAATGATAAGACCGACATTTCCTATTCTACCATTAAAAGATAAGACCTAAATTTCTATATTCAACCATTAAATGATAAGACCTACATTTCTCTATTCTACCATTTAATGATAAGACCTACATTTCTCTATTCTACCATTAAATGATAAGACCTACATTTCTCTATTCTACCATTTAATGATAAGACCTACATTTCTCTATTCTACCATTTAATGATAAGACCTACATTTCTCTATTCTATCATTTAATGATAAGACCTACACTTCTGTATCCTACCATTTAATGATAAGACCTACATTTCTCTATTCTACCATTTAATGATAAGACCTACATTTCTCTATTCTCTACCATTTAATGATAAGACCTACATTTCTCTATTCTACCATTTAATGATAAGACCTACATTTTGTCTATTCTACCATTTAATGATAAGACCGACATTTCCTATTCTACCATTAAAAGATAAGACCTAAATTTCTATATTCAACCATTAAATGATAAGACCTACATTTCTCTATTCTACCATTTAATGATAAGACCTACATTTCTCTATTCTACCATTAATGATAAGACCTACATTTCTCTATTCTACCATTTAATGCTAAGCCCCACATTTCTCTATTTTACCATTTAATGATAAGACCTACATTTCTTTATTCTACCATTAAATGATAAGACCTACATTTCTCTATTCTACCATTTAATGATAAGACCTACATTTCTCTATTCTACCATTTAATAATAAGACCTACATTTGTCTATTCTACCATTAAATGATGAGACCTACATTTCTCTATTCTACTATTTAATGATAAGACCTACATTTCTCAATTCTACCATTAAATGATAAGACCTACATTTCTTTATTCTACCATTTAATGATAAGACCTGCATTTCTCTATTCTACCATTTAATGATAAGACCTACATTTCTCTATTCTACCATGTAATGATAAGACCTACATTTCTCTATTCTACCATTTAATGATAAGACCTACATTTCTCTATTCTACCATTAAATGATAAGACCTACATTTCTCTATTCTACCATTTAATGATAAGACCTACACTTCTGTATTCTACCATTTAATGATAAGACCTATATTTCTCTATTCTACCATTTAATGAGAAGACCTACATTTCTCTATTCTACCATTTAATAATAAGACCTACATTTCTCTATTCTACCATTTAATGATAAGACCTACATTTCTCTATTCTACCATTTAATGATAAGACCTACATTTGTCTATTCTACCATTTAATGATAAGACCGACATTTCCCTATTCTACCATTAAAAGATAAGACCTAAATTTCTATATTCAACCATTAAATGATAAGACCTACATTTCTCTATTCTACCATTTAATGATAAGACCTACATTTCTCTATTCTACCATTTAATGATAAGACCTACATTTCTCTATTCTACCATTAAATGATAAGACCTACATTTCTCTATTCTACTATTTAATGATAAGACCTACATTTGTCTATTCTACCATATAGTGATAAGACCTACATTTGTCTATTCTACCATTTAATGATAAGACCTACATTTCTCTATTCTACCATTTAATGATAAAACCTACATTTCTCTATTCTACCATTTAATGATAAGACCAACATTTCTCTATTCTACCATTTAATGATAAGACCTACATTTCTCTATTCTACCATTTAATGATAAGACCTACATTTCTCTATTCTAACCATTTAATGATAAGACCTACATTTCTCTATTCTACCATTTAATGATAAGAACCTACATTTCTCTGTTCTACCATTTAATGATAAGACCTACATTTCTCTACGAGAATAGCAACGATAGAAGCGGTTCGTTAATATAAAACAAACCCAAGACAAGATGGGGAATGGTGTGATAACGTTAAGACAGGAGATGGTAGTTGTGATTGTTAAGACATGTTGAGAAGCGGTGTTGAGGGGAGTGTTGGGAGGCGGTGTTGGGGGAGTCTAGGAAGGCTGTGTTGGGAGGCTTGTTGGGAGGCGGTGTTTGGGGGGATTGTTGGGGGGCTTGTTGTGGGGCGATGTTGGGGGGGAGTGTTGGGAGGATTGTTGGGAGACGGTGTTGGGTGGAGTGTTGGGAGGCTTGTTGGGAGGCGGTGTGGGGGGAGTGTTGGGGGAAATGTTGGGAGGCGGTGTGGGGGGAGTGTTGGGAGGTGGTGTTGGGAAATGTTGGGAGGCTTGTTGGGAGGCGGTGTGGGGGAGTGTTGGGAGGTGGTGTTGGGAGAAATGTTTTGAGGCTTGTTGGGAGGCGGTGTGGGGGGAGTGTTGGGTGGCAGTGTTGCGGGAAATGTTGGGAGGAATGTTGGTAGGCTTGTTGGAAGAAGGTGTGGGGGAAGTGTTGGGGAAATGTTGGGAGGCTTGATGGGAGGCGGTGTGGGGGGAGTGTTATGAGGCAGTGTTGGGGGAAATGTTGGGTGGAATGTTGGGAGGCTTGTTGGGAGGCTTGTTGGGAGGCTTGTTGGGAGGCTTGTTGGGGGGCGGTGTTGAGGGGAGTGTTCGGAGGCTTGTTGGGAAGCGGTGTTGGGGGAGTTTAGGTAGGTGGTGTTGGAGGGAGTGTTGGTAGGCAGTGTTGGGGGAGTTTAGGAAGGCGCTGTTGGGAGGCGGTGTTAGGGGAGTCTAGGAAGGCAGTGTTGGGAGACTTGTTGGGATGCGATGTTGCGGGGAGTGTTGGGAGGCGGTGTTGGGGGGAATGTTGGGAGGCTTGTTGGAAGGTGGTGTAGGGGGGAGTTTTGGGGAGTGTAAAGAGGCGGTGATGGGGGGCTTGTTGGATGGCGTGTTGGGAGGCTTGTTGGGTGGCAGTGTTGTGGGGAGTGTTGGGAGGCTTGTTGGGTGGCAGTGTTGGGGAGTGTTGGAAGGCTTGTTGGGAGGCGGTGTGGGTGGAGTGTTGGGAGGCGGTGTTGGGTGAATGTTCGGCGGCTTGTTGGGAGGCCTGTTTGGGAGGCTTGTTGGGGGCGGTGTTGGGGGGAGTGTTGGGTGGAATGTTGGAGGCTTGTTGGGAGGCGGTGGGGGGGGGAGTGCTGGGAGGCAGTGTTGCGGGAAATGTTGGGAGGAATGTTGGGAGGCTTGTTGGGAGACGGTGTGGGGGAAGTGTTGGGAGGTGGTCTTTGGGGGAATGTTGGTAGGCTTGTTGGGAGACGGTGTGGGGGGAGTGTTGGGGGAAATGTTGGGAGGCGGTGTGGGGGGAGTGTTGTGAGGCAGTGTTGGGGGAAATGTTGGGAGGAATGTTGGGAGGCTTGTAGGGAGGCTTGTTGGGGGGGGGCGGTGTTGGGGGGGCGGTGTTGGGGGAGTGTTCGGAGGCTTGTTGGGAAGCGGTGTTGGGGGAGTTTAGGTAGGTGGTGTTGGGAGGGAGTGTTGGTAGGCAGTGTTGGGGGAGTCTAGGAAGGCGCTGTTGGGAGGCGGTGTTAGGGAGTCTAGGAAGGCAGTGTTGGGAGACTTGTTGGGATGCGATGTTGCGGGGAGTGTTGGGAGGCTTGTTGGGAGGCGGTGTTGGGGGGAATGTTGGGAGGCTCGTTGGAAGGTGTGTAGGGGGGAGTTTTGGGTGAGTGTAAAGATGCGGTGATGGGGGGCTTGTTGGGTGGCGGTGTTGGGAGGCTTGTTGGGTGGCACTGTTGTGGGGAGTTTTAGGAGGCTTGTTGGGTGGCAGTGTTGGGAGTGTTGGAAGGCTTGTTGGGAGGCGGTGTGGGTGGAGTGTTGGGAGGCGGTGTTGGGGTGAATGTTGGGAGGCTTGTTGGGAGGAATGTTGGGAGGCTTGTTGGGAGGCTTGTTGGGGGGCGGTGTTGGGGGGAGTGTTGGGAGGCTTGTTGGGAGGCGGTGTTGGGGGGAGTGTTGGGAGGCTTGTTGGGAGGCGGTGTTAGGGGAGTCTAGGAAGGCAGTGTTGGGGAGAATTGTTGGGAGGCGGTATTGCGGGGAGTGTTGGGAGGCTTGTTGGAAGGCGGTGTTGGGGGAATGTTGGGAGGCTTATTGGGAGGCGTTGTGGAGGGGAGTGTTGGGAGGCTTGTTGGGAGGTGGTGTTGGGGTGAGTTTTGGAGACTTGTTGGATGGCGGTGTCGGTGGAAGTGTTGGGAGGCTTGTTGGGTGGCGGTGTTGGGGGAGTGTTGGGATGCGGTGTTGGGGGGTGTGTTGGGAGGTGGTGTTGGGGAAGTGTTGGGATGCGGTGTTGGGGGGTGTGTTGGGAGGCTTGTTGGGGGAGTGTTGGGAGGCTTGTTGGGAGGCAGTGTTGGGGGAGTGTTGGGAGACTTGTTGGGGAGTCTAGGAAGGTGGTTTTGGGGGACTTGTCAGGAGGCGGTGTTAGGGGAGTATTGAGAGGCTTGTTGGGAGGCGGTGTTGGTGGAGTTTAGGATGGCAGTATTGGGAGATGGTTGGGGAATCTAGGAAAGCGGTTTTGGGAGACTTGTTGGGAGACAGTGTTAGGGGAGTCTAGGAAGGCGGTGTTGGGAGGAAGTGTTGGGAGGCTTATTGGGAGGCGATGTTGGGAGAGTCTAGGAAGGCGGTGTTGGGAGGGAGTGTTGGGAGCCTTGTTGGGAGGTGGTGTTGGGGGAGTCTTGAAAGGCGGTGTTGGGAGGCGGTGTTGGGGGAGTCTAGGAAAGCGGTGTTGGGAGGGAGTGTTGGGATGCTTGTTGGGAGGGAGTGTTGGGATGCTTGTTGGGAGTCGGTGTTGGGGGAGTCTTGGAAGGCGGTGTTTTGGAGGGAGTGTTGGGAGGCTTGTTAGGAGGCGGTGTTGGGAGGGAGTGTTGGGAGGCGGTGTTGGGGGAGTCTAGGAAGGCGGTGTTTTTGAGAGAGTGTTGGAAGGCTTGTTGGGAGGCGTTGTTGGGGGAGTATAGGAAGGCGGTGTTGGGAGACTTGTTGGTAGGCAGTGTTGGGGGAGTCTAGGACGGCGGTGTTGTAAGTGACTGTTGGGAGGCGGTTTTGGGGGAGTCTTGAAAGGCGGTGATGGGAGGGAGTGTTGGTAGGCAGTGTTGGGGGAGTCTTAGAAGGCGGTGTTGGGGGGTGTGTTGGGAGGCGGTGTTGGGGAGTCTAGGACGGCGTTGTTGTAAGGGAGTGTTGGGAGGCGGTGTTGGGGGAGTCTTAGAAGGCGGTGTTGGGGGGTGTGTTGGGAGGCGGTGTTGGGGGAGTCTAAGAAGGCGGTGTTGGTAGGGTGTGTTGGGAAGCGGTGTTGGGGGAGTCTAGAAAGGCGGTGTTGGGAGGCTGTGTTGGTGGAGTCTAAGAAGGCGGTGTTGGGTGGCTTGCTGGGAGGCAGTGTTGGGGGAGTCTAGGAAGGCGGTGTTGGGGGGAGTGTTGGGAGGCGCTGTTGGGTTGAGATGTAAGAGAGTGCTGTAAGAGAAAGATGTAAGAGAAAGATGTAAGAGAGAGCTGTAAGAGAGACTTAAATATCCAGTCAGCAATTCAAAATGTTGGTGACAAGTGACAGACTTGAACCGTGGCAGTGAATGTTGATGTGACGCGTTACCAGTCACCGTGAACTCGTCACCGGCACTTCAATCAAATCGTCCCCCCCCCCCCCCCCCCTTATTCTAATGCCCCCGTCTTCAAGTACAGATCCGTATCTTAAGCCCAACTTAACCCACGACAAAGCTCGGTCACTATAATAGTCATATTTTTCTAGCAATACAGTACAACAGGGGTGAGATGCTGAATGGCTCCGGCAAAAGCAGGTTTCCAAAGAATGAGGAAGATACTGTGTAATTTATGTTTATCAACAGAAACAAAAAAAAGAGTTCTTAAATGTTATGTAGATCAAGTCTTAACATATGGATGTGAATCATGGACAATGGGACAACAGACAATGACATTACTGGAGTCTGTACAAATGTGGTTTTACAGAAGAATGTTGAGAATACCATGGACAGCTAAGAAGAGTAATGAAGATGTTCTGAAAGAGGCCAAAGCAAAAAGAGAGTTAATCTCCAATATTAGGAAGAAACAATCATCATTGTGTGGCCATGTAATGAGAAGAGAACAGCTGGAATATATTGTAACAACTGTGAAAATTGAGGGACTTTGAGATAAAGGGAAGCAAAGAGAAAAAATACCACTTCAGCTTAAGAGAATGGCTTGGCAGGTCAACAACAGAAATGATAAATAACTGACGAAATCGATAGTTATGGAGAGTCATGTTCACCTAGGCCAATCAGACATGGTACCCGAAGATGAATATAATATCATTGACACATCTTAGGTTTCCTCATTTTCTATTTTTACATTCAGTCTTTGTCTGAGATATGACGTAGGTCACCTCTGCTGCACATTTACAGACAGTCTGACCATTATTATTATTTATTATGGCGACTAATGTTCTAATAAAACTACAGGCGATTCTTAATTAGGGAACTCAGTCCTTCTCCGAGGCGGGGAATGTTTGTAAACACGAGCTAGCCTCGTGCTGAGCTTGTTCACGATGAGTGACGTCGACCAGAGCTTTAAGTACCAACCAGCCAGACGTCCAGGGTGTCTCGGGCGTGGCCGTGTGTTAAGATATTGGGCTCTAGTTACTTTATTTGCGGGGCGGGCTTGGCTATAAACCTTGTGTTCCAAATCGGGTCCAGGTTCGAATCACATCCGAGACTATGGATGCTAGAAAACCACAACGCAAACCTCCGGAAGAGGGTTTTTTATTTGAGTGGCTCCGATGGAGGTTTGGCGGAATGCTATGGGCCGAGGCTTTTGCTGAAATTTTATTTTTAAAAAATATAACTTTAATTTAAAATGACTATTTGTGTATTCTGTTATATTTCGATTGATTCCTGTCGTGATTGGCTTGTTGGTGTTTATTGTTGAAAACTGAGGGGAGAAAAAGATAAGAAGTTCATGATAACACCGACATTTTTGGTAGCAATCGGAATTATCTAGAAATAACAGAGGAAAACAATAGTGGCCCAATATAGGATTGTAACGATGATCGTAGAGCATTATGTCGAGTTGGTGGCAGAACGTTGTGTCAGAGTTGGTGGTAGAACGTTGTGTCAGAGTTGGTGGTAGAGCGTTGTGTCAGAGTTGGTGGCAGAACGTTGTGTCAGAGTTGGTGGTAGAACGTTGTTTCAGAGTTGGTGGTAGAACGTTGTGTCAGAGTTGGTGGTAGAACGTTATGTCGAGTTGGTGGCAGAACGTTGTGTCAGAGTTGGTGGTAGAACGTTGTTTCAGAGTTGGTGGTAGAACGTTGTGTCAGAGTTGGTGGTAGAGCGTTGTGTCAGAGTTGGTGGTAGAGCGTTGTTTCAGAGTTGGTGGTAGAGCGTTGTGTCAGAGTTGGTGGTAGAGCGTTGTGTCAGAGTTGGTGGTAGAACGTTGTGTCAGAGTTGGTGGTAGAACGTTGTGTCAGAGTTGGTGGTAGAACGTTGTGTCAGAGTTGGTGGTAGAGCGTTGTGTCAGAGTTGATGGTAGAGCGTTGTGTCAGAGTTGGTGGTAGAGCGTTGTGTCAGAGTTGGTGGTAGAACGTTGTGTCAGAGTTGGTGGTAGAGCGTTGTTTCAGAGTTGGTGGTAGAACGTTGTGTCAGAGTTGATGGTAGAACGTTGTGTCAGAGTTGGTGGTAGAACGTTGTGTCAGAGTTGGTGGTAGAGCGTTGTGTCAGAGTTGGTGATAGAACGTTGTGTCAGAGTTGGTGGTAGAGCGTTGTGTCAGAGTTGATGGTAGTGCGTTGTGTTAGAGTTGGTGGTAGAGCGTTGTGTCAGAGTTGGTGGTAGAGCGTTGTGTCAGAGTTGGTGGTAGAGCGTTGTGTCAGAGTTGGTGGTAGAGCGTTGTGTCAGAGTTGATGGTAGAGCGTTGTCTCAGAGTTGGTGGTAGAGCGTTGTGTCAGAGTTGGTGGTAGAGCGTTGTGTCAGAGTTGGTGGTAGAACGTTGTGTCAGAGTTGGTGGTAGAGCGTTGTGTCAGAGTTGGTGGTAGAGCGTTGTGTCAGAGTTGGTGGTAGAGCGTTGTGTCAGAGTTGGTGGTAGAGCGTTGTGTCAGAGTTGGTGGTAGAACGTTGTGTCAGAGTTGGTGGTAGAGCGTTGTGTCAGAGTTGGTGGTAGAACGTTGTGTCAGAGTTGGTGGTAGAGCGTTGTGTCAGAGTTGGTGGTAGAGCGTTGTGTCAGAGTCGGTGGTAGAACGTTGTGTCGAGTTGGTGGTAGAACGTTGTGTCAGAGTTGGTGGTAGAACGTTGTGTCGAGTTGGTGGTAGAACGTTGTGTCAGAGTTGGTGGTAGAGCGTTGTGTCGAGTTGGTGGTAGAACGTTGTTTCAGAGTTGGTGGTAGAACGTTGTGTCGAGTTGGTGGTAGAACGTTGTGTCAGAGTTGGTGGTAGAGCGTTGTGTCAGAGTTGGTGGTAGAGCCTTGTGTCGAGTTGGTGGTAGAACGTTGTATCAGAGTTGGTGGTAGAACGTTGTGTCGAGTTGGTGGTAGAACGTTGTGTCAGAGTTGGTGGTAGAGCATTATGTCGAGTTGGTGGTAGAACGTTGTGTCAGAGTTGGTGGCAGAGCCTTGTGTCGAGTTGGTGGTAGAGCGTTGTGTCAGAGTTGGTGGTAGAGCCTTGTGTCAGAGTTGGTGGTAGAACGTTGTGTCAGAGTTGGTGGTAGAGCATTATGTCGAGTTGGTGGTAGAACGTTGTGTCAGAGTTGGTGGTAGAGCATTATGTCGAGTTGGTGGTAGAGCGTTGTGTCAGAGTTGGTGGCAGAGCCTTGTGTCGAGTTGGTGGTAGAACGTTGTGTCAGAGTTGGTGGTAGAGCATTATGTCGAGTTGGTGGTAGAACGTTGTGTCAGAGTTGGTGGTAGAACGTTGTGTCAGAGTTGGTGGTAGAGCGTTGTGTCAGAGTTGGCGGCAGAGCCTTGTGTCGAGTTGGTGGTAGAACGTTGTATCAGAGTTGGTGGTAGAACGTTGTGTCGAGTTGGTGGTAGAACGTTGTATCAGAGTTGGTGGTAGAGCGTTGTGTCAGAGTTGGTGGTAGAGTGTTGTATCAGAGTCGGTGGTAGAACGTTGTGTCAGAGTTGGTGGTAGAACGTTGTGTCAGAGTTGGTGGTAGATCGTTGTGTCGAGTTGGTGGTAGAGCGTTGTGTCAGAGTTGGTGGTAGAGCGTTGTGTCAGAGTATGAGTTCGAAGCTATGTATTTTTTTTTAACTTGAGTCTCTTCTTCTACCTTTTTAGCTCCCCGTCGGGCATAGGTCTTCAACAAATACTTTCCAAGTCGATCTGTTTGTTTTTTTTGCCATTCATTTTAAGATCAATCCTTGTTTTCCCTATCATCTTCATCTCTGTTTTTATCTGTCCTTTCCAAGAATTCCTTGGTCTTCCTCTTTGTCTTTTCCCCTGGGGATTCAAAAAAGAGCCTGTTGTGTAATACTCTCAGTTGGCTTCCGCAGTTGTGTGTGTCCTATCCAGCTCCATCGTCTTCGCTGTATCTCTTTATCCAATGGTATTTGACTGGTACATTTCCATAATTCTATGTTAGTGATTTTGTCCTGCCATTTCCATCCTTTTATTCTGCGTAAGCATCCATTAATGAAAGTCTGTATCTTTATGATTGTGATGTTTGTTGTTATCCATGTTTCACAGCCATATAATAGGACCGACTTAACATTTGAGTTTAAAATTTTTATTTTTGTATTCGACCTAATTTCTTTGGATTTCCAAATGTTTCCCTTGCAACGAAAGCCCTTCTTGCTTTTGATATCTTTATTTCGGTACCATTTTCTGTTCCTCCCTCTTTATCTATATTACTGCCTAGATATATGTAAGATTGCACGTCTAGTAGAGGTATTTCTCCTAGTTTTTTTTGGTTATTGCCAACTGCATTAATTCTCATAATGTTGGTCTTATCTCTATTAATCTTTGGTCCCAGCTGTTGTGATCTCTCATCAAGTATGCTCATGTTATCCTGCATCTGTTTATGACTTTATTTTGTGTTAGTTTTGTACATCAGTAGTAATTAGTTTGTATGATTCAGTAATAAAGACATAAACATTAAGTCTGGGACATTAGTATTTAGCAATTCTGGGACTTCATCTACCATGGGATGAGTTCAGGACGTGCAGAGATAAGAGAAATGACAAAACATCCAAACATATCAACTGTAATCAGGAGAAGATGGTGGTTATAAGTTGGTGATGAGAAGAAATAACAGGAGAAGAACAGGAGAAGATGGTGTTTTAAGAAAACTACAGGGGATTCTTAATTAGGGAACTCAGGCCTTCTCCGAAGCGGGGAATGTTTGTAAACACGAGCTAACCTCGTGCTGAGCTTGTTCACGATGAGTGACGTCGACCAGAGCTTTAAGTACCAACCAGCCAGACGTCCAGGGTGTCTCGGGCGTGGCCGTGTGGTTAAGATATTGGGCTCTAGTTGCTTTATTTGCGGGGCGGGCTTGGCTATAAACCTTGTGTTCCAAATCGGGTCCAGGTTCGAATCACATCCGAGACTATGGATGCTAGAAAACCACAACGCAAACCTCCGGAAGAGGGTTTTTTATTTGAGTGGCTCCGATGGAGGTTTGACGGAAGGCCATGGGCCGAGGCTTTTGCCGAAATTAATTAAAAAAAAAATATAACTTTAATTTTAAATGGCTATTTGTGTATTCTGTTATATTTCGAGTGATTCATGTCCTGAATGGGTTGTTGGTGTTTATTGTTGAAAACTGAGGTGAGAGAGATAAGAAGTTTATGATAACACCGACATTTTTTTGGTAGCCATCGGAAATATCTAGAAATAACAGCGGAAAAGAATGGTGGCCCAATCCTGGATTGTAACGATGGTGGTAGAATGTTGTGTGTATGAGTTCGAAGCTATGTTTTTTTTTTTTTTTTTTTTTTGAGTCTCTTCTTCTATCTTTTTAGCTCCCTGTGGAGCATAGGTCTTCAACAAACACTTTCCAAGTCGATCTAGTTTTTGCCATTCTTTTAAGATCAATCCATGTTTTCCCTATCATCTTCATCTCTGTTTTTATCTGTCCTTTCCAAGAATTCCTTGGTCTTCCTCTTTGTCTTTTCCCCTGGGGATTCAAAAAAGGGCCTGTTGTGTAATACTCTCAGTTGGCTTCCGCAGTGGTGTGTATCCTATCCAGCTCCATCGTCTTCGCTGTATCTCTTTATCCACTGGTATTTGACTGGTACATTTCCATAATTCTATGTTAGTGATTTTGTCCTGCCATTTCCATCCTTTTATTCTGCGTAAGCATCCATTAATGAAAGTCTGTATCTTCATGATTGTAATGTTTGTTGTTATCCATGTTTCACAGCCATATAATAGGACCGACTTAACATTTGAGTTTAAAATTTTTATTTTTGTATTTAACCCCTTTCTTTGGATTGCCATATGTTTCGTAAGATTGCACGTCTAGTAGAGATATTTCTCCTAATTTTATTTGGTTATTGCCAACTGCATTAATTCTCATAATGTTGGTCTTATCTCTATTAATCTTTAGTCCCAGCTGTTGTGATCTCTCATCAAGTATGCTCATTTTATCCAGCATTTGTTGATGGCTTTATTTTGTGTTTGTGTTAACTTTGTACATCAGTAGTAATTAGTTTGTATGATTCAATAAAGAAGGCATAAACATTAAGTCTGGGACATTAGTATTTAGCAATTCTGGTACCTCATATACCATGGGACGAGTTCAAGACGTGCAGAGATAAGAGAAATTACAAAACATTCAAACATATCAACTGTAATCAGGAGAAGAAGGCGGTCAAATGTTTGTGATAGAAGAGACAACAGGAGAAGATGCAACAGGAGAAGATGGTGGTCATATGTTGGCGATGAGAAGATACAACAGGAGAAGACGGTAGTCATATGTTGGTGATGAGAAGAGACAACAGGAGAAGATGGTGGTCATATGTTGGTGATGAGAAGAGACAACAGGAGAAGATGGTAGTCATATGTTGGCGATGAGAAGATACAACAGGAGAAGATGGTAGTCATATGTTGGTGATGAGAAGAGACAACAAGAGAAGATGGTGGTCATATGTTGGTGATGACAAGAGACAACAGGAGAAGATGGTGGTCATATGTTGGTGATGACAAGAGACAACAGGAGAAGATGGTGGTCATATGTTGGTGATGAGAAGAGACAACAGGAGAAGATGGTGGTTATATGTTGGTGATGAGAAGAGACAACAGGAGAAGATGGTGGTCAAATGTTAGTGATGAGAAGATATAACAGGAGAAGATGGTGGTTATATGTTGGTGATGAGAAGAGACAACAGGAGAAGATGGTGGTCATATGTTGGTGATGAGAAGAGACAACAGGAGAAGATGGTGGTCATATGTTGGTGATGAGAAGATACAACAGGAGAAGATGGTGGTTATATGTTGGTGATGAGAAGAGACAACAGGAGAAGATGGTGGTCATATGTTGGCGATGAGAAGATACAACAGGAGAAGATGGTGGTGATGAGAAGAGACAACAGGAGAAGACGGTGGTCAAATGTTAGTGATGAGAAGATACAACAGGAGAAGATGGTAGTCATTTGTTGGTGATGAGAAGAGACAAAAGGAAAAGATGGTGGTTATATGGTGGTTATATGTTGGTGATAAGAAGAGACAAAAGGAGAAGATGGGGGTTATATGTTGGTGATAAGAAAAGACAATAGGAGAAGATGGTGGTAATATGTTGGTGATAAGAAGAGACAACAGGAGAAGATGTTGGTTATATGTTGGTGATGACAAGAGACAACAGGAGAAGATTGTGGTCATATGTTGGCAATGAGAAGATACTATGTGTTAGCTTGCTAGTGTCTGTGTGTTAGCTTGCTGGTGTCTATGTGTTAGCTTGCTAGTGTCTGTGTGTTAAATTGCTAGTGTCTATGTGTTAGCTTGCTAGTGTCTGTGTGTTAGCTTGTGTTAGCTTGACTAGTGTCTGTGTGTTATCTTGCTAGTTCTATGTGTTATCTTGCTAGTTCTATGTGTTAGCTTACTAGTGTATGTGTGTTACCTTGCTAGTGTCTGTGAAATTAGCTTGCGAGTGTCTGTGTGTTAGCTTGCTAGTGTCGGTGTGTTAGCTTACTAGTGTCTGTGTGTTGGCTTGCTAGTGTCTGTGTGTTGGCTTGCTAGTGTCATTGTGTTAGCTTGCTAGTGTCTATGTGTTAGCTTGCTAGTGTCTATGTCTTAGCTTGCTAGTGTCTATGTGTTAGCTTGACTAGTGTCTATGTGTTAGCTTGCTCGTGTCTGTGAAATTAGCTTGGGAGTGTCGGTGTGTTAGCTTACTAGTGTCTGTGTGTTAGCTTGCTAGTGTCTGTGTGTTGGCTTGCTAGTGTCATTGTGTTAGCTTGCTAGTGTCTATGTGTTAGCTTGCTAGTGTTAGCTTGACTAGTGTCTATGTGTTAGCTTGCTAGTGTCTATGTGTTAGCTTGACTAGTGTCTATGTGTTAACTTGCTAGTTTCTATGTGTTAGCTTGCTAGTGTCTGTGTGTTAGCTTGACTAGTGTCTGTGTGTTAGCTTGACTAGTGTCTGTGTGTTAGCTTGCTAGTGTCTATGTGTTAGGTTGCTAGTGTAGATTTTGTATATTTTGAACATTGACGGTCACGTGCTTGAATCCAGCGATTAAATGACCGTTTAGATAAATCCAAAATGTGTCTTGTCCTATTCTCAGGGTTTTCTAAAGAATGAAATAATCTTCCTCGTTTAGCCTCTTTGCAAAAATAGTCATACATTTTTATTGCGATGTTTTGTAAACTGCAGAATTTCATGTTAAGACTCATGATAAATGTTATCGTTCCACGTCTACACCTATGAATGAACGGAAATGGAACACACAATTTCTCAAGTGTCAAAAAAACCACGGCGAAAGCGTGCAAACACGTCAATTTTACCGTGTATGGATTTGTACTCGCTATTTTTAACTTAAAATACTGTAAACATTAAGTTTTGACTACATCAATGGGTCGTTATAAATTTATATAAATCAAATAAGCAACAATAATAACCAAATGTTTTTTAAAAATGAAATTAATTCCCTGTTGGGTTCTAATCATTATAACTTTACATGCAAATTTTGAACAACTTACAACAAGCGGTTAAAAAGCTATCGATTTTAAAAGTTGGGCACGAGTTATGAAACAAGCTATAATTTATGTTTTGAAGTATAGGGGATAGCAGTCCCTATATAGTGCTTGCTTTATTGCATTTATGTCTATTTCTTTATCTATTTTACCATCATCAGAGAATGTAATTCCCAGATATTTAACATTTGTTGCATGTTTTATAACTTGATGTTCTATAGCTAAGTTTAATGTCTTCTTTTGTCTTCCTATTGATATAACTCCTGGTCAATGTTACAGTACCTATTTACATGTTGTTCTTTTTACATTCTTTATTCAAGGACAGCAGATATTGTTGAAGTTCTGTTTCTTCGAACGCTATTAGGACCAGATCGTCAGCAAAAAGCAGTTCATTCATATATCTTGACACTGTGATTTGGCGTTATTGTATTTGTTGTCAATGTAGGGGATCAACAAGAGTGGTGACAACACGCAGCCTGGTCTTACTCCATTGGTGTTACTGCCAATGGTTTTGATGTTCATTTACTTGCTCAAATCACACTTCTACAGTTACTATATAAGCTCTTGTAACATCTAATAAGGTGATCATTTACTTGCTCTAATCACACTTCTACAGTTACTATATAAGCTCTTGTAACATCTAATAAGGTGATCATTTACTTGCTCTAATCACACTTCTACAGTTACTATATAAGCTCTTGTAACATCTAATAAGGTGATCATTTACTTGCTCTAATCACACTTCTACAGTTACTATATAAGCTCTTGCAACATCTAATAAGGTGATCATTTACTTGCTCTAATCACACTTCTACAGTTACTATATAAGCTCTTGCAACATCTAATAAGGTGATCATTTACTTGCTCTAATCACACTTCTACAGTTACTATATAAGCTCTTGCAACATCTAATAAGGTGATCATTTACTTGCTCTAATTACACTTCTACAGTTACTATATAAGCTCTTGTAACATTTATTAAGGTAGTCATCAGGAACTACCTATTATTATATAAAACAGTTTATCCTCTGATGTAGGTCAGACACTTATTTTAAGGAACATTATGTCCTGTGATTTAATGTAGAATTATTCCACATTTGTAACATTATGTCCTATGATTTAATGTAGAATTATTCCACATTTGTAACATTATGTCCTGTGATTTAATGTAGAATTATTCCACAATTGTAACATTATGTCCTGTGATTTAATGTAGAATTATTCCACAGTTGTAACATTATGTCCTGTGATTTAATGTAGAATTATTCCACAGTTGTAACATTATGCTCTGTGATGTAACTAATGGACATGTCACTTATTATAGCAAGAATTGTATCCTTTGATTTAATGGTAGATATTTATTTTGATATAAAGTGATACGGTAGATATTTATTTTGATATAAAGTGATACGGTAGATATTTATTTTGATATAAAGTGATACGGTAGATATTTATTTTGATATAAAATGATACGGTAGATATTTATTATGATATAAAATGATACGGTAGATATTTATTTTGATATAAAATGATACGGTAGATATTTATTTTGATATAAAATGATACGGTAGATATTTATTATGATATAAATGATACGGTAGATATTTATTATGATATAAAATGATACGGTAGATATTTATTATGATATAAAATGATACAGTAGATATTTATTATGATATAAAATGATACGGTAGATATTTATTATGATATAAAATGATATGGTAGATATTTATTATGATATAAAATGATACGGTAGATATTTATTATGATATAAAATGATACGGTATATATTCTTCTGTGATTTTACCAACCGAAACCATTTTGTCCTGTATACCAACAAATTGACTTTTTCTCTCTTTTATCCTGTTCTGTTTTTTGCCGGTAGATGTCGCAGACTTAAGTCAATGATGTGTTTTCTATCAAGGACACTTTCTGTGACTTGGCACATAGTGATATTGTATTCTTTTATTATGTCATCAATTCTTGGCTTGGCATATAGTGATATTGTATTGTTTTATTATGTCGTCAATTCTTGGCTTGGTACATAGTGATATTGTATTGTTTTATTATGTCATCAATTCTTGGTTTGGCACATAGTGATATTGTATTGTTTTATTATGTCGTCAATTCTTGGCTTGGTACATAGTGATATTGTATTGTTTTATTATGTCATCAATTCTTGACTTGGCACATAGTAATATTGTATTGTTTTATTATGTCGTCAATTCTTGGCTTGGCACATAGTGATATTGTATTAATTTATTATGTTGTCAATTCTTCGCTTGGTACAATAGTGATAATGTATTGTTTTATTATGTCATCAATTCTTGCTTGGTTTGGCACATAGTGATATTGTATTGTTTTATTATGGCGTCAATTCTTGGCTTGGTACATAGTGATATTGTATTTTTATTATGGCGTCAATTCTTGGCTTGGTACATAGTGATATTGTATTGTTTTATTATGTCATCAATTCTTGGCTTAGCACAAAGTGATATTGTATTGTTTTATTATGTCATCAATTCTTGGCTTGGCACATAGTGATATTGTATTGTTTTATTATGTCGTCAATTCTTGGCTTGGTACATAGTGATATTGTATTGTTTTATTATGTCATCAATTCTTGGCTTGGCACATAGTGATATTGTATTGTTTTATTATGTCGTCAATTCTTGGCTTGGTACATAGTGATGTTGTATTGTTTTATTATGTCGTCAATTCTTGGCTTGGTACATAGTGATATTGTATTGTTTTATTATGTCGTCAATTCTTGGCTTGGTACATAGTGATGTTGTATTGTTTTATTATGTCGTCAATTCTTGGCTTGGTACATAGTGATGTTGTATTGTTTTATTATGTCGTCAATTCTTGCCTTGGTACATAGTGATATTGTATTGTTTTATTATGTCGTCAATTCTTGGCTTGGCACATAGTGATATTGTATTGTTTTATTATGTCGTCAATTCTTGATTTGGCACATAGTGATATTGTATTGTTTTATTATGTCGTCAATTCTTGGCTTCGCACATAGTGATATTGTGTTGTTTTATTATGTCGTAAATTCTTGACTTGGCACATAGTGATATTGCATTGTTTTATTATGTCATCAATTCTTGGCTTGGCCCATAGTGATATTGTATTGTTTTATTATGTCGTCAATTCTTGGCTTGACATATAGTGATATTGTATTGTTTTATTATGGCGTCAATTCTTGGCTTGGCACATAGTGATATTGTATTGTTTTATTATGTCATCAATTCTTGGCTTGGCCCATAGTGATATTGTATTGTTTTATTATGTCGTCAATTCTTGACTTGCAACATAGTGATATTGTATTGTTTTATTATGTCGTCAATTCTTGACTAGCCACATTGTGATATTGTATTGTTTTATTATGTCGTCAATTCTTGGCTTGGCACATAGTGTTATTGTATTGTTTTATTATGTCGTCAATTCTTGGCTTGGCACATAGTGGTATTGTTTTATTATGTCGTCAATTCTTGTCTAGCCACATTGTGATATTGTATTGTTTTATTATGTCGTCAATTCTTGACTTGGTACATAGTGATATTGTATTGTTTTATTATGTCGTCAATTCTTGTCTTGGCACATAGTGATATTGTATTGTTTTATTATGTCATCAATTCTTGTCTTGGCACATAGTGATATTGTATTGTTTTATTATGTCATCAATTCTTGTCTTGGCACCTAGTGATATTGTATTGTTTTATTATGTCGTCAATTCTTGACTTGGTACATAGTGATATTGTATTGTTTTATTATGTCGTCAATTCTTGACTTGGTACATAGTGATATTGTATTGTTTTATTATGTCATCAATTCTTGACTTGGTACATAGTGATATTGTATTGTTTTATTGTGTCGTCAATTCTTGACTTGGTACATAGTGATATTGTATTGTTTTATTATGTCGTCAATTCTTGACTTGCAACATAGTGATATTGTATTGTTTTATTATGTCATCAATTCTTGACTTGGTACATAGTGATATTGTATTGTTTTATTATGTCGTCAATTCTTGACTTGCAACATAGTGATATTGTATTGTTTTATTATGTCATCAATTCTTGACTTGGTACATAGTGATATTGTATTGTTTTATTATGTCGTCAGTTCTTGACTTGCAACATAGTGATATTGTATTGTTTTATTATGTCGTCAATTCTTTACTTGGCACATAGTGATATTGTATTGTTTTATTATGTCATCAATTCTTGTCTTGGCACATAGTGATATTGTATTGTTTTATTATGTCGTCAATTCTTGACTTGCAACATAGTGATATTGTATTGTTTTATTATGTCATCAATTCTTAACTTTGCACATAGTGTTATTGTATTGTTTTATTTTGTCGTAAATTGCCTCAATATATCTTCTTCTTGGTCTACCTCTATATTTTTCTGTATTAAAAATTTTTCCTTATATTCAGCTTTACTGCAGCTTCGCATTTTTATGCATTCATTTACATTTCTTTGCCTCTACCTCTATATCTTGATTGTTCTATTTTGTTGTTATAAGCTCTTGCCGCTGAAGCTGAGGTGTTCATGCACATTAAATGTTCCAACCACTTTCATATTTGTCACTCTATGTATTCCATGACTGGTAGAATCCCAATGTTGTTTCTGATTTCATTGTTCTTTACATGATCTCTTCGTGTTTTGTTGACAGCTTTTCTGAGGCATCTCATCTCAAATGTTGACAGTTTTCTTTCTTGATCTTTAGTCAGAGTCCATGTTGGACATTGATAGCAAAGAGCTGGAATAAAGATAGAGTTTATTAAGTTCCTCTTTGTTACCATTGAGAGAGTAGGATGTTGTGAGTAGGATATTGTGAAACTGGTAACATTTGGTCTGTAACTTTGTTATCACTTTGAATCCTTGCTTCAATCTATAAGTTAAACCTTCCATTCTCTGTAACTTTGTTATCACTTTGAATTCTTGCTTCAATCTCTCTGTTAAACCTTCAATTCTCTGTAACTTTGTTATCACTTTGAATACGTGCTTCAATCTCTCTTTTAAACCTTATATTCTCTGTAACTTTGTTAGCACTTTGAATCCTTGCTTCAATCTATATGTTAAACCTTTCATTCTCTGTAATTTTGTTATCACTTTTCTTGCTTCAATCTCTCTGTTAAACCTTCCATTCTCTGTAACTTTGTTATCACTTTGAATACTTGCTTCAATCTCTCTTTTAAACCTTATATTCTCTGTAACTTTGTTAGCACTTTGAATCCTTGCTTCAATCTCTATTGTAAACCTTTCATTCTCTGTAACTTTGTTAGCACTTTGAATCCTTGCTTCAATCTCTCTTTTAAACCTTATATTCTCTGTAACTTTGTTAGCACTTTGAATCCTTGCTTCAATCTATATGTTAAACCTTTCATTCTCTGTAACTTTATTATCACTTTTCTTGCTTCAATCCCTCTGTTAAACCTTCCATTCTCTGTAACTTTGTTATCACTTTGAATACTTGCTTCAATCTCTCTTTAAACCTTATATTCTCTGTAACTTTGTTATCACTTTGAATACTTGCATCAATCTCTATTTTAAACCTTATATTCTCTGTAACTTGTTAGCACTTTGAATCCTTGCTTCAATCTCTATGTTAAATCTTTCATTCTCTGTAACTTTGTTATCACTTTGAATTCTTGCTTCAAACTCTCTGTTAAACCTTCCATTCTGTGTAACTTTGTTAGCACTTTGAATCCTTGCGTCAATCTCTCTGTTAAACCTTCAATTTTCTGTAACTTTGTTAAAACTTTGAATCCTTGCTTCAATCTCTCTGTTAAACCTTCCATCCTCTGTAACTTTGTTAAATCTTTGAATCCTTGCTTCTATCTCTCGGTTAAACCTTCCATTCTCTGTAACTTTGTTAGCACTTTGAATCCTTGCTGATGTAGGTCAGACAATTCTTGGCTTGGCACATAGTGTTATTGTATTGTTTTATTATGTCATCAATTCTTGGCTTGGCGCATAGTGGTATTGTTTTATTATGTCGTCAATTCTTGTCTAGCCACATTGTGATATTGTATTGTTTTATTATGTCGTCAATTCTTGACTTGGTACATAGTGATATTGTATTGTTTTATTATGTCGTCAATTCTTGGCTTGGCACATAGTGATATTGTATTGTTTTATTATGTCATCAATTCTTGTCTTGGCACATAGTGATATTGTATTGTTTTATTATGTCATCAATTCTTGACTTGGTACATAGTGATATTGTATTGTTTTATTATGTCGTCAATTCTTGACTTGGTACATAGTGATATTGTATTGTTTTATTATGTCATCAATTCTTGACTTGGTACATAGTGATATTGTATTGTTTTATTATGTCGTCAATTCTTGACTTGGTACATAGTGATATTGTATTGTTTTATTATGTCGTCAATTCTTGACTTGGTACATAGTGATATTGTATTGTTTTATTATGTCGTCAATTCTTGACTTGGTACATAGTGATATTGTATTGTTTTATTATGTCATCAATTCTTGACTTGGTACATAGTGATATTGTATTGTTTTATTATGTCGTCAATTCTTGACTTGGTACATAGTGAAATTGTATTGTTTTATTATGTCATCAATTCTTGACTTGGTACATAGTGATATTGTATTGTTTTATTATGTCGTCAATTCTTGACTTGGTACATAGTGATATTGTATTGTTTTATTATGTCGTCAATACTTGACTTGCACATAGTGATATTGTATTGTTTTATTATGTCATCAATTCTTGACTTGGTACATAGTGATATTGTATTGTTTTATTATGTCGTCAATTCTTGACTTGGTACATAGTGATATTGTATTGTTTTATTATGTCGTCAATTCTTGACTTGCAACATAGTGATATTGTATTGTTTTATTATGTCGTCAATTCTTGACTTGGCACATAGTGATATTGTATTGTTTTATTATATCTTAATTCTTGACTTGGTACATAGTGATATTGTATTGTTTTATTATGTTGTAAATTCTTGCTTGGCACATAGTGATATTGTATTGTTTTATTATGTTGTAAATTCGTGGCTTGGCACATAGTGATATTGTATTGTTTTATTATGTCATCAATTCTTGACTTGGCACATAGTGATATTGTATTGTTTTATTATGTTGTAAATTCTTGACTTGGCACATAGTGATATTGTATTGTTTTATTATGTCGTTAATTCTTGACTTGGTACATAGTGATATTGTATTGTTTTATCATGTCGTAAATTCTTGACTTTGCACATAGTGATATTGTATTGTTTTATTATGTCATCAATTCTTGGCTTGGCACATAGTGATATTGTATTGTTTTATTATGTCATCGTTTCTTGACTTGGCACATAGTGTTATTGTATTTTTTATTATGTCGTCAATTCTTGGCTTGGCACATAGTGATATTGTATTGTTTTATTATGTCGTAAATTCTTGACTTGGCACATAGTGATATTGTATTGTTTTATTATATCTTAATTCTTGACTTGGTACATAGTGATATTGTATTGTTTTATTATGTTGTAAATTCTTGGCTTGGCACATAGTGATATTGTATTGTTTTATTATGTTGTAAATTCTTGGCTTGGCACATAGTGATATTGTATTGTTTTATTATGTCATCAATTCTTGACTTGGCACATAGTAATATTGTATTGTTTTATTATGTTGTAAATTCTTGACTTGGCACATAGTGATATTGTATTGTTTTATTATGTTGTAAATTCTTGACTTGGCACATAGTGATATTGTATTGTTTTATTAAGTCATCAATTCTTGACTTGGCACATAGTGTTATTGTATTGTTTTATTATGTCGTCAATTTTTGGCTTGGCACATAGTGATATTGTATTGTTTTATTATGTCGTCAATTCTTGCTTGGCACATAGTGATATTGTATTGTTTTATTATGTCGTCAATTCTTGGCTTGGTACATAGTGATATTGTATTGTTTTATTATGTCGTCAATTCTTGACTTGGTACATAGTGATATTGTATTGTTTTATTATGTCATCAATTCTTGACTTGGTACATAGTGATATTGTATTGTTTTATTATGTCGTAAATTCGTGACTTGGTACATAGTGAAATTGTATTGTTTTATTATGTCATCAATTCTTGACTTGATACATAGTGATATTGTATTGTTTTATTATGTCGTCAATTCTTGACTTGGTACATAGTGATATTGTATTGTTTTATTATGTCGTCAATACTTGACTTGCAACATAGTGATATTGTATTGTTTTATTATGTCATCAATTCTTGACTTGGTACATAGTGATATTGTATTGTTTTATTATGTCGTCAATTCTTGACTTGGTACATAGTGATATTGTATTGTTTTATTATGTAGTCAATTCTTGACTTGCAACATAGTGATATTGTATTGTTTTATTATGTCGTCAATTCTTGACTTGGTAGATAGTGATATTGTATTGTTTTATTATGTCGTCAATTCTTGACTTGCAACATAGTGATATTGTATTGTTTTATTATGTCGTCAATTCTTGACTTGCAACATAGTGATATTGTATTGTTTTATTATGTCGTCAATTCTTGACTTGGTACATAGTGATATTGTATTGTTTTCTTATGTCATCAATTCTTGTCTTGGCACATAGTGATATTGTATTGTTTTATTATGTCGTCAATTCTTGACTTGCAACATAGTGATATTGTATTGTTTTATTATGTCATCAATTCTTGACTTGGTACAAAGTGATATTGTATTGTTTTATTATGTCGTCAATTCTTGACTTGCACATAGTGATATTGTATTGTTTTATTATGTCATCAATTCTTGCTTGGCACATAGTGATATTGTATTGTTTTATTATGTTGTAAATTCTTGGCTTGGCACATAGTGATATTGTATTGTTTTATTATGTCATCAATTCTTGACTTGGCACATAGTGATATTGTATTGTTTTATTATGTTGTAAATTCTTGACTTGGCACATAGTGATATTGTATTGTTTTATTATGTCGTTAATTCTTGACTTGGTACATAGTGATATTGTATTGTTTTATCATGTCGTAAATTCTTGACTTTGCACATAGTGATATTGTATTGTTTTATTATGTCATCAATTCTTGGCTTGGCACATAGTGATATTGTATTGTTTTATTATGTCATCGTTTCTTGACTTGGCACATAGTGTTATTGTATTGTTTTATTATGTCGTCAATTCTTGGCTTGGCACATAGTGATATTGTATTGTTTTATTATGTCGTAAATTCTGGACTTGGCACATAGTGATATTGTATTGTTTTATTATATCTTAATTCTTGACTTGGTACATAGTGATATTGTATTGTTTTATTATGTTGTAAATTCTTGGCTTGGCACATAGTGATATTGTATTGTTTTATTATGTTGTAAATTCTTGGCTTGGCACATAGTGATATTGTATTGTTTTATTATGTCATCAATTCTTGACTTGGCACATAGTAATATTGTATTGTTTTATTATGTTGTAAATTCTTGACTTGGCACATAGTGATATTGTATTGTTTTATTATGTTGTAAATTCTTGACTTGGCACATAGTGATATTGTATTGTTTTATTAAGTCATCAATTCTTGACTTGGCACATAGTGTTATTGTATTGTTTTATTATGTCGTCAATTTTTGGCTTGGCACATAGTGATATTGTATTGTTTTATTATGTCGTCAATTCTTGGCTTGGCACATAGTGATATTGTATTGTTTCATTATGTCGTCAATTCTTGGCTTGGTACATAGTGATATTGTATTGTTTTATTATGTCGTCAATTCTTGACTTGGTACATAGTGATATTGTATTGTTTTATTATGTCATCAATTCTTGACTTGGTACATAGTGATATTGTATTGTTTTATTATGTCGTCAATTCTTGACTTGGTACATAGTGAAATTGTATTGTTTTATTATGTCATCAATTCTTGACTTGATACATAGTGATATTGTATTGTTTTATTATGTCGTCAATTCTTGACTTGGTACATAGTGATATTGTATTGTTTTATTATGTCGTCAATACTTGACTTGCAACATAGTGATATTGTATTGTTTTATTATGTCATCAATTCTTGACTTGGTACATAGTGATATTGTATTGTTTTATTATGTCGTCAATTCTTGACTTGGTACATAGTGATATTGTATTGTTTTATTATGTAGTCAATTCTTGACTTGCAACATAGTGATATTGTATTGTTTTATTATGTCGTCAATTCTTGACATGGTAGATAGTGATATTGTATTGTTTTATTATGTCGTCAATTCTTGACTTGCAACATAGTGATATTGTATTGTTTTATTATGTCGTCAATTCTTGACTTGCAACATAGTGATATTGTATTGTTTTATTATGTCGTCAATTCTTGACTTGGTACATAGTGATATTGTATTGTTTTCTTATGTCATCAATTCTTGTCTTGGCACATAGTGATATTGTATTGTTTTATTATGTCGTCAATTCTTGACTTGCAACATAGTGATATTGTATTGTTTTATTATGTCATCAATTCTTGACTTGGTACAAAGTGATATTGTATTGTTTTATTATGTCGTCAATTCTTGGCTTGGCACATAGTGATATTGTATTAATTTATTATGTTGTCAATTCTTCGCTTGGTACAATAGTGATAATGTATTGTTTTATTATGTCATCAATTCTTGCTTGGTTTGGCACATAGTGATATTGTATTGTTTTATTATGGCGTCAATTCTTGGCTTGGTACATAGTGATATTGTATTTTTTATTATGGCGTCAATTCTTGGCTTGGTACATAGTGATATTGTATTGTTTTATTATGTCATCAATTCTTGGCTTAGCACAAAGTGATATTGTATTGTTTTATTATGTCATCAATTCTTGGCTTGGCACATAGTGATATTGTATTGTTTTATTATGTCGTCAATTCTTGGCTTGGTACATAGTGATATTGTATTGTTTTATTATGTCATCAATTCTTGGCTTGGCACATAGTGATATTGTATTGTTTTATTATGTCGTCAATTCTTGGCTTGGTACATAGTGATGTTGTATTGTTTTATTATGTCGTCAATTCTTGGCTTGGTACATAGTGATATTGTATTGTTTTATTATGTCGTCAATTCTTGGCTTGGTACATAGTGATGTTGTATTGTTTTATTATGTCGTCAATTCTTGGCTTGGTACATAGTGATGTTGTATTGTTTTATTATGTCGTCAATTCTTGCCTTGGTACATAGTGATATTGTATTGTTTTATTATGTCGTCAATTCTTGGCTTGGCACATAGTGATATTGTATTGTTTTATTATGTCGTCAATTCTTGATTTGGCACATAGTGATATTGTATTGTTTTATTATGTCGTCAATTCTTGGCTTCGCACATAGTGATATTGTGTTGTTTTATTATGTCGTAAATTCTTGACTTGGCACATAGTGATATTGCATTGTTTTATTATGTCATCAATTCTTGGCTTGGCCCATAGTGATATTGTATTGTTTTATTATGTCGTCAATTCTTGGCTTGACATATAGTGATATTGTATTGTTTTATTATGGCGTCAATTCTTGGCTTGGCATATAGTGATATTGTATTGTTTTATTATGTCATCAATTCTTGGCTTGGCCCATAGTGATATTGTATTGTTTTATTATGTCGTCAATTCTTGACTTGCACATAGTGATAATGTATTGTTTTATTATGTCGTCAATTCTTGACTAGCCACATTGTGATATTGTATTGTTTTATTATGTCGTCAATTCTTGGCTTGGCACATAGTGTTATTGTATTGTTTTATTATGTCGTCAATTCTTGGCTTGGCACATAGTGGTATTGTTTTATTATGTCGTCAATTCTTGTCTAGCCACATTGTGATATTGTATTGTTTTATTATGTCGTCAATTCTTGACTTGGTACATAGTGATATTGTATTGTTTTATTATGTCGTCAATTCTTGTCTTGGCATATAGTGATATTGTATTGTTTTATTATGTCATCAATTCTTGTCTTGGCACATAGTGATATTGTATTGTTTTATTATGTCATCAATTCTTGTCTTGGCACCTAGTGATATTGTATTGTTTTATTATGTCGTCAATTCTTGACTTGGTACATAGTGATATTGTATTGTTTTATTATGTCGTCAATTCTTGACTTGGTACATAGTGATATTGTATTGTTTTATTATGTCATCAATTCTTGACTTGGTACATAGTGATATTGTATTGTTTTATTGTGTCGTCAATTCTTGACTTGGTACATAGTGATATTGTATTGTTTTATTATGTCGTCAATTCTTGACTTGCAACATAGTGATATTGTATTGTTTTATTATGTCATCAATTCTTGACTTGGTACATAGTGATATTGTATTGTTTTATTATGTCGTCAATTCTTGACTTGCAACATAGTGATATTGTATTGTTTTATTATGTCATCAATTCTTGACTTGGTACATAGTGATATTGTATTGTTTTATTATGTCGTCAGTTCTTGACATGCAACATAGTGATATTGTATTGTTTTATTATGTCGTCAATTCTTTACTTGGCACATAGTGATATTGTATTGTTTTATTATGTCATCAATTCTTGTCTTGGCACATAGTGATATTGTATTGTTTTATTATGTCGTCAATTCTTGACTTGCAACATAGTGATATTGTATTGTTTTATTATGTCATCAATTCTTAACTTTGCACATAGTGTTATTGTATTGTTTTATTTTGTCGTAAATTGCCTCAATATATCTTCTTCTTGGTCTACCTCTATATTTTTCTGTATTTTAAAATTTTTCCTTATATTCAGCTTTACTGCAGCTTCGCATTTTTATGCATTCATTTACATTTCTTTGCCTCTACCTCTATATCTTGATTGTTCTATTTTGTTGTTATAAGCTCTTGCCGCTGAAGCTGAGGTGTTCATGCACATTAAATGTTCCAACCACTTTCATATTTGTCACTCTATGTATTCCATGACTGGTAGAATCCCAATGTTGTTTCTGATTTCATTGTTCTTTACATGATCTCTTCGTGTTTTGTTGACAGCTTTTCTGAGGCATCTCATCTCAAATGTTGACAGTTTTCTTTCTTGATCTTTAGTCAGAGTCCATGTTGGACATTGATAGCAAAGAGCTGGAATAAAGATAGAGTTTATTAAGTTCCTCTTTGTTACCATTGAGAGAGTAGGATGTTGTGAGTAGGATATTGTGAAACTGGTAACATTTGGTCTGTAACTTTGTTATCACTTTGAATCCTTGCTTCAATCTATAAGTTAAACCTTCCATTCTCTGTAACTTTGTTATCACTTTGAATTCTTGCTTCAATCTCTCTGTTAAACCTTCAATTCTCTGTAACTTTGTTATCACTTTGAATACGTGCTTCAATCTCTCTTTTAAACCTTATATTCTCTGTAACTTTGTTAGCACTTTGAATCCTTGCTTCAATCTATATGTTAAACCTTTCATTCTCTGTAATTTTGTTATCACTTTTCTTGCTTCAATCTCTCTGTTAAACCTTCCATTCTCTGTAACTTTGTTATCACTTTGAATACTTGCTTCAATCTCTCTTTTAAACCTTATATTCTCTGTAACTTTGTTAGCACTTTGAATCCTTGCTTCAATCTCTATTGTAAACCTTTCATTCTCTGTAACTTTGTTAGCACTTTGAATCCTTGCTTCGATCTCTCTTTTAAACCTTATATTCTCTGTAACTTTGTTAGCACTTTGAATCCTTGCTTCAATCTATATGTTAAACCTTTCATTCTCTGTAACTTTATTATCACTTTTCTTGCTTCAATCCCTCTGTTAAACCTTCCATTCTCTGTAACTTTGTTATCACTTTGAATACTTGCTTCAATCTCTCTTTTAAACCTTATATTCTCTGTAACTTTGTTATCACTTTGAATACTTGCATCAATCTCTATTTTAAACCTTATATTCTCTGTAACTTTGTTAGCACTTTGAATCCTTGCTTCAATCTCTATGTTAAATCTTTCATTCTCTGTAACTTTGTTATCACTTTTCTTGCTTCATTCTCTCAATCAAACCTTCCATTCTCTGTAACATTGTTATCACTTTGAATTCTTGCTTCAAACTCTCTGTTAAACCTTCCATTCTGTGTAACTTTGTTAGCACTTTGAATCCTTGCGTCAATCTCTCTGTTAAACCTTCAATTTTCTGTAACTTTGTTAAAACTTTGAATCCTTGCTTCAATCTCTCTGTTAAACCTTCCATCCTCTGTAACTTTGTTAAATCTTTGAATCCTTGCTTCTATCTCTCGGTTAAACCTTCCATTCTCTGTAACTTTGTTAGCACTTTGAATCCTTGCTGATGTAGGTCAGACAATTCTTGGCTTGGCACATAGTGTTATTGTATTGTTTTATTATGTCATCAATTCTTGGCTTGGCGCATAGTGGTATTGTTTTATTATGTCGTCAATTCTTGTCTAGCCACATTGTGATATTGTATTGTTTTATTATGTCGTCAATTCTTGACTTGGTACATAGTGATATTGTATTGTTTTATTATGTCGTCAATTCTTGGCTTGGCACATAGTGATATTGTATTGTTTTATTATGTCATCAATTCTTGTCTTGGCACATAGTGATATTGTATTGTTTTATTATGTCATCAATTCTTGACTTGGTACATAGTGATATTGTATTGTTTTATTATGTCGTCAATTCTTGACTTGGTACATAGTGATATTGTATTGTTTTATTATGTCATCAATTCTTGACTTGGTACATAGTGATATTGTATTGTTTTATTATGTCGTCAATTCTTGACTTGGTACATAGTGATATTGTATTGTTTTATTATGTCGTCAATTCTTGACTTGGTACATAGTGATATTGTATTGTTTTATTATGTCGTCAATTCTTGACTTGGTACATAGTGATATTGTATTGTTTTATTATGTCATCAATTCTTGACTTGGTACATAGTGATATTGTATTGTTTTATTATGTCGTCAATTCTTGACTTGGTACATAGTGAAATTGTATTGTTTTATTATGTCATCAATTCTTGACTTGGTACATAGTGATATTGTATTGTTTTATTATGTCGTCAATTCTTGACTTGGTACATAGTGATATTGTATTGTTTTATTATGTCGTCAATACTTGACTTGCAACATAGTGATATTGTATTGTTTTATTATGTCATCAATTCTTGACTTGGTACATAGTGATATTGTATTGTTTTATTATGTCGTCAATTCTTGACTTGGTACATAGTGATATTGTATTGTTTTATTATGTCGTCAATTCTTGACTTGCAACATAGTGATATTGTATTGTTTTATTATGTCGTCAATTCTTGACTTGGCACATAGTGATATTGTATTGTTTTATTATATCTTAATTCTTGACTTGGTACATAGTGATATTGTATTGTTTTATTATGTTGTAAATTCTTGGCTTGGCACATAGTGATATTGTATTGTTTTATTATGTTGTAAATTCGTGGCTTGGCACATAGTGATATTGTATTGTTTTATTATGTCATCAATTCTTGACTTGGCACATAGTGATATTGTATTGTTTTATTATGTTGTAAATTCTTGACTTGGCACATAGTGATATTGTATTGTTTTATTATGTCGTCAATTCTTGACTTGCAACATAGTGATATTGTATTGTTTTATCATGTCGTAAATTCTTGACTTTGCACATAGTGATATTGTATTGTTTTATTATGTCATCAATTCTTGGCTTGGCACATAGTGATATTGTATTGTTTTATTATGTCATCGTTTCTTGACTTGGCACATAGTGTTATTGTATTGTTTTATTATGTCGTCAATTCTTGGCTTGGCACATAGTGATATTGTATTGTTTTATTATGTCGTAAATTCTTGACTTGGCACATAGTGATATTGTATTGTTTTATTATATCTTAATTCTTGACTTGGTACATAGTGATATTGTATTGTTTTATTATGTCATCAATTCTTGACTTGGTACATAGTGATATTGTATTGTTTTATTATGTCGTCAATTCTTGACTTGGTACATAGTGATATTGTATTGTTTTATTATGTCGTCAATTCTTGACTTGGTACATAGTGATATTGTATTGTTTTATTATGTCGTCAATTCTTGACTTGGTACATAGTGATATTGTATTGTTTTATTATGTCATCAATTCTTGACTTGGTACATAGTGATATTGTATTGTTTTATTATGTCGTCAATTCTTGACTTGGTACATAGTGATATTGTATTGTTTTATTATGTCATCAATTCTTGACTTGGTACATAGTGATATTGTATTGTTTTATTATGTCGTCAATTCTTGACTTGGTACATAGTGATATTGTATTGTTTTATTATGTCGTCAATACTTGACTTGCAACATAGTGATATTGTATTGTTTTATTATGTCATCAATTCTTGACTTGGTACATAGTGATATTGTATTGTTTTATTATGTCGTCAATTCTTGACTTGGTACATAGTGATATTGTATTGTTTTATTATGTCGTCAATTCTTGACTTGCAACATAGTGATATTGTATTGTTTTATTATGTCGTCAATTCTTGACTTGGCACATAGTGATATTGTATTGTTTTATTATATCTTAATTCTTGACTTGGTACATAGTGATATTGTATTGTTTTATTATGTTGTAAATTCTTGGCTTGGCACATAGTGATATTGTATTGTTTTATTATGTTGTAAATTCGTGGCTTGGCACATAGTGATATTGTATTGTTTTATTATGTCATCAATTCTTGACTTGGCACATAGTGATATTGTATTGTTTTATTATGTTGTAAATTCTTGACTTGGCACATAGTGATATTGTATTGTTTTATTATGTCGTTAATTCTTGACTTGCAACATAGTGATATTGTATTGTTTTATCATGTCGTAAATTCTTGACTTGCACATAGTGATATTGTATTGTTTTATTATGTCATCAATTCTTGGCTTGGCACATAGTGATATTGTATTGTTTTATTATGTCATCGTTTCTTGACTTGGCACATAGTGTTATTGTATTGTTTTATTATGTCGTCAATTCTTGGCTTGGCACATAGTGATATTGTATTGTTTTATTATGTCGTAAATTCTTGACTTGGCACATAGTGATATTGTATTGTTTTATTATATCTTAATTCTTGACTTGGTACATAGTGATATTGTATTGTTTTATTATGTTGTAAATTCTTGGCTTGGCACATAGTGATATTGTATTGTTTTATTATGTTGTAAATTCTTGGCTTGGCACATAGTGATATTGTATTGTTTTATTATGTCATCAATTCTTGACTTGGCACATAGTAATATTGTATTGTTTTATTATGTTGTAAATTCTTGACTTGGCACATAGTGATATTGTATTGTTTTATTATGTTGTAAATTCTTGACTTGGCACATAGTGATATTGTATTGTTTTATTAAGTCATCAATTCTTGACCCTGCACATAGTGTTATTGTATTGTTTTATTATGTCGTCAATTTTGGCTTGGCACATAGTGATATTGTTATTTTTTTATTATGTCGTCAATTCTTGGCTTGGCACATAGTGATATTGTATTGTTTCATTATGTCGTCAATTCTTGGCTTGGTACATAGTGATATTGTATTGTTTTATTATGTCGTCAATTCTTGACTTGGTACATAGTGATATTGTATTGTTTTATTATGTCATCAATTCTTGACTTGGTACATAGTGATATTGTATTGTTTTATTATGTCGTCAATTCTTGACTTGGTACATAGTGAAATTGTATTGTTTTATTATGTCATCAATTCTTGACTTGATACATAGTGATATTGTATTGTTTCATTATGTCGTCAATTCTTGACTTGGTACATAGTGATATTGTATTGTTTTATTATGTCGTCAATACTTGACTTGCAACATAGTGATATTGTATTGTTTTATTATGTCATCAATTCTTGACTTGGTACATAGTGATATTGTATTGTTTTATTATGTCGTCAATTCTTGACTTGGTACATAGTGATATTGTATTGTTTTATTATGTCGTCAATTCTTGACTTGGTACATAGTGATATTGTATTGTTTTATTATGTAGTCAATTCTTGACTTGCAACATAGTGATATTGTATTGTTTTATTATGTCGTCAATTCTTGACTTGGTAGATAGTGATATTGTATTGTTTTATTATGTCGTCAATTCTTGACTTGCAACATAGTGATATTGTATTGTTTTATTATGTCGTCAATTCTTGACTTGCAACATAGTGATATTGTATTGTTTTATTATGTCGTCAATTCTTGACTTGGTACATAGTGATATTGTATTGTTTTCTTATGTCATCAATTCTTGTCTTGGCACATAGTGATATTGTATTGTTTTATTATGTCGTCAATTCTTGACTTGCAACATAGTGATATTGTATTGTTTTATTATGTCATCAATTCTTGACTTGGTACAAAGTGATATTGTATTGTTTTATTATGTCGTCAATTCTTGACTTGCAACATCGTGATATTGTATTGTTTTATTATGTCGTCAATTCTTGACTTGGTACATAGTGATATTGTATTGTTTTATTATGTCGTCAATTCTTGACTTGGTACATAGTGATATTGTATTGTTTTATTATGTCGTCAATTCTTGGCTTGGCACATAGTGATATTGTATTGTTTTTTTTTGTCATCAATTCTTGGCTTGGCACATAGTGTTATTGTATTTTTTTATTATGTCTTCAATTCTTGGCTTGGCACATAGTGATATTGTATTGTTTTATTATGTCGTAAATTCTTGACTTGGCACATAGTGATATTGTATTGTTTTATTATATCTTAATTCTTGACTTGGTACATAGTGATATTGTATTGTTTTATTATGTTGTAAATTCTTGGCTTGGCACATAGTGATATTGTATTGTTTTATTATGTTGTAAATTCTTGGCTTGGCACATAGTGATATTGTATTGTTTTATTATGTTGTAAATTCTTGACTTGGCACATAGTGATATTGTATTGTTTTATTATGTCGTTAATTCTTGACTTGGTACATAGTGATATTGTATTGTTTTATTATGTCGTAAATTCTTGACTTTGCACATAGTGATATTGTATTGTTTTATTATGTCATCAATTCTTGGCTTGGCACATAGTGATATTGTATTGTTTTATTATGTCATCAATTCTTGACTTGGCACATAGTGTTATTGTATTGTTTTATTATGTCGTCAATTCTTGGCTTGGCACATAGTGATATTGTATTGTTTTATTATGTCGTAAATTCTGGACTTGGCACATAGTGATATTGTATTGTTTTATTATGTCGTTAATTCTTGACTTGGTACATAGTGATATTGTATTGTTTTATTATGTTGTAAATTCTTGACTTGGCACATAGTGATATTGTATTGTTTTATTATGTTGTCAATTCTTGGCTTGGCACATAGTGATATTGTATTGTTTTATTATGTCGTCAATTCTTGACTTGGCACATAGTGATATTGTATTGTTTTATTATGTCGTCAATTCTTGACTTGGCACATAGTGATATTGTATTGTTTTATTATGTTGTAAATTCTTGACTTGGCACATAGTGATATTGTATTGTTTTATTATGTCATCAATTCTTGACTTGGCACATAGTGATATTGTATTGTTTTATTATGTCGTCAATTTTGACTTGGCACATAGTGATATTGTATTGTTTTATTATGTCGTCAATTCTTGACTTGGCACATAGTGATATTGTATTGTTTTATTATGTCGTCAATTCTTGCTTGGTACATAGTGATATTGTATTGTTTTATTATGTCGTCAATTCTTGACTTGGTACATAGTGATATTGTATTGTTTTATTATGTCGTCAATTCTTGACTTGGTACATAGTGATATTGTATTGTTTTATTATGTCGTCAATTCTTGACTTGGTACATAGTGAATTGATTGTATTGTTTTATTATGTCATCAATTCTTGACTTGATACATAGTGATATTGTATTGTTTTATTATGTCGTCAATTCTTGACTTGGTACATAGTGATATTGTATTGTTTTATTATGTCGTCAATTCTTGACTTGCAACATAGTGATATTGTATTGTTTTATTATGTCATCAATTCTTGACTTGGTACATAGTGATATTGTATTGTTTTATTATGTCGTCAATTCTTGACTTGGCACTTAGTGATATTGTATTGTTTTATTATGTAGTCAATTCTTGACTTGCAACATAGTGATATTGTATTGTTTTATTATGTCGTCAATTCTTGACTTGGTACATAGTGATATTGTATTGTTTTATTATGTCGTCAATTCTTGACTTGCAACATAGTGATATTGTATTGTTTTATTATGTCGTCAATTCTTGACTTGCACATAGTGATATTGTATTGTTTTATTATGTCGTCAATTCTTGACTTGGTACATAGTGATATTGTATTGTTTTATTATGTCGTCAATTCTTGGCTTGGCACATAGTGATATTGTATTGTTTTTTTTGTCATCAATTCTTGGCTTGGCACATAGTGATATTGTATTGTTTTATTATGTCGTCAATTCTTGGCTTGGCACATAGTGATAATGTATTGTTTTATTATGTCGTCAATTCTTGGCTTGGCACATAGTGATTTTGTATTGTTTTATTATGTCGTCCATTCTTGACTTGGCACATAGTGATATTGTATTGTTTTATTATGTCGTCAACTCTTGACTTGGCACATAGTGATATTGTATTGTTTTATTATGTCGTCAATTCTTGTCTTGGTACATAGTGATATTGTATTGTTTTATTATGTCATCAATTCTTGACTTGGCACATAGTGATATTGTATTGTTTTATTATGTTGTAAATTCTTGACTTGGCACATAGTGATATTGTATTGTTTTATTATGTTGTAAATTCTTTACTTGGCACATAGTGATATTGTATTGTTTTATTATGTTGTAAATTCTTGACTTGGTACATAGTGATATTGTATTGTTTTATTATGTCATCAATTCTTGACTTGGTACATAGTGATATTGTATTGTTTTATTATGTCGTCAATTCTTGACTTGGCACATAGTGATATTGTATTGTTTTATTATATCTTAATTCTTGACTTGGTACATAGTGATATTGTATTGTTTTATTATGTTGTCAATTCTTGGCTTGGCACATAGTGATATTGTATTGTTTTATTATGTCGTAAATTCTTGGCTTGGCACATAGTGATATTGTATTGTTTTATTATGTCATCAATTCTTGACTTGGCACATAGTGATATTGTATTGTTTTATTATGTTGTAAATTCTTGACTTGGCACATAGTGATATTGTATTGTTTTATTATGTTGTAAATTCTTGACTTGGCATATAGTGATATTGTATTGTTTTATTATGTTGTAAATTCTTGACTTGGCACATAGTGATATTGTATTGTTTTATTATGTCGTAATTCTTGACTTGGTACATAGTGATATTGTATTGTTTTATTATGTTTTAAATTCTTGACTTGGCACATAGTGATATTGTATTGTTTTTTTATGTCGTCAATTCTTGACTTGGTACATAGTGATATTGTATTGTTTTATTATGTCATCAATTCTTGACTTGGTACATAGTGATATTGTATTGTTTTATTATGTCGTCAATTCTTGACTTGGCACATAGTGAAATTGTATTGTTTTATTATGTCATCAATTCTTGACTTGGTACATAGTGATATTGTATTGTTTTATTATGTCGTCAATTCTTGACTTGGTACATAGTGATATTGTATTGTTTTATTATGTCGTCAATACTTGACTTGCAACATAGTGATATTGTATTGTTTTATTATGTCATCAATTCTTGACTTGGTAGATAGTGATATTGTATTGTTTTATTATGTCGTCAATTCTTGACTTGCAACATAGTGATATTGTATTGTTTTATTATGTCGTAAATTCTTGACTTGCAACATAGTGATATTGTATTGTTTTATTATGTCGTCAATTCTTGACTTGGTACATAGTGATATTGTATTGTTTTATTATGTCGTCAATTCTTGTCTTGGCACATAGTGATATTGTATTGTTTTATTATGTCATCAATTCTTGTCTTGGCACATAGTGATATTGTATTGTTTTCTTATGTCATCAATTCTTGTCTTGGCACATAGTGATATTGTATTGTTTTATTATGTCGTCAATTCTTGACTTGCAACATAGTGATATTGTATTGTTTTATTATGTCATCAATTCTTGATGTGGTACATAGTGATATTGTATTGTTTTATTATGTCGTCAATTCTTGACTTGCACATAGTGATATTGTATTGTTTTATTATGTCGTCAATTCTTGACTTGGTACATAGTGATATTGTATTGTTTTATTATGTCGTCAATTCTTGACTTGGTACAAAGTGATATTGTAATGTTTTATTATGTCGTCAATTCTTGACTTGGCACATAGTGATATTGTATTGTTTTATTATGTCGTCAATTCTTGACTTGGCACATAGTGATATTGTATTGTTTTATTATGCGTCAATTCTTGACTTGCAACATAGTGATATTGTATTGTTTTATTATGTCATCAATTCTTGACTTGGCACATAGTGATATTGTATTGTTTTATTATGTTGTAAATTCTTGACTTGGCACATAGTGATATTGTATTGTTTTATTATGTTGTAAATTCTTTACTTGGCACATAGTGATATTGTATTGTTTTATTATGTTGTAAATTCTTGACTTTGAACATAGTGATATTGTATTGTTTTATTATGTCATCATTTCTTGACTTGGTACATAGTGATATTGTATTGTTTTATTATGTCGTAAATTCTTGACTTGGCATATAGTGATATTGTATTGTTTTATTATGTTGTAAATTCTTGACTTGGCACATAGTGATATTGTATTGTTTTATTATGTCGTCAATTCTTTACGTGGCACATAGTGATATTGTATTGTTTTATTATGTTGTAAATTCTTGACTTTGAACATAGTGATATTGTATTGTTTTATTATGTCATCATTTCTTGACTTGGTACATAGTGATATTGTATTGTTTTATTATGTCGTAAATTCTTGACTTGGCATATAGTGATATTGTATTGTTTTATTATATCTTAATTCTTGACTTGGTACATAGTGATATTGTATTGTTTTATTATGTTGTAAATTCTTGGCTTGGCACATAGTGATATTGTATTGTTTTATTATGTTGTAAATTCTTGGCTTGGCACATAGTGATATTGTATTGTTTTATTATGTCATCAATTCTTGACTTGGCACATAGTAATATTGTATTGTTTTATTATGTTGTAAATTCTTGACTTGGCACATAGTGATATTGTATTGTTTTATTATGTTGTAAATTCTTGACTTGGCATATAGTGATATTGTATTGTTTTATTATGTTGTAAATTCTTGACTTGGCACATAGTGATATTGTATTGTTTTATTATGTCGTCAATTCTTGGCTTGGTACATAGTGATATTGTATTGTTTTATTATGTCATCAATTCTTGACTTGGTACATAGTGATATTGTATTGTTTTATTATGTCGTCAATTCTTGACTTTGTACATAGTGATATTGTATTGTTTTATTATGTCGTCAATTCTTGACTTGGTACATAGTGATATTGTATTGTTTTATTATGTCGTCAATTCTTGACTTGGTACATAGTGATATTGTATTGTTTTATTATGTCGTCAATTCTTGGCTTGGCACATAGTGATATTGTATTGTTTTTTTTTGTCGTCAATTCTTGGCTTCGCACATAGTGATATTGTATTGTTTTATTATGTCGTCAATTCTTGGCTTGGCACATAGTGATAATGTATCGTTTTATTATGTCGTCAATTCTTGACTTGGCACATAGTGATATTGTATTGTTTTATTATATCTTAATTCTTGACTTGGTACATAGTGATATTGTATTGTTTTATTATGTTGTAAATTCTTGGCTTGGCACATAGTGATATTGTATTGTTTTATTATGTTGTAAATTCTTGGCTTGGCACATAGTGATATTGTATTTTATTATGTCATCAATTCTTGACTTGGCACATAGTAATATTGTATTGTTTATTATGTTGTAAATTCTTGACTTGGCACATAGTGATATTGTATTGTTTTATTATGTTGTAAATTCTTGACTTGGCATATAGTGATATTGTATTGTTTTATTATGTTGTAAATTCTTGACTTGGCACATAGTGATATTGTATTGTTTTATTATGTCGTTAATTCTTGACTTGGTACATAGTGATATTGTATTGTTTTATCATGTTTAAATTCTTGACTTGGCACATAGTGATATTGTATTGTTTTATTATGTCGTCAATTCTTGACTTGGTACATAGTGATATTGTATTGTTTTATTATGTCGTCAATTCTTGACTTGGTACATAGTGATATTGTATTGTTTTATTATGTCGTCAATTCTTGACTTGGTACAAAGTGATATTGTAATGTTTTATTATGTCGTCAATTCTTGACTTGGCACATAGTGATATTGTATTGTTTTATTATGTCGTCAACTCTTGACTTGGCACATAGTGATATTGAATTGTTTTATTATGGCGTCATTCTTGACTTGCAACATAGTGATATTGTATTGTTTTATTATGTCATCAATTCTTGACTTGGCACATAGTGATATTGTATTGTTTTATTATGTTGTAAATTCTTGACTTGGCACATAGTGATATTGTATTGTTTTATTATGTTGTAAATTCTTACTTGGCACATAGTGATATTGTATTGTTTTATTATGTTGTAAATTCTTGACTTTGAACATAGTGATATTGTATTGTTTTATTATGTCATCATTTCTTGACTTGGTACATAGTGATATTGTATTGTTTTATTATGTCGTAAATTCTTGACTTGGCATATAGTGATATTGTATTGTTTTATTATGTTGTAAATTCTTGACTTGGCACATAGTGATATTGTATTGTTTTATTATGTCGTCAATTCTTTACGTGGCACATAGTGATATTGTATTGTTTTATTATGTTGTAAATTCTTGACTTTGAACATAGTGATATTGTATTGTTTTATTATGTCATCATTTCTTGACTTGGTACATAGTGATATTGTATTGTTTTATTATGTCGTAAATTCTTCACTTGGCATATAGTGATATTGTATTGTTTTATTATATCTTAATTCTTGACTTGGTACATAGTGATATTGTATTGTTTTATTATGTTGTAAATTCTTGACTTGGCACATAGTGATATTGTATTGTTTTATTATGTTGTAAATTCTTGGCTTGGCACATAGTGATATTGTATTGTTTTATTATGTCATCAATTCTTGACTTGGCACATAGTAATAATGTATTGTTTTATTATGTTGTAAATTCTTGACTTGGCACATAGTGATATTGTATTGTTTTATTATGTGTAAATTCTTGACTTGGCATATAGTGATATTGTATTGTTTTATTATGTTGTAAATTCTTGACTTGGCACATAGTGATATTGTATTGTTTTATTATGTCGTCAATTCTTGGCTTGGTACATAGTGATATTGTATTGTTTTATTATGTCATCAATTCTTGACTTGGTACATAGTGATATTGTATTTTTTATTATGTCGTCAATTCTTGACTTTGTACATAGTGATATTGTATTGTTTTATTATGTCGTCAATCTTGACTTGGTACATAGTGATATTGTATTGTTTTATTATGTCGTCAATTCTTGACTTGGTACATAGTGATATTGTATTGTTTTATTATGTCGTCAATTCTTGGCTTGGCACATAGTGATATTGTATTGTTTTTTTTTGTCGTCAATTCTTGGCTTCGCACATAGTGATATTGTATTGTTTTATTATGTCGTCAATTCTTGGCTTGGCACATAGTGATAATGTATCGTTTTATTATGTCGTCAATTCTTGACTTGGCACATAGTGATATTGTATTGTTTTATTATATCTTAATTCTTGACTTGGTACATAGTGATATTGTATTGTTTTATTATGTTGTAAATTCTTGGCTTGGCACATAGTGATATTGTATTGTTTTATTATGTTGTAAATTCTTGGCTTGGCACATAGTGATATTGTATTGTTTTATTATGTCATCAATTCTTGACTTGGCACATAGTAATATTGTATTGTTTTATTATGTTGTAAATTCTTGACTTGGCACATAGTGATATTGTATTGTTTTATTATGTTGTAAATTCTTGACTTGGCATATAGTGATATTGTATTGTTTTATTATGTTGTAAATTCTTGACTTGGCACATAGTGATATTGTATTGTTTTATTATGTCGTTAATTCTTGACTTGGTACATAGTGATATTGTATTGTTTTATCATGTTTTAAATTCTTGACTTGGCACATAGTGATATTGTATTGTTTTATTATGTCGTCAATTCTTGACTTGGTACATAGTGATATTGTATTGTTTTATTATGTCATCAATTCTTGACTTGGTACGTACATAGTGATATTGTATTGTTTTATTATGTCGTCAATTCTTGACTTGGTACGTGAAATTGTATTGTTTTATTATGTCATCAATTCTTGACTTGGTACATAGTGATATTGTATTGTTTTATTATGTCGTCAATTCTTGACTTGGTACATAGTGATATTGTATTGTTTTATTATGTCGTCAATACTTGACTTGCAACATAGTGATATTGTATTGTTTTATTATGTCATCAATTCTTGACTTGGTAGATAGTGATATTGTATTGTTTTATTATGTCGTCAATTCTTGACTTGCAACATAGTGATATTGTATTGTTTTATTATGTCGTCAATTCTTGACTTGCAACATAGTGATATTGTATTGTTTTATTATGTCGTCAATTCTTGACTTGGTACATAGTGATATTGTATTGTTTTATTATGTCGTCAATTCTTGTCTTGGCACATAGTGATATTGTATTGTTTTATTATGTCATCAATTCTTGTCTTGGCACATAGTGATATTGTATTGTTTTCTTATGTCATCAATTCTTGTCTTGGCACATAGTGATATTGTATTGTTTTATTATGTCGTCAATTCTTGACTTGCAACATAGTGATATTGTATTGTTTTATTATGTCATCAATTCTTGATGTGGTACATAGTGATATTGTATAGTTTTATTATGTCGTCAATTCTTGACTTGCAACATCGTGATATTGTATTGTTTTATTATGTCGTCAATTCTTGACTTGGTACATAGTGATATTGTATTGTTTTATTATGTCGTCAATTCTTGACTTGGTACAAAGTGATATTGTAATGTTTTATTATGTCGTCAATTCTTGACTTGGCACATAGTGATATTGTATTGTTTTATTATGTCGTCAACTCTTGACTTGGCACATAGTGATATTGAATTGTTTTATTATGGCGTCAATTCTTGACTTGCAACATAGTGATATTGTATTGTTTTATTATGTCATCAATTCTTGACTTGGCACATAGTGATATTGTATTGTTTTATTATGTTGTAAATTCTTGACTTGGCACACATAGTGATATTGTATTGTTTTATTATGTTGTAAATTCTTTACTGGCACATAGTGATATTGTATTGTTTTATTATGTTGTAAATTCTTGACTTTGAACATAGTGATATTGTATTGTTTTATTATGTCATCATTTCTTGACTTGGTACATAGTGATATTGTATTGTTTTATTATGTCGTAAATTCTTGACTTGGCATATAGTGATATTGTATTGTTTTATTATGTGTTGTAAATTCTTGACTTGGCACATAGTGATATTGTATTGTTTTATTATGTCGTCAATTCTTACTTGGCACATAGTGATATTGTATTGTTTTATTATGTTGTAAATTCTTGACTTTGAACATAGTGATATTGTATTGTTTTATTATGTCATCATTCTTGACTTGGTACATAGTGATATTGTATTGTTTTATTATGTCGTAAATTCTTGACTTGGCATATAGTGATATTGTATTGTTTTATTATATCTTAATTCTTGACTTGGTACATAGTGATATTGTATTGTTTTATTATGTTGTAAATTCTTGGCTTGGCACATAGTGATATTGTATTGTTTTATTATGTTGTAAATTCTTGGCTTGGCACATAGTGATATTGTATTGTTTTATTATGTCATCAATTCTTGACTTGGCACATAGTAATATTGTATTGTTTTATTATGTTGTAAATTCTTGACTTGGCACATAGTGATATTGTATTGTTTTTATGTTGTAAATTCTTGACTTGGCATATAGTGATATTGTATTGTTTTATTATGTTGTAAATTCTTGACTTGGCACATAGTGATATTGTATTGTTTTATTATGTCGTCAATTCTTGGCTTGGTACATAGTGATATTGTATTGTTTTATTATGTCATCAATTCTTGACTTGGTACATAGTGATATTGTATTGTTTTATTATGTCGTCAATTCTTGACTTGGTACATAGCGATATTGTATTGTTTTATTATGTCGTCAATTCTTGACTTGGTACATAGTGATATTGTATTGTTTTATTATGTCGTCAATTCTTGACTTGGTACATAGTGATATTGTATTGTTTATTATGTCGTCAATTCTTGGCTTGGCACATAGTGATATTGTATTGTTTTTTTTGTCGTCAATTCTTGGCTTGGCACATAGTGATATTGTATTGTTTTATTATGTCGTCAATTCTTGGCTTGGCACATAGTGATAATGTATCGTTTTATTATGTCGTCAATTCTTGGCTTGGCACATAGTGATTTTGTATTGTTTTATTATGTCGTCCATTCTTGACTTGGCACATAGTGATATTGTATTGTTTTATTATGTCGTCAACTCTTGACTTGGCACATAGTGATATTGTATTGTTTTATTATGTCGTCAATTCTTGTCTTTGCAACATAGTGATATTGTATTGTTTTATTATGTCATCAATTCTTGACTTGGCACATAGTGATATTGTATTGTTTTATTATATTGTAAATTCTTGACTTGGCACATAGTGATATTGTATTGTTTTATTATGTTGTAAATTCTTTACTTAGCACATAGTGATATTGTATTGTTTTATTATGTTGTAAATTCTTGACTTTGTACATAGTGATATTGTATTGTTTTATTATGTCATCAATTCTTGACTTGGTACATAGTGATATTGTATTGTTTTATTATGTCGTCAATTCTTGACTTGGCACATAGTGATATTGTATTGTTTTATTATGTCTTAATTCTTGACTTGGTACATAGTGATATTGTATTGTTTTATTATGTTGTAAATTCTTGGCTTGGCACATAGTGATATTGTATTGTTTTATTATGTTGTAAATTCTTGGCTTGGCACATAGTGATATTGTATGTTTTATTATGTCATCAATTCTTGACTTGGCACATAGTGATATTGTATTGTTTATTATGTTGTAAATTCTTGACTTGGCACATAGTGATATTGTATTGTTTTATTATGTTGTAAATTCTTGACTTGGCATATAGTGATATTGTATTGTTTTATTATGTTGTAAATTCTTGACTTGGCACATAGTGATATTGTATTGTTTATATGTCGTCAATTCTTGACTTGGTACATAGTTCTTGTTTGTTTTTTCTGTTTGGCATATTGTTTTTTTTGTCGTTAATTCTTGCTTGGTACATAGTGATATTGTATGTTTTATCATGTTTTAATTCTTGGCTTGGCCCATAGTGATATTGTATTGTTTTATTATGTCATCAATTCTTGGCTTGGCACATAGTGATATTGTATTGTTTTATTATGTCATCAATTCTTGACTTGGCACATAGTGTTATTGTATTGTTTTATTATGTCGTCAATTCTTGGCTTGGCACATAGTGATATTGTATTGTTTTATTATTTTGTCATCAATTCTTGACTTGGCACATAGTGATATTGTATTGTTTTATTATGTCGTCAATTCTTGACTTGGCACATAGTGATATTGTATTGTTTTATTATGTCGTCAATTCTTGACTTGGTACATAGTGATATTGTATTGTTTTATTATGTCATCAATTCTTGACTTGGTACATAGTGATATTGTATTGTTTTATTATGTCGTCAATTCTTGACTTGGTACATAGTGAAATTGTATTGTTTTATTATGTCATCAATTCTTGACTTGGTACATAGTGATATTGTATTGTTTTATTATGTCGTAATTCTTGACTTGGTACATAGTGATATTGTATTGTTTTATTATGTCGTCAATACTTGACTTGCAACATAGTGATATTGTATTGTTTTATTATGTCATCAATTCTTGACTTGGTACATAGTGATATTGTATTGTTTTATTATGTCGTCATGTCAATTCTTGTCTTGGCACATAGTGATATTGTATTGTTTTATTATGTCATCAATTCTTGTCTTGGCACATAGTGATATTGTATTGTTTTTATGTCATCAATTCTTGTCTTGGCACATAGTGATATTGTATTGTTTTATTATGTCGTCAATTCTTGACTTGCAACATAGTGATATTGTATTGTTTTATTATGTCATCAATTCTTGACGTGGTACATAGTGATATTGTATTGTTTTATTATGTCGTCAATTCTTGACTTGCAACATCGTGATATTGTATTGTTTTATTATGTCGTCAATTCTTGACTTGGTACATAGTGATATTGTATGTTTTATTATGTCGTCAATTCTTGACTTGGTACAAGTGATATTGTAATGTTTTATTATGTCGTCAATTCTTGACTTGGCACATAGTGATATTGTATTGTTTTATTATGTCGTCAACTCTTGACTTGGCACATAGTGATATTGTATTGTTTTATTATGTCGTCAATTCTTGACTTGCAACATAGTGATATTGTATTGTTTTATTATGTCATCAATTCTTGACTTGGCACATAGTGATATTGTATTGTTTTATTATGTTGTAAATTCTTGACTTGGCACATAGTGATATTGTATTGTTTTATTATGTTGTAAATTCTTACTTGGCACATAGTGATATTGTATTGTTTTATTATGTTGTAAATTCTTGGCTTGGCACATAGTGATATTGTATTGTTTTATTATGTTGTAAATTCTTGGCTTGGCACATAGTGATATTGTATTGTTTTATTATGTCATCAATTCTTGACTTGGCACATAGTAATATTGTATTGTTTTATTATGTTGTAAATTCGTGACTTGGTACATAGTGATATTGTATTGTTTTATTATGTTGTAAATTCTTGGCTTGGCACATAGTGATATTGTATTGTTTTATTATGTTGTAAATTCTTGGCTTGGCACATAGTGATATTGTATTGTTTTATTATGTCATCAATTCTTGACTTGGCACATAGTAAGTATATTGTATTTTTTATTATGTTGTAAATTCGTGACTTGGCACATAGTGATATTGTATTGTTTTATTATGTTGAATTCTTGACTTGGCATATAGTGATATTGTGTTGTTTTATTATGTTGTAAATTCTTGACTTGGCACATAGTGATATTGTATTGTTTTATTATGTCGTTAATTCTTGACTTGGTACATAGTGATATTGTATTGTTTTATTATGTCGTAAATTCTTGACTTGGCACATAGTGATATTGTATTGTTTTATTATGTCATCAATTCTTGGCTTGGCACATAGTGATATTGTATTGTTTTATTATGTCATCATTTCTTGACTTGGCACATAGTGTTGTTGTATTGTTTTATTATGTCGTCAATTCTTGGCTTGGCACATAGTGATATTGTATTGTTTATTATGTCGCAAATTCTTGACTTGGCACATAGTGATATTGTATTGTTTTATTATACTTAATTCTTGACTTGGTACATAGTGATATTGTATTGTTTTATTATGTTGTAAATTCTTGCTTGGCACATAGTGATATTGTATTGTTTTATTATGTGTAAATTCTTGGCTTGGCACATAGTGATATTGTATTGTTTTATTATGTCATCAATTCTTGACTTGGCACATAGTAATATTGTATTGTTTTATTATGTTGTAAATTCTTGGACTTGGCACATAGTGATATTGTATTGTTTTATTATGTTGTAAATTCTTGACTTGGCATATAGTGATATTGTATTGTTTTATTATGTTGTAAATTCTTGACTTGGCACATAGTGATATTGTATTGTTTTATTATATCATCAATTCTTGACTTGGCACATAGTGTTATTGTATTGTTTTATTATGTCGTCAATTCTTGGCTTGGCACATAGTGATATTGTATTGTTTTATTATGTCGTCAATTCTTGGCTTGGTACATAGTGATATTGTATTGTTTTATTATGTCATCAATTCTTGCTTGGCACATAGTGATATTGTATTGTTTTATTATGTCATCAATTCTTGACATCGTACATAGTGATATTATATTGTATTATTATGTTGTAAATTCTTGACTTGGCACATAGTGATATTGTATTGTTTTATTATGTCATCAATTCTTGGCTTCGTACATAGTGATGTTGTATTGTTTTATTATGTTGTAAATTCTTGGCTTGGCACATAGTGATATTGTATTGTTTTATTATGTCATCAATTCTTGACTTGGTACATAGTGATATTACTTGGCACATAGTGATATTGTATTGTTTATTATGTCATCAATTCTTGACTTGGTACATAGTGCTATTGTATTGTTTTATTATGTCATCAATTCTTGGCTTGGTGCATAGTGATATTGTATTGTTTTATTATGTTGTAAATTCTTGACTTGGCACATAGTGATATTGTATTGTTTTATTATGTCATCAATTCTTGGCTTGGTACATAGTGATATACTTGGCACATAGTGATATTGTATTGTTCTATTATGCTGTAAATTCTTGACGTGGTACATAGTGATATTGTATTGTTTTATTATGTCGTAAATTCTTGACTTGGTACATAGTGATATTGTATTGTTTTATTATGTCGTAAATTCTTGACTTGGCACATAGTGATATTGTATTGTTTTATTATATTGTAAATTCTTGACTTGGCACATAGTGATATTGTATTGTTTTATTATGTTGTAAATTCTTGACTTGGCACATAGTGATATTGTATTGTTTTATTATGTCATCAATTCTGGACTTGGCACATAGTGATATTGTATTGTTTTATTATGTTGTAAATTCTTGACTTGACACATAGTGATATTGTATTGTTTTATTATGTCATCAATTCTTGACTTGGCACATAGTGATGTTGTATTGTTTTATTATGTCATCAATTCTTGACTTGGCACATAGTGATATTGTATTGTTTTATTATGTTGTAAATTCTTGGCTTGGCACATAGTGATATTGTATTGTTTTATTATGTCATCAATTCTTGGCTTGGCCCATAGTGATATTGTATTGTTTTATTATGTCGTCAATTCTTGGCTTGGCACATAGTGATATTGTATTGTTTTATTATGGCGTCAATTCTTGGCTTGGTACATAGTGATATTGTTTTGTTTTATTATGTCGTCAATCTTGGCTTGACACATAGTGATATTGTATTGTTTTATTATGTCGTCAATTCTTGGCTTGGCACATAGTGATATTGTATTGTTTTATTATGTCGTCAATTCTTGACTAGCCACATTGTGATATTGTATTGTTTTATTATGTCGTTAATTCTTGACTTGGCACATAGTGATATTGTATTGTTTTATTATGTCATCAATTCTTGACTTGGTACATAGTGATATTGTATTGTTTTATTATGTCGTAAATTCTTGGCTTGGCACATAGTGTTATTGTATTGTTTTATTATGTCGTAAATTGCCTCAATCCATCTTCTCTTGGTCTACCTCTATATTTTTCTGTATTTTAAATTTTTTCCTTATATTCAGCTTTACTGCAGCTTCGCATTTTTATGCATTTCATTTGCATTTCTTGCCTCTTGATTGTTCTATTTTGTTGTTATAAGCTCTTGCCGCCGAAGCTGAGGTGTTCATGCACATTAAATGTTCAAACCACTTTCATATTTGTCACTCTATGTATTCCATGACTGGTAGAATCCCAATGTTGTTTCTGATTTCATTGTTCTTTACATGATCTCTTCGTGTTTTGTTGACAGCTTTTCTGAGGCATCTCATCTCAATTGTTGTCAATTTTCTTTCTTGATTTAGTCAGAGTCCATGTTGGACATTGATAGCAAAGAGCTGGAATAAAGATAGAGTTTATTAAGTTCCTCTTTGTTTCCATTGAGAGAGTAGGATGTTGTGAGTAGGATATTGTGAAACTGGTAACATTTGGTCTGTAACTTTGTTATCACTTTGAATCCTTGCTTCAATCTATAAGTTAAACCTTCCATTCTCTGTAACTTTATTAGCACTTTGAATCCTTGCGTCAATCTCTCTGTTAAACCTCCATTCTCTGTAACTTTGTTAGCACTTTGAATCCTTGCTTCAATCTCTCTGTTAAACCTTCCATTCTCTGTAACTTTGTTAAAACTTTGAATCCTTGCTTCAATCTCTCTGTTAAACCTTCCATCCTCTGTAACTTTGTTATCACTTTGAATCCTTGCTTCTATCTCTCGGTTAAACCTTCCATTCTCTGTAACTTTGTTAGCACTTTGAATCCTTGCTTCAATCTCTCGGTTAAACCTTCCATTCTCTGTAACTTTGTTAGCACTTTGAATCATTGCTTCAATCTCTCTGTTAAACTTTCCATTCTGTGTAACTTTGTTAGCACTTTGAATCCTTGCGTCAATCTCTCTGTTAAACCTTCCATTCTCTGTAACTTTGTTAGCACTTTGAATCCTTGCTTCAATCTCCTTGTAAACCTTCTATTCTCTGTAACTTTGTTAACACTTTGAATCCTGCTTCAATCTCCTTGTAAACCTTCCATTCTCTGTAACTTTGTTAGCACTTTGAATCATTGCTTCAATCTCTCTGTTATACCTTCATATTGTGTAACTTTGTTAGCACTTTGAATCTTGCGTCAATCTCTCTGTTAAACCTTCCATTCTCTGTAACTTTGTTAGCACTTTGAATCCTTGCTTCAATCTCCTTGTAAAACTTCTATTCTCTGTAATTTTGTTAACACTTTGAATCCTTGCTTCAATCTCCTTGTAAACCTTCCATTCTCTGTAACTTTGTTAACACTTTGAATCCTTGCTTCAATCTCTCTGTTAAACCTTCCATTCTCTGTAACTTTTTTATGACTGAATACTTGCTTCAATCTCTCTTTTAAACCTTATATTCTCTGTAACTTTGTTATCACTATGAATACTTGCTGAAATCTCTCTTTTAAACCTTATATTCTCTGTAATTTGTTAACACTTTGAATCATTGCTTCAATCTCTATGTTAAATCTTCATTCTCTGTAACTTTGTTAGCACTTTGAATCCTTGCTTTAATCTCTCTGTTAAACCTTCTAATCTCTGTAACTTTGTTAACACTTTGAATCCTTGCTTCAATCTCCTTGTAAACCTTCCATTCTCTGTAACTTTGTTAACCACTTTGAATCCTTGCTTCAATCTCTCTGTTAAACCTTCCTTCTCAGTAACTTTGTTATCACTTCTTTGTTATCACTTTGAATACTTGCTTCAATCTCTCTTTTAAACCTTATATTCTCTGTAACTTTGTTAACACTTTGAATCATTGCTTCAATCTCTATGTTACATCTTTCATTCTCTGTAACTTTGTTATCACGTTTCTTGCTTCATTCTCTCTGTTAAACCTTCCATTCTCTGTAACTTTGTTATCACTTTGAATTCTTGCTTCAAACTCTCTGTTAAACCTTCCATTCTCTGTAACTTTGTTATCACTTTCGAATATTTGCTTTAATCTCTCTTTAAACCTTCCATTCTCTGTAACTTTGTTAGCATTTGAATCCTTGCTTCAATCTCTCTGTTAAACCTCCCATTCTCTGTACCTTTGTTAAAACTTTGAATCCTTGCTTCAATCTCTCTGTTAAACCTTCCATTCTCTGTAACTTTGTTATCACTTTGAATCCTTGCTTCAATCTCTCGGTTAAACCTTCCATTCTCTGTAACTTTGTTATCACTTTGAATCCTTGTTTCAATCTCTCGGTTAAACCTTCCATTCTCTGTAACTTTATTAAAACTTTGAATCCTTGCTTCAATCTCTCTGTTAAACCTTCCATCCTCTGTAACTTTGTAAAACTTTGAATCATTGCTTCAATCTCTCGGTTAAACCTTCCATTCTCTGTAAATTTGTTAGCACTTTGAATCCTTGCTTTAATCTCTCTGTTAAACCTTCCATCCTCTGTAACTTTGTTAAAACTTTGAATCATTGCTTCAATCTCTCGGTTAAACCTCCCATTCTCTGTACCTTTGTTAAAACTTTGAATCCTTGCTTCAATCTCTCGGTTAAACCTTCCATTCTCTGTAACTTTGTTATCACTTTGAATCCTTTTTTCAATCTCTCGGTTAAACCTTCCATTCTCTGTAACTTTATTTAAAACTTTGAATCCTTGCTTCAATCTCTCTGTTAAACCTTCCATCCTCTGTAACTTTGTTAAAACTTTGAATCATTGCTTCAATCTCTCGGTTAAACCTTCCATTCTCTGTAACTTGTTAGCACTTTGAATCCTTGCTTCAATCTCTCTGTTAACCTTCCATCCTCTGTAACTTTGTTAAAACTTTGAATCATTGCTTCAATCTCTCGGTTAAACTTCCATTCTCTGTAAACTTTGTTAGCACTTGAATCCTTGCTTCAATCTCTCTGTTAAACCTTCCATTCTGTGTAACTTTGTTAGCACTTTGAATCCTTGCGTCAATCTCTCTTTAAACCTTCCATTCTCTGTAACTTTGTTAAAACTTTGAATCCTTGCTTCCATCTCCTTGTAAACCTTCCATTCTCTGTAAAAAACGTTTCCCAGATATTAAATTCTTGTATATGCTTTAATTTGTTATTCTCTACAGAAATGTCCAAGTTTCTTGCTGTTCCACTTATGTTCAATTTTGTCTACATATCGTCTCATAACAGTTTCTTTGTAGCCAATGTTTATATGTGAGTATGGATGTACTTCTGTTTTGTATATGAGGCATTGATCATCAGCGAAAAGCAGATCATTTACTTCATAATGTTTACTTTGTGTGGCTGGAGTACTTCTATTTTAGTAATGTAGTCCATGTATATTTTGTGTTGCTAGAATTATCTCCATTTTAGTAATGTAGTCCAAGTATATTTTGTGTTGCTAGAATTACCTCCATTTTAGTAATGTAGTCCATGTATATTTTGTGTTGCTAGAATTACCTCCATTTTAGTAATGTAGTCCATGTATATTTTGTGTGGCTGGAGCTACCTCCATTTTAGTAATGTAGTCCATGTATATTTTGTGTGGCCGGAGGTACCTCCATTTTAGTAATGTAGTCCATGTATATTTGTGTGGCTGGAGCTACCTCCATTTTAGTAATGTAGTCCATGTATATTTTGTGTGGCTAGAGCTACCTCCATTTTAGTAATGTAGTCCATGTATATTTTGTGTGGCTGGAGCTACCCCATTTTAGTAATGTAGTCCATGTATATTTTGTGTGGCTGGAGCTACCTCCATTTTAGTAATGTAGTCCATGTATATTTTGTGTGGCTGGAGCTACCTCCATTTTAGTAATGTAGTCCATGTATATTTTGTGTGGCTGGAGCTACCTCCATTTTAGTAATGTAGTCCATGTATATTTTGTGTGGCTAGAGCTACCTCCATTTAGTAATGTAGTCCATGTATATTTGTGTGGCTGGAGCTACCTCCATTTTAGTAATGTAGTCCATGTATATTTTGTGTGGCTGGAGCTACCTCCATTTTAGTATTTCTCTATTCTACCATTTAATGATAAGACCTACATTTCTCTATTCTACCATTAAATGATAAGACCTACATTTCTCTATTCTACCATTTAATGATAAGACCTACATTTCTCTATTCTACCATTTAATGATAAGACCTACATTTCTCTATTCTACCATTAAATGATAAGACCTACATTTCTCTATTCTACCATTTAATGATAAGACCTACATTTCTCTATTCTACCATTTAATGATAAGACCTACATTTCTCTATTCTACCATTAAAATGATAAGACCTACATTTCTCTATTCTACCATTTAATGATAAGACCTACATTTCTCTACGAGAATAGCAACGATAGAAGCGGTTCGTTAATATAAAACAAACCCAAGACAAGATGGGGAATGGTGTGATAACGTTAAGACAGGAGATGGTGGTTGTGATTGTTAAGACATGTTGAGAAGCGGTGTTGAGGGGAGTGTTGGGAGGCGGTGTAGGGGAGTCTAGGAAGGCTGTGTTGGGAGGCGGTGTTGGGGGGGATTGTTGGGAGGCTTGTTGGGAGGTGGTGTTGGGGGGGGGGAAGTGTTGGGAGGCTTGTTGTGAGGCGGTGTTGGGGGGGGGGAGTGTTGGGAGGCTTGTTGGGAGGCGGTGTTGTGGGGGGAGGGGTGTTGGGAGGCTTGTTGGGAGACTGTGTGGGGGGAGTGTTGGGAGGCGGTGTGGGGGGAAATGTTGGGAGGCGGTGTTGAGGAAATGTTGGGAGGCTTGTTGGGAGGCGGTGTGGGGGAAATATTGGGAGGAATGTTGGGAGGCTTGTTGGGAGACGGGTGGGGGGAGTGTTGGGAGGTGGTGTGGGGGGAAATGTTGGGAGGCTTGTTGGGAGGCGGTGTGGGGGTAGTGTTGGGAGGCGGTGTTGGGGGAAATGTTGGGAGGCTTGTTGGGAGGCTTGTTGGATGGCGGTGTTGGGGGAGTGTTCGGATGCTTGTGGGAAGCGGAGTTGGGGGAGTTTAGGTAGGTGGTGTTGGGAGGGAGTGTTGGTAGGCAGTGTTGGGGAAGTCTAGGAAGGCGCTGTTGGGAGGCGGTGTTAGGGAGAGTCTAGGAAGGCAGTGTTGGGAGACTTGTTGGGATGCGGTGTTGCGGGGAGTGTTGGGAGGCTTTGGGAGGCGGTGTTGGGGGGAATGTTGGGAGGCTTGTTGGAAGGTGGTGTAGGGGGGAGTTTTGGGGAGTGTTGGGAGGCGGTGATGGGGGGCTTGTTGGGTGGCGGTGTTGGGAGGCTTGTTGGGTGGCTGTTGTGGGGAGTGTTGGGAGGCTTGTTGGGTGGCAGTGTTGGGGAGTGTCGGGAGGCTTGTTGGGAGGCTGTGTTGGGGAATTGTTGGGAGGCTTGGGGAAGGCTTGTTGGGAGGCGGTGTGGGTGGAGTGTTGGAGGCGGTGTTGGGGGGGAATGTTGGGAGGCTTGTTGGGGGGGGTGGTGTTGGGGGGAGTGTTGGGGGAATGTTGGGAGGCTTGTTGGGAGGCGTTGTTAGGGGGAGTGTTCGGAGGCTTGTTGGGAGGCGGTGTTGGGGGAGTCTAGGTAGATGGTGTTTGGAGACTTTTTGGGAGGCAGTGTTGGGGGAGTCTAGGAAGGCGGTGTTGGGAGGGAGTGTTGTAGGCAGTTTGGGGGAGTCTAGGAAGGCGCTGTAGGGAGGCGGTGTTAGAGGAGTCTAGGAAGGCAGTGTTGGGAGATTTTTTGGGAGGCGGTATTGCGGGGGTGTGGTGAGGCTGTTGGGAGGCTTGTTGAGTGGCAGTGTTGTTGGGAGGCTTGTGGGGGGCTTTGTTGGGGAGTGTTGGGAGGATGTGTTGGGGAGTGTTGGGAGGCTTGTTGGAAGGCTTGTTGGGAGGTGGTGTGGGTGGAGTGTTGGGAGGCGGTGTTGTGGGGAGTGTTGGGAGGCTTGTTGGGTGGCAGTGTTGGGGAGTGTTGGGGGGCTGTGTGGGGGCGTGTTGGGAGGCTTGTGGAAGGCTTGTTGGGATGCGGTGTGGGTGGAGTGTTGGGAGGCGTTTGTTGGGGGGAATGTTGGGAGGCTTGTTGGGAGGAATGTTGGGAGGCTTGTTGGGAGGCTTGTTGGGGGGAATGTTGGGAGGCTTGTTGGGAGTCAGTGTTGGGGGGGGAGTGTTCGGTGGCTTGTTGGGAGGCGGTTTAGGGGGAGTGTTGGGGGGAATTTTGGGAGGCTTGTTGGGATGCGGTGTTGGGAGAGTGTTGGGGGGAATGTTGGGAGGCGGTGTTGGGGGGAGTGTTCGGTGGCTTGTTGGGAGGCGGTGTTGGGGGAATCTAGATAGGTGGTGTTTGAGAGACTTTTTGGGAGGCAGTGTTGGGGGAGTCTAGGAAGGCGGTGTTGGGAGGGATATTGGTAGGCAGTGTTGGGGAGTCTAGGAAGGCGCTGTTGGTAGGCGGTGTTAGGGGAGTCTATGAAGCAGTGTTGGGAGATTTTTTGGGAGGCGGTATTGCGGGGAGTGTTCGGAGGCTTGTTGGGGAGGCGGTGTTGGGGGAGTCTAGGTAAATGGTGTTTGGAGACTTTTGGGAGGTAGTGTTGGGGGAGTCTAGGAAGGCGGTGTTGGGAGGGAGTGTTGGTAGGCAGTGTTGGGGGAGTCTAGGAAGGCGCTGTTGGGAGGCGGTGTTAGGGGAGTCTAGCAAGGCAGTGTTGGGAGATTTATTGGGAGGCGGTTTTGCTGGGAGTGTTGGGAGGCTTTTTGGGAGGCGGTGTTGGGAGGCTTGTTGGGTGGCAGTGTGTTGGGAGGCTTGTTGGGTGGCTTTGTTGTGGAGTGTTGGGAGGCTTGTTGGGAGGCTGTGTTGGGGGAGTGTTGGGAGGCTTGTTGGAAGGCTTGTTGGGAGGTGGTGTGGGTGGAGTGTTGCGAGGCGGTGTTGTGGGGAGTGTTGGGAGGCTTGTTGGGTGGCAGTGTTGGGGAGTGTTGGGGGGCTGTGTTGGGGGAGTGTTGTTGGGAGGCTTGTGGAAGGTTTGTTGGGATGTGGTGTGGGTGGAGTGTTGGGAGGCGTTGTTGGGGGGAATGTTTGGAGGCTTGTTGGGAGGAATGTTGGGAGGCTTGTTCGGAGTCTTGTTGGGAGGCTTGTTGGGGGGAATGTTGGGGGGGAGTGTTCGGTGGCTTGTTGGGAGGCGGTGTTAGGGGGAGTGTTGGGGGGGAATGTTGGGAGGGCTTGTTGGGATGCGGTGTTGGGCGGAGTGTTGGGGGGAATGTTGGGAGGCGGTGTTGGGGGGAGTGTTCGGTGGCTTGTTGGAGGCGGTGGTGGGGGAATCTAGGTAGGTGGTGTTTGGAGACTTTTTTAGAGGCAGTGTTGGGGGAGTCTAGGAAGGCGGTGTTGTGGGAGGGAGTATTGGTAGGCAGTGTTGGGGGAGTCTAGGAAGCGCTGTTGGGAAGCGGTGTTAGGGAGTCTAGTAGGAAAGCAGTGTGGGAGAATTGTTGGGAGGCGGTTTTGGGGGGAATGTTGGGAGGCTTGTTGGGAGGCGTTGTGGAGGGTAGTGTTGGGAGGCTTGTTGGGTGGCAGTGTTGTGGGGAGTGTTGGGAGGCTTGTTGGGTGGCAGTGTTGGGGGGAGGCTTGTTGGATGTCGGTGTCGGTGGGAGTGTTGGGAGGCTGTTGGGGGGAGTGTTGGGAGGCTTGTTGGGTGGCAGTGTTGGGGGGAGTGTTGGGAGGCTTGTTGGGTGGCGGTGTTGGGAGGCTTGTTGGGTGGCAGTGTTGTGGGGGAGTGTTGGGAGGCTTGTTGGGTGGCAGTGTTGGGGGGAGGCTTGTTGGTCGGCGGTGTTGGGGGGAGTGTTGGGTGGCGGTGTTGTGGGGGGAGTGTTGGTAGGCTTGTTGGACGGCAGTGTTGGGGAGTGTTGGGAGGTGGTGTTGGGGGGAAGTGTTGGGATGCGGTGTTGGGGGGTGTGTTGGGAGGCTTGTTGGGGGAGTGTTGGGAGGCAGTTTTGGGGGGAGTGTTGGGAGACTTGTTGGGAGGCGGTGTTGGGGAGTTTAGGATGGCAGTGTTGGAGATTTGTTGGGAGGTGGTGTTGGGGAATCTAGGAAATCGGTTTTGGGAGACTTGTTGGGAGGCAGTGTTGGGGGAGTCTAGGAAGGCGGTGTTGGGAGGGAGTGTTGGAAGGCTTGTTGGGAGGCGGTGTTGGGAGGGAGTTTTGGGGGTGTTGGAGGGAGTGTTGGGGGAGTCTTGGAAGGGGGTGTTGGGAGGGAGTGTTGGAATCTTATTGGGAGGCGATGTTGGGGGAGTCTAAGAAGGCGGTGTTGGGAGGGAGTGTTGGGAGGCTTGTTGGGAGGTGGTGTTGGGGGAGTCTTGAAAGGCGGTGTTGGGAGGCTTGTTGGGAGGCGGTGTTGGGGGAGTCTAGGAAGACGGTGTTGGGAGGGAGTGTTGGGAGGCTTGTTGGGAGGCGGTTTGGGGGAGCCTTGGAAGGCGGTGTTGGGAGGGAGCGTTGGGAGGCTTGTTAGGAGGCGGTGTTGGGAGGGAGTGTTGGGAGGCGGTGTTGGGGGAGTCTAAGAAGGCGTGTTGGGAGGGAGTGTTGGGAGGCTGTGTTGGGGGAGTCTAGGAAGGTCGTGGTCTGAGGGAGTGTTGGAAGGCTTGTTGGGAGGCGTTGTTGGGGGAGTCTAGGAAGGCGGTGTTGGGAGACTTGTTGGGAGGCGGTGTTGGGGGAGTCTAGGAAGGTGGTATTGGGAGGGAGTGTAGGTAGGCAGTGTTGGGGGAGTCTAGGATGACGGTGTTGTAAGTGAGTGTTGGAGGCG
>JAVIAB010000099.1:25833367-25865867 GCA_032433765.1 Megaustenia siamemsis
AGCAAGAAAAAATAACGGTTCTAGGGGAGTTGGAAAATCTATAGTCAACTATGACTGACGGAGGCTACTATAGTCAACTATGACTGATGGAGGCTACTATAGTCAATTATGACTGATGGAGGCTACTATAGTCAACTATGACTGATGGAGGCTACTATAGTCAACTATGACTGATGAGGCTACTTTAGTCAACTATGACTGACGGAGGCTACTATAGTCAACTATGACTGACGGAGGCTACTATAGTCAACTATGACTAATGGAGGCTACTATAGTCAACTATGACTGACGGAGACTACCATAGTCAACTATGACTGACGAGGCTACCATAGTCAACTATGACTGACGGAGGCTACTATAGTCACTATGATGACTGCGGAGACTACTATAGTCAACTATGACTGACGGAGGCTACTATAGTCAACTATGGCTGATGGAGGCTACTATAGTCAAATATGACTGACGGAGGCTACTATAGTCAACTATGACTGACGGAGGCTACTATAGTCAACTATGACTGACGGAGGCTACTATAGTCAACTATGACTGACGGAAGCTACTATATATATATATATATATATATATATATATATATATATATATATATATATATATATATATATATATATCTATATAATTTACTGGAGTCTGTAGAAATATGGTTTTACAGAAGAATGTTGAGATAACCATGGACAGCTAAGAAGAGTAATGAAAACGTTCTGAAAGAGGCCAAAGCAAAAGAGAGCTAATTTCCAATTTTAGGAAGAAACAATCATCATTTTTTGGCCATGCAATGAGAAGAGAACAATTGGAATATATTGTAACAACTGGAAAAAATTTTAGGGACGAAGAGATAAGGGAAGCCAAGAGAAAGATACCAGACAGCTAAGAGAATGGCTTGGCAGAAGGTGAACAACAGAAAGGATAAATACCTGTCGAGATCGATAGTTGTGGACATGATCACCTACGCCAGCATCCCGGTACTGAATGATGATATATATATTATATATGTTGTACTTTTAGTCCTAATTATCTACAAATAAATGCTGGTCCGTACTTGTAGCACAGCCTATGACACTATTGATTTCTCATTCATTCCTTCTGTAGCTATCTCATTTATATCTCTTTTATATTCATTCTTATTTATGTTTATTTTCCCATATCATTTAATAAGATGTTATTAAATCTAACATGGTCATTCCTCCCTCTCTCCCTCTCTCTCCTCTCTCTCCTCTCTTTCTCTCTCTCTCTCTCTCTCTCTCTCTCTCTCTCGTTCAGGAATTTTAATTTTTAAATAGCAATAAAAATAAGAGATGAGAAGCATATTCACGTACCACAGTGATCTAAGGGAAGGTTTATATACCATCTGATAGATCACAATGACTCTATGCGCTCGGCATTAACAATGTCTGTTGATGGATATTTGATGCACTGATTATGTCCGTGGTGTTCTGCAGTGTGACAATATTATCTGGGTAATGCTGTGCGGGTCGCGACAACTAAAGAACGGAAGCACTGACCATTATTGATATATCTGGTAAGTTTCCTTGTTACCCTTTGTGTTAGTTTAACAACTACTCTTTCGTATTGTACTCCATTGAAATGGCGTTAAAATGGCGCAGTTGCGATGTGTTGTAGTTTACATCTTATGTTTCTCTTCCTCGTGTACACATGTGTGTGTCGAGGGAGATACACAAGTTTTTTTTTAAAAAATATGACGGTCGACATTTTCAGGAGAACGTGAACTTCCGGTCAATATGGCGGATAAGCGCAGGAACCGTTAAAGGCTATGTCTGAAAAGTGTTCCTTGTTGCAGTTTCCTCATATTACAAGTCCGGCTTGTTGCAGGAGCTACTGAGTAAGTGCTCTGTGCACACCGTGAGCTGTGTGTTTCATCTGTTTTGATCGTGTTTCGATATTCCGATTGTTTACGATAAATGATGATATCGTATGACAGGGAACATACGGTTGTGTTCACTTTCTGTGCGGTTTCGCCTTATGGCTTTTGGCGTGTGCTGAAACTGCTATGATGGGGACTGCAGCTACCTTTCTTTATTTGGGAGATGAGATGTTAATTCTAATGATTCCACTGACACGGGCGGTTGGGCAATTATGGATTTTAATTCGTTTGCAGTGATACCGGGGCCTTCCATAACCAAAATTATACAAAAGTTGATATTAAGCAGCTTAATTTTCGCCCAACACATCCGACATATGTTTGTCACTTTTGCATACCGTACTATCTACCACATCAAGCATCCTTGCTTATTCTAACTGATTTATCTGTTTCTAGAAACATGAGATACGATCTCGATCAGGTATGGTTTACTAATTTTGACAAAAGCAGTCAGCTTTTATTCACGGACACTTCTCTGATTGAACGTCTTTAGACTTTTGTTGTTGCTTCTTCTTCTTCTTCTCTTCTTCTTCTTCTTCTTCTTCTTCTCCTCCTCCTCCTCCTCCCTCTTCTTCTTCTTCTCTTCTTCTCCTCCTCCTCTTCTTCTTCTTCTTCTTCTTCTCCTCCTCCTCCTCCTCTTCTCTTCTTCTTCTTTCTTCTCCTTCTTCTCCTTCTCCTCCTCCTCCTCCTCTTCTTCTTCTTCTTCTTCTCCTTCTTCTCCTCCTCCTCCTCCTCCTCCTCTTCTTCTTCTTCTTCTTCTTCTTCTCCTCCTCCTCCTCCTCCTCCTCCTCTTCTCTTCTTCTTCTTCTTCTCCTTCTCCTCCTCCTCCTCCTCCTCCTCCTCTTCTTCTTCTTCTTCTGCGACTGCGATCATGACGTCATTCAGACTAGGATTCCAGACTCTCTTATGAAGGCAGCTGTCCGTTTAAGTGATTCGGTTGCGCCGTATAGTTTCTCTTCCAGGGAGGTGGGTGTTGACCACATTGTCCTTCTCAGGTCTGTGTACCGGGAGCAGTTCTGTAGAACATGTTTTGTTGTCATGTTATCCAGGGTACAGTGGCATTGGCTGGTTGTTCCTATCTTGTGTTGTTTGAAACCTTGTCTGTTTTGCTCTGCAAAAGGCGGGTGATTTCTGGTAACCATGTGACGGTTCTAGGATATGCTTGCTTTAGCCCGTTTCTCATCATCCGCCCTTAAGAGGACGCAAGGTGGGCGTGTCTACGTTGTGTTGTGGTTTGCAGTATAACTGTGATAATTGCGTCTTTCGGCCCAACACATCCGACTTCAGCATGACATTTTTGAGTACCGGGTTGTCTTCCCTCTTCGATCCCTACTCGCTTGGCCAGACTAGACAGGTTAGTATGTTACTGGAGGCACCACGGAGAGGTGGAGTGGGGTCTGTATGGTTCTGGTTCACTGACCCTGTCGCAAGCCATCAGCTGTGGGTCGCTGACAACTTCCAGCTTTGCTGCTGTGAGGCGCGACTCTACTTCCTTCTCCGTAGCCGAGTTGGGAAAAACTCCCCGACTGGACCACCAACGTTCGGACAACCCGTGTTCGATTTCCGCTGGAAGCAGTGTGAGTTGTACTCGTGGTTGGAAAAAAAAATACCCACGTGGTCGACCCAGCCGCTGACAGAAAATGAGTACGACTGTAATATGTACTCTGGGAAGGTGAGGAATGCCGCCTCGCATCGCGAGTTTCGATGCTTGAAGCGACACTATCCAGAAGTCTCCGAACACTTCTGGATAGGAGGCCGACCACTTATGGGTGGAAACTTGCGTGCTAAGACACCATTTAAGTCTCGTAGTAAGTAAAGAGTCCCCGTCACGCCAAGTGGCCTATAGGGAATATGGTGTTAGTGACCATAAATTGTACAGACCTTCAGCACTAGATTTTTTGGGTAATGTGGTCAGTATTACGTCCGTGCCGCTTTACTTTCCCAGAAAGAAATCCGATACCCATTAAAGGCTGGATGAACCGGAAGCCGTCGGTTGGGATCGAACCCTACCCCTTGTCCTTTGTAGTCCAGTTCACTCACCACTGAGCTATCGCGGCTCCCGGAACATATTGTAACAACTGGGAAAATTGAGGGACGAAGAGATAGAGGGAAACAAAGAGAAAATATACCAGACAGCGACAATGGCTTGCCATAAGGTCAACAACAGAAATGATAAATAACTGTCGAGATCGAAAGTTGTGGAGAGATATGATCACCTACGCCAGTAGGCCCGGTAGTTGATGATGATGATTCGTATGTCAATTTCCCTGTCTAGTTTTCCATCTTCTGTAAACATTGTGCCCAAATACTTGAATTCCTATACTTGTTTTATTTCTTTATCTTTGATCTTAATGTCTAATTGGTGTCTTAATTGTCTCATACTTATCTTATCTTTTCTGCGAACAGCGTCTAACCCTTAGTTCCTACCGTTCGTATACAGGGAAAATTGAAAAAAATAGAAAAAAGGTATGGTAAAAGCTTTATGTGGTTAGTAGACTATACAGATTTGAACGACGTTTCGGCTCAATAGGCCTTCAGCAGGAACAGACAAACAACAACACACACAGATATGTAAGTAAATATAACTAATCCTACATGGCTAACTAGTAATGAAATATCCAAAACAAAATAATGGAAAAATGTTAAAGAAAAGCAAATTGACTTCCCTTATGCCTGTTTGTCTGTTCCTGCTGAAGGCCTATTGAGCCGAAACGTCGTTCAAATCTGTTTTGTCTACTAACCACGTAAAGCTTTTACCATACCTTTTTTTCTATTTTTTTTTCAACTTTCCCTCACAATTCAGCTTTACAGCAGCTTCATGCATTCATTTGCATTTTTTTGCCTTAATCCTGTCCGTAGACAGAATCCTTCCTCATGGCATTTGTAATCTCGCATATAGCAGTATACGATTCTCAAACAACCGGAGCTAGGACTGACGGCCTCTCTTCTGGAACGAGCAGATCGAATGCTGAAATCGATTTTATTTCCACAATCGTCACTCTGGAACTCTCGTTTAAGCTCGCGAGTTTCCTTGCTCGTCTCTGGAGCTGTTAAAAAGACACGAAAAAATCCAAAATGGCGGCTGTCGTCAGGCGCGTTGTCGCAGTGCGTGCTAGGTCTCCAGTTAGCGATAAAGGTGAGTGTGTGTTTGTTGTTGCAGTTGTCGCTGATGATGATGATGATGATGTTGTTGATGGAAGTGGTAGTTGTAGTTAGAGATATTTTATTTATTTTTAGATGTTTATCTAAATTAGCGATTGCATTATTGCTGCTGTAGATACTGTATGGAGACACCGGGGGAGGGAAAGTAAACAAAATGGAAGACGAATAACCGTGGCATGACAACTAGACAATGCACTGTCATCTTATCATACTCTCATCTCCTTATTTATCATACTTTACTTCCTTCTCGTCATCTTCTTTTATTTATTTCCAAAAAAGAGGCAAATGATTTGTAACTTGTTTCGCAATCTTCTTCTTCTACCTTTTTAGCTCCCAGTGGAGCATAGGACTTCAACCGAAACTTCTTTGCTTGGTTTTCCACAGTTAAGGTGTAACTCTTCTTCTGCTGGTAGTATATCTGGAGGATTATTTGAGCCGGGTCTGTTCAAAAGTTCTTCAAAGTGCTCTTTCCATCTCTCCATTTGTTCCCTTATATTAATAAGCACATTTCCTTTCTTATCGTTAATAAAGGCATTGATCTGTTTGTATTTCCACTTAATTTCTTTGTGCTGTTGTACAGTTCTTTCATATTCCCTTTATTTGTTGCTTTTTCTGCCTCTTTAGCTAGTTCATCTATATATTTCCTCTTATCCCTTTTAATGCATCTTCTCACTTCTTTGTTCACCTCTGCGTAAGCTTCCTGTGTCTTGGCTTTATTACTTCTTGTTTTGCTTTTATTTATGTCTGCTTTCTTGTTCCTCTCTCATCTTCTTATTTATCATACTTTACTTCCTTATCGTCGTCTTCCTTTTATTTATTTCCAAAAAGAGGCAAATGATTTGTAACTTGTTTTGCAATCTACAACTTATTTGTTAAAGTTTTTACTATTTCTGCCCGGTATATCCGATTGTTGGGAGCCACGATAGCTCAGTGGTTAGTGAACTGGACTAGTTAAGGACAAGAAGCCGGCTCGTTCCTGATCCTCTGCTTCCAGGTTCACCCAGCCTTAAATGGGTGCCAGATTTTGTTTTTCTGGGAAATTAAATCGGCACGGGCGTAATACCGACCACATTACCCCAAAAACCATGTGCCAAAGGTCTAAAAATGTATGGTCACTAACACCATATTCCCTATACGCAACTTGGCGTGACGGGGGCTCTGCTTTTTTTTGCTTTTTTTTTTCATACTTTACATCCTATTGGTACTAATATTTGGTGGGATGTGATTAGAGTACCTTCTTCTTGTACCTTCCAACTCCCCGTGGAGCATAGGTCTTCAACAAACACTTTCCAAGTCGTTCTGTTTCTTGCCATTCTTTTAAGATCATTCCATGTGTTCCCATCTTCTTCATCTCTGCTTCTATCTGTCTTCTCCAAGAACTCCTTTGTCTTCCTCTTTGTCTTTTCCCCTGGGGATTCCAAAAAAGGAATTCCTGTTGTGTAATACTCTCAGTTTACTTCCTCAGTGTGTGTCCTATCCAGCGCCATCGTCTTCGCTGTATCTCTTTATCCTCTGGTGTTTGACTGGTACATTTCCATAATTCTATGTTAGTGATTTTGTTCTGCCATTTCCATCCTATTATTCTATGTAAGCATCCATTAATGAAAGTCTCTATCTTCATGATTGTCAATTTTGTTGTTCTCCATGTTTCACGGCCATATAATAGGACTGACTTAACATTGGAGTTGACAATTTTTATTCTTGTATTTAACGGGCTTATTACTTCACTTTATAGCCACTCATCTTGTTTGACATGATAATGATGGCAGATATATCATCTACCTTTCAGCTCCCTGTGGAGCATAGGTCTTCAACAAACACTTTCAGCTCCTTGTGGAGCATAGGTCTTCAACAAACACTTTCAGCTCCTTGTGGAGCATAGGTCTTCAACAAACACTTTCAGCTCCCTGTGGAGCATAGGTCTTCAACAAACACTTTCAGCTCCCTGTGGAGCATAGGTCTTCAACAAACACTTTCAGCTCCCTGTGGAGCATAGGTCTTCAACAAACACTTTCAGCTCCCTGTGGAGCATAGGTCTTCAACAAACACTTTCAGCTGCCTGTGGAGCATAGGTCTTCAACAAACACTTTCAGCTCCCTGTGGAGCATAGGTCTTCAACAAACACTTTCAGCTCCCTGTGGTGCATAGGTCTTCAACAAACACTTTCAGCTCCTTGTGGAGCATAGGTCTTCAACAAACACTTTCAGCACCCTGTGGAGCATATGTCTTCATAAAACACTTTCCAAGCCGTTCTGTTTCTCTGACGAAGTCCCTAGAGACTAGGAACTGAATTTTGCGTGTTAATCCTTTTTTCCCTGGCAGCCGTGTTCACAGGGGTCCCTCGTCGCACAGGCAGATAACTCCGTCTTAGGAGGTACTCATATTTTTTTCCGTCGATGAGCAATTGACGTTTCAAGCCGGGCCTCGCTGATGCCAGAGTTTGTTGCCGCAGAGAGAAATCATAAATAAAAATCACAATTGGTGGAATTGGATTTGAACCCACATCCTCTCTGTCTTGAGGCCGGCGCCTTGCCTCGAGACCAACCAATCCCTAAGCCATCGTTTTAGTCTCCCCCATCATTTTCATCTCTGCTTCCATCTGTCTTCTCCAAGAATATTTTGGTCTGCCTCTAGAACTAACATGCCACTTTATAGTCGTTAATTTTATGTGAAATAATCGGGATGCCAATCCTATCTCTCCACTTCATCACCATCATCAAGTACCATGCCAGCTGGCGTAGGTGATTATGTCTCTCCACAACTTTCGATCTCGACAGTTATTTATCATTTCTGTTGTTGACCTTCTGCCAAGCCATTCTCTTAAGCTGTCTGGTATTTTCTCTCTTTGCTTCCCTCTAGCTCTTCGTTCCTCAATTTCCCCAGTTGTTACAATATATTCCAGTTGTTCTCTTCTCATTACATGGCCAAAAAATGATGACTGTTTCTTCCTAATATTGGATATTAGCTCTCTTTTTGCTTTGGCCTCTTTCAGAACATTTTTATTACTCTTCTTAGCTGTCCATGGTATTCTCAACATTCTTCTGTAAAACCCCATTTCTACAGACTCCAGTGATTTTCTTGTCTGTTGTCGTATTGTCCATGATTCACATCCATATGTTAAAAGACTGGCTCTACATAACATTTAAGAACTCTTTTTCATGTTTCTATTGTCAAAAATGGATTGCACAGTATCTTCCTAATATTTTGGAAAGCTGCTTTTGCCTGAGCCATTCTACATCTCACCTCTTTTGTACATCTTCCGTCTGAGGTTAACATTGTTCCCAGATATTTAAATTCATTTACCTGTTTTAATATGGTTCAATTTTTATTTATTGTTCATTGCGGTGATATCTTTTTCATTGTTACTGCCATTTCTTCTGTCTTTTTCTATAAAGGCTGAGTCCTTATTTTTACCTTTACATTTTATAGCCGTTAATTGTATGTCAAATGACCAGGATGTAATTTCTATCCCTTCACTTATAGTCAGACTATAAGAGTGACACAGCGTCAATGCTGGGGCAGTAGTTACTGAAGTGATGGGTCTGTGGTTCCATTCCCACCCACCCACCCACCCACCCACCCCGAACGACCAACCAGCGACTGGACTTCACAAGCCTTAATCGGACATATTAAGTTTGTTTTAAAGCGGTTTGGCGTAGTGTTGAACACCCACATGTGTGCTGATAGTTTCACATTAACTCTGTGATTCTTACACCGCACTCAGGATGGCCTGCTGTTCTTTTTTCTCAACTGCCCCTTTTTCCTCTTATTGTCCACTCCCCGCCCCTTTTTCCTGTTATTGTCCACTCCCCCCCGCCTTTTTATCATATTGTCCACTCCCCCCCCCGCCTTTTATCATATTGTCCACTCCCCCCCCCCGCCTTTTTATCATATTATCCACTCCCCCCCCTTTTTTCTTCTTATCTTCTCCACTGCCCCCTTTCTCTTATCTTTTCCACTGGCCCCCTTTCTCTTATCTTCTCCACTGTCCCCTTTTTCTCTTATCTTCTCCACTGTCCCCCTTTCTCTTATCTTCACCATTGCCCCCTTTCTCTTATCTTCTCCACTGTCCCCCTTTCTCTTATCTGCTCCACTGTCCTCCTTTCTCTTATCTTCTCCATTGTCCCCCTTTCTATTATCTTCTCCACTGCCCCCTTTCTCTTATCTTCTCCACTGTCCCCCTTTTCCTCTTATCTTCTCCTCTGTCCCCCTTTTCCTCTTATCTTCTCCACTGTCCCCCTTTTTCTCTTATTTTCTCCACTGACCCCCCTTTTCGCTTATCTTCTCCAAACCCCCCTCCCCCCTTTCTCTTATCTTCTCCACTGCCCCACTTTTTCTCTTTTTTCTCCACGGACCCACTTTTTCTCTTATCTTCTCCACTGTCCCATTTTCCTCTTATCTTCTCCAGTACCCGTTTTTCTCTTATCTTCTCCACTGCCCCCATTTTTTCTATTATCTTGTCCACTGTCCCCCTTTTTCTCTTATCTTCTCCACTGCCCCATCCCCTTTTTCTCTTATCTTCTCCACTGCCCCTTTTCTCTTATCTTCTCCATTGCTCCAATTTTCTCTTATCTTCTCCATTTTCCCCCTTTTTCTTTTATCTTCTCCACTGTTCCCCTTTTCTCTTATCTTCTCCAATGTTCCCCTTTTCTGTTATCTTCTCCAATTTCTCCCTTTTTCTCTTAACTTCTCCAATTTCCCCCTTTTTCTCTTATCTTTTCCACTGTTCCCCCTTTATCTTATCTTTTCCACTGTCCCCTTTTTTCTCTTATCTTCTCCACCGTTACCCTTTTCTCTTATCTTCTCCAATGTTTCCCCTTTCTCTTATCTTCTCCAATTTCTCCCATATTCTCTTATCTTCTCCACTGTTCCCTTTTCTCTTATCTTCTCCACTGTCCCATTTTCCTCTTATCTTCTCCAGTACCCGTTTTTCTTTTATCTTCTCCACTGCCCCCATTTTTTCTATTATCTTGTCCACTGTCCCCCCTTTTTCTCTTATCTTCTCCACTGCCCCATCCCCTTTTTCTCTTATCTTCTCCACTGCCCCTTTTCTCTTATCTTCTTCATTGCTCCAATTTTTCTTATCTTCTCCATTTTCCCCCTTTTTCTTTTATCTTCTCCACTGTTCCCCCTTTCTCTTATCTTCTCCAATGTTCCCCTTTTCTCTTATCTTCTCCAATTTCTCCCTTTTTCTCTTAACTTCTCCAATTTCCCCCTTTTTCTCTCATCTTTTCCACTGTTCCCCCTTTTATCTTATCTTTTCCACTGTCCCCTATTTTCTCTTATCTTCTCCACCGTTACCCTTTTCTCTTATCTTCTCCAATGTTCCCCTTTTCTCTTATCTTCTTCAATTTCTCCCATTTTCTCTTATCTTCTCCACTGCCCCCCCCCATTTTTTCTTTTATTTTTTCCACTGCCCCCTTTTTCTCTTATCTCCTCCACTGCCCCTTTTCTCTTATCTTCTTCACTGTTCCCATTTTTCTCTTATCTTCTCCACTGCCCCCTTTCTCTTATCTTCTCCACTGCCCTTTTTCTCTTATCTTCTCCACGGCCCACTTTTTCTCTTATCTTCTCCACTGTTCCCCCTTTTCTCTTATCTTTTTCACTGTTCCCCTTTTACTATTTTCTGCTCCATTTTCCCCACTTGTTCTCTTATCTTTTCCACTGCCCCATTTTTCTCTTATCTTCTCCACTGCCCCCTTTTTCTCTTATCTTTTCCACTGCCTCTTTTTCTCTTATTTTTTCCACTGCCCCACTTGTTCTCCTATCTTCTCCGCTGCCCCATTTTTCTCTTATTTTTTTCCACTCCCCCCCCTTTCTCTTATCTTCTCCACTGTCCCCCTTTTCCTCTTATCTTCTCCTCCTCTGTCCCTTTTTTTCTCTTATCTTCTCTACTGCTCCATTTTTCTCTTATCTTCTCCACTGCTCCTTTCTCTTATCTTCTCCACTGTTCCCCCTTTTCTCTTATCTTCTCCACTGCCCCTTACTCTTATCTTCTCCAATGTTCCCCTTTTTCTCTTATCTTCACCATTGCCCCCTTTCTCTTATCTTCACCATTGCCCCCTTTCTCTTATCTTCTCCACTGTTCCCCCTTTTATCTTATCTTTTCCACTGTCCCTTTTTTCTCTTATCTTCTCCACTGTTCCCCTTTTCTCTTATCTTCTCCACTGTTCCCCTTTCTCTTATCTTCTCCACTGCCCTTTTTTCTCTTATCTTCTCCACGGCCCCTTTTCTCTTATCTTCTTCTCTGTTCCCCTTTTTTCTCTTATCTTTTCCACTGTTCCCCCTTTGCTCTTATCTTCTCCACTGTTCCCCTTTTCTCTTATCTTCTCCACTGCCCTTACTCTTATCTTCTCCAATGTTCCCTTTTTCTCTTATCTTCACCATTGCCCCCTTTCTCTTATCTTCACCATTGCCCCTTTCTCTTATCTTCTCCACTGTCCACTTTTTCTCTTATTTTCTCCAATTTCCCCCTTTTTCTCTTATCTTCTCCACTGTTCCCCCTTTATCTTTTTTTTCCACTGTCCCTTTTTTCTCTTATCTTCTCCACCGTTCCCTTTTCTCTTATCTTCTCCACCGTTCCCTTTTCTCTTATCTTCTCCAATTTCTCCCTTTTTCTCTTATATTCTCCAATTTTCCGCTTTTTTCTCTTATCTCTTGCACTGTTCACCCTTTTCTCTTATCTCCTGCACTGTTCCCCCTTTCTCTTATCTGTTCCACTGTCCCCTTTTTTCTCTTATCTTCTCCACTGCCACCTTTTCTCTTATTTGCTCAATTTTTCCCTTTTTTCTCTTATCTTCTCCACTGTTCCCCTTTTCTCTTATCTTCTCCAATTTCCCCTTTTTCTCTTATCTTCTCCAATTTCCCCCATTTTCTCTTATCTTCTCCAATTTCCCCCTTTTTCTCTTATCTTCTACAATTTCCCCTTTTTTCTCTTATCTATTGCACTGTCCCCCCTTTTCTCTTATCTCCTGCACTGTTCCCCCTTTCTCTTATCTGTTCCACTGTCCCCTTTTCTCTCTTATCTTCTCCACCGTTCCCCTTTTCTCTTATCTTCTCCACTGCCACCTTTTTCTCTTATTTGCTCAATTTTCCCTTTTTTCTCTTATCTTCTCCACTGTTCCCCTTTTCTCTTATCTTCTCCAATTTCCCCCTTTTTCTCTTATCTTCTCCAATTTCCCCCTTTTTCTCTTATCTTCTCCAATTTCCCCCTTTTTCTCTTATCTTCTACAATTTCCCCTTTTTTCTCTTATCTATTGCACTGCCCCCCTTTTCTCTTATCTCCTGCACTGTTCCCCCTTTCTCTTATCTGTTCCACTGTCCCCTTTTCTCTCTTATCTTCTCCACCGTTCCCCTTTTCTCTTATCTTCTCCACTGCCACCTTTTTCTCTTATTTGCTCAATTTTTCCCTTTTTTCTCTTATCTTCTCCACTGTTCCCCTTTTCTCTTATCTTCTCCAATTTCCCCCTTTTTCTCTTATCTTCTCCAATTTCCCCCTTTTTCTCTTATCTTCTCCAATTTCCCCTTTTTCTCTTATCTTCTCCAATTTCCCCCTTTTTCTCTTATCTTCTACAATTTCCCCCTTTTTCTCTTATCTTCTCCAATTTCTCCCTTTTTCTCTTATCTTCTTCAATTTCCACCTTTTTCTCTTACCTTCTCCAATTTCCCCTTTTTCTCTTATCTCTTGCACTGTCCCCCTTTTTCTCTTATCTCTTGCACTGTTCCCCCTTTTCTCTTATCTTCTCCACTGTTCCCCCTTTTCTCTTATCTTCTCCACTGTTCCCCCTTTTCTCTTATCTTCTCCACTGTTCCCCTTTTTCTCTTATCTTCTCCAATTTCCCCCTTTTTCTTTTATCTTCTCCAATTTCCCCCTTTTTCTTCTTATCTTCTCCAATTTCTCCCTTTTTCTCTTATCTTCTCCAATTTCCCCCTTTTTCTCTTATCTTCTCCAATTTCTCCCTTTTTCTCTTATCTTCTCCAATTTCCCCCATTTTCTCTTATCTTCTCCAATTTCCCCCTTTTCTCTTATCTCTTGCACTGTTCCCCTTTTCTCTTTCCTTCTGCACTGTTCCCCTTTTCTCTTATCTTCTCCACTGTTCCCCCTTTTCTCTTATCTTCTGCACTGTTCCCCCTTTTCTCTTATCTTCTCCACTGTTCCCCCTTTTTCTCTTATCTTTTCCAATTTCCCCTTTTCTCTTATCTTCTCCTATTTCCCCTTTTTTCTCTTATCTCTTGCACTGTTCCCCCTTTTCTCTTATCTTCTCCACTGTTGCCCCTTTTTATCTTATCTTCTCCAATTTCCCCTTTTTCTCTTATCTCTTGCACGGTTCCCCCTTTTCTCTTATCTTCTCCACTGTTCCCCCTTTTCTCTTATCTTCTCCACTGTTCCCCCTTTTCTCTTATCTTCTCCACTGTTCCCCCTTTTCTCTTATCTCCTTCACTGTTCCCCCTTTTCTTTTATCTCCTGCACTGTTCCCCTTTTCTCTTATCTTCTCCACTGTTCCCCCTTTTCTCTTATCTTCTACACCGCCCCATTTTTCTCTTATCTTTTCCAATTTCCCCCTTTTCTCTTATCTGTCCCTTTGTTTAACAGATGGGAAAGAGCTTTACCGCAATCCTCTTTAATCAGAAATTGTTATTTCTATGTTATTGTTATTATTATTGGTATTATTGTTATTATTGTTGTTATTATTATTGTTGTTATTATTATTGTTAGTATTGTTATTATTATTATTGTTGTTATTATTCTTGTTGTTATTATTCTTGTTGTTATTATTATTGTTGTTATTATTATTGTTAGTATTGTTGTTATTATTATTGTTGTTATTATTATTGTTGTTATTATTATTGTTAGTATTGTTGTTATTATTGTTAGTATTGTTATTGTTATTATTGTTATTATTGTTATTGTTATTATTGTTATTGTTATTATTGTTATTATTGGTGTTGTTATTGTTGTTGTTATTGTTATTATTGTTATTGTTATTATTATTATTGTTATTATTGTTGTTGTTATTGTTATTGTTATTATTGTTATTGTTATTGTTATTATTGTTATTATTATTATTGTTATTTTTGTTATTGTTGTTAATACTGTTATTATACATTAAGAGGCCTTTTTCCCTGGCGTTCACCCGAAGACAACTGAAGACATTGATTGACCTCTCCGCCATCCGTCGTTAGAACGGCGTTAGGTGGTCGTAGATACATCGTGTTGTAGTTTGCTGTAGTTGTGCATTTCGGCCAAACACATCCGACTTAAGTGTGTTCTTTTGAGTACCGGCTTGTCTTCCCTCTTCGATCCCTACTTGCTTGACCACACTAGACAGGTTAGTCTGTTACTAGAGGCACCACGGAGAGGTGGAGTAGGGTCTGGATGGATATGTGTGCATATATATATATATATATATAATATATGTAATAATATATGCACGCATATCGATCCAAACCCTACTATTACATATATATTACTATACATACATATATATATATATATATATATATATATATATGTATAGAGAGATAGAGAGAGAAAGAGAGTTCATACTATATATCGGTTCAAATATATAGAACCAATTCTGATCTATGGAAGTGAATCATGGACAGTAGACAAACAAATGAAAAGACGATTAGAGGCCACAGAGATGGGATTTCTCAGAAGAATGTTAAAAGTTTCCTGGACAGCTAAAAAGACCAATGAGGAAGTTCTCAAAGAGGCCAACACAAAAAGGGAGCTCCTAAAAAACATCAGAAAGAAACAATCAACATTTTTCGGGCACATCATGAGAAGAGGAAAGTTAGAATACTTGGTTACAACTGGCAAAATAAAAGGAAAGAGAGATCGCGGACGACAAAGAGAGAAAATACTGGATAGCTTGGTGTCATGGCATGGAAAACGGTCAACAACAGAACTGACACGATGTACTGTGGATAAAAGACTTGTGGAGGGACATGATCGCCTAAGCCCATCGCTATGGCACATGATGATGATGATGAGATTAATCTATTTTACTAAACACACTGCTTATTTCCCAGCGTACTGCTCCATTAAGACCTTCTCAAATGAATACTCTCACATCAAAATGACAAATAAAACAGCCTAAAAAAATTTCCAAGCAACAGACGGAGAAATATACACTAAAATAACAAACTGAAAAAAAAACAAAATATAAAATTCTTTCTACAAATTTCTCCCTTTTCCCGGTAATTGCCGCCATTAGTCTCAAGGGACAGAACTCTTATTTTAATCAATATGTTCTTATTGAAGGATTCAACCCGCAGATCTTATGGATGATGTCCCCTTATGTATTAAATTCTAGGTGTTTTTTTTTCTTGGTTCGTTCTGTTGTGGTTTTTATTTATTTTTTTATATTTTACTTTTTTTTCTTCATCTTTTGAATTTTATCTATTTATTTATTTTATTTATTATTATATATATATATATATATTTTCTTTGATGAAATATAAGGAAGGGAATACATGACGATTGATAAATGGGAGTGTTATTTTAGGTAGGGATTAGGGGATGAGGGGATAAGAAATGGAGAGAGGGGAAGGTGTGGAGGTGGGGACGGGAGAGAGAGAAGAGAAAGGAGAAATGAGCGTCTTCGAAGTGAGTGAGTAATAAATTGATGGATGGATGTACGGACGGACGGACGGACGGACGGACGGACGGACGGACGGACGGACGGACGGATGGATGGATGGATGGACGGACGGACGGACGGACGGACGGACGGACGGACGGATGGATGGATGGATGGATGGATGGATGGACGGACGGACGGACGGACGGACGGACGGACGGACGGACGGATGGATGGATGGATGGATGGATGGACGGACGGACGGACGGACGGACGGATGGATGGACGGACGGACGGACGGACGGACGGATGGATGGATGGATGGATGGATGGATGGATGGATGTACGGACGGACGGGCAGATGGATGGATGGATGGATGGATGGACGGCCGGACGAACGGGCGGATGGATGGATGGATGGATGGATGGATGGATGGATGGATGGATGGATGGATGGATGGATGGATGGATGGATGGGATGGACGGACGGCCGGACGGAAGGACGGACGGACGGATGGATGGACGGACGGACGGATGGATGGATGGATGGATGGATGGATGGATGGATGGATGGATGGATGGATGGATGGATGTACGGACGGACGGGCAGATGGATGGATGGATGGATGGATGGACGGCCGGACGAACGGGCGGATGGATGGATGGATGGATGGATGGATGGATGGATGGATGGATGGATGGATGGATGGATGGATGGATGGATGGATGGATGGATGGATGGATGGATGGATGGGATAGATGGATGGGATTGATTGGTAGATAAGATAAGAATTGTAATAGATAAGGGTGGGTGGATGGATAAGATAAGGTAAATAAAAATATAAGATAAGAAAATAAGATCAGAAGATCAGCTAGAAAGAAAAGAAGATAAAATAAGAAGATAAGATAAGAAAATAAGATAGATAATGGTGAGTGGATGGATACGATGAGATAAGATAAAATAAGATACATTAACATGTTTAGTTATGAAAATTGAAATGGAGAGAGAGAGAGAGAGAGAGAGAGAGAGAGAGAGAAAGAGATAGATAGATAGAGAAAGAGGGGGGGGATTAAAATAATTAGTGGGGGACTGGCCGGCCTCGAGACAGAGAGGTTGTGAGTTCAAATCCCGGCTGCGCCGTTTGGGGTTTTTATTTATGATTTCTCTCTGCGGCAACCACCCCTGGTCTCAGCAGCGAGGCCCGGCTTGAAACGTCAATTACACATCGACGGAAAAAATATGAGTACCTCCGAAGACGGAGTTATCTGCCTCCGCGGCGAGGGACCCCTGTGGTCACGGCTGCCAGGGAAAAATGGATTAACACACAAAATTCAGTTCCTAGTCTCTAGGGACTTCGTCAGAGGTTAAAGCTGGCGAATGTTCGAAAAGATTTTGGAATGAATGGAAATGGCTAGACATCGGATCTCACAACCCAGAGAAGGCTAGACATCGAATCTCACTACCCAGAGAGGGCTAGACATCGAATCTCACTACCCATGAGGGCTAGACATCGGATCTCACTACCCAGAGCAGGCTAGACATCGAATCTCACTACCCAGAGCAGGCTAGACATCGAATCTCACTACCCAGAGAGGGCTAGACATCGGATCTCACTACCCAGAGAGGGCTAGACATCGGATCTCACTACCCAGAGAGGGCTAGACATGGAATTTCACTACCCAGAGAGGGCTAGACATCGAATCTCACTACCCAGAGAGGGCTAGACATCGAATCTCACTACCCAGAGAGGGCTAGACATCGGATCTCACTACCCAGAGAGAGCTAGACATCGGATCTCACTACCCAGAGCAGTGGAGGATAAAGCCACGGAATCAATTTCATGTTATTTTAAAAAAAAGAAATTTGCCACCGCCTGTGGATGGAATTGAACCCAGAACCTCTCTGTCCAGAGGCTGACGTCACCACCCAGCCCTCCATTCTCTCCCCCACCCTCCAACTTCTGGTAATGAAAAGTCGAACAAATTTACTTCAAATGTGAAATCTGTCACAAAGTGGACTGGTGGGCAGGCTTGCTGAGTGAGAAATCAATTACAAAAAGCCGCTTTCTAAAAATAACGCAATAGGAGAAAGTACAGTTCGGTCACATTAAAAATGGATATCACTCGCCTCCTGACCATCATCATCATCATCGGGTGCCGTCTCCGCAACGAAGGTTGGCTACCATGGAGCGCCATTCTGCTCTGTCTCTTGCTTTGATGGTGCAGGTTGTCATAGGCTGACCTGTCCATCTCCACATCGAAGGTTGGCTACCATGGAGCGCCATTCCACTCTGTCTCTTGCTTTGATGGTGCAGGTTGTCAAAGGCTGACTTGTCCATCTCCACATCGAAGGTTGGCTACCATGGAGCGCCATTCTGCTCTGTCTCTTGCTTTGATGGTGCAGGTTGTCAAAGGCTGACTTGTCCATCTTTTGATGTTACTCGTCCATGTTAGTCTTGGTCTGCCTCTGCCTCTTTTACCTTGTATTTTCCCCTCCAGGATTACTTTTAGTAGGCTATTGTGTCTTTTAACATGGCCCAAAAATAGCATTTGTCTTGTTTAAATTGTGTTTAGTAGTTCTCTTTTCATTTTTAGTTGTTTTAAAACTTCATCGTTTGTTTTCTTTTCCTTCCATCCAATTCTACCTATTCTTCCATATATCCACATTTTAAAGACTTCAATTTTCTGTTCTGTTTTCTTGTCTAATGTCCATGTTTCTGCACCATACAGGAATGTTGAAAAGACATAACATTTTGCTATTCTTAGCTTTAGCCCTTGCGTTATTTGTTTTCATGACAGTATATTCTTCATGACATTAAAATTACTTTTTGCCATTCCTATTCTTTTGTTTATTTCAGTTGTACATTTTCCATCACTGGTTATAGTATGTCCCAGGTAGTTGTAGTTCTGAACTGTCTCCAGGTCTATTCCTTCTATTTTGATATTCACTTGTGGGTTTTTGAGTATTTTCTTTGTTTATGATCATAGTTTTAGTCTTTTTGATATTCATATCTAGTCCATATTTTTTGCTTGTCATGTTTATTTCATTAGTAATTGTTGTAGATCTTTAGGATTTTCTGCTAGTAGTACAGTATCGTCAACATATCTTAGGTTATTGATTATCTTTCCATTAATGTGTAGGCCTGGCATCTCTGTGATGTTTTTAAAGATTTGCTCAGTGTATAGATTGAACAAGCTTGGTGATAGGATGCAGTTATTGAGTTATTTGCGGGTCGTCATCATTGCACTCCGAACATGTCCATACGTGCTCAGATCCACTCCTCAGCAAGTCCCTCAGCGTCCAGCGACTGACGACTCCAGTTCTATGTTGGTTGATAAGTCTTCTTACACGGCCACTAAGTTTCTCATTTCTGGCTGTGCCCATCTTAACTCCCATTTCCATCATCCGAAGAAGTGACGTGGATCTGTGTTTGTCGAAGTCCTGTGCTCTTCCCACATCTCGGAGGGCATTGATGATGTCCGCCCGATCCATTGGTTGCCCGTCCTCAACGACAGCGCAGCTAGCCAACCTGTCCGCTCTTTCATTTCCCCGTACTCCCGCATGTCCAGGGACATAGACAAAGGTGACCTTACGTATTTTGGATTTCTGCAACGACTCTACCCATTGCATGCGTACAGAGCCCGCCTCCACTTTTCTTATCATGCTCATCGAATCACTCAGTTTACATGCGTGGGTGTAGTCTTGTGACTCTAACCATTTGAATGCCTTGGTCACTGCCATCGCCTCCATTGTCATGCTACTCGTGGTCATGACGTATGCACCACTATCTTCCTTGACTATTCTGCCTGCCGAACGTGCTGTAAATGCCCATGCACTTCTTTGGTGTCGTCTTACAGATCCGTCTGTATAGATGACTGCATCTTTCTCATCGGTGTTATCACAGATGAGACCGCTGACCTCAGCATTAACCACGACCGGGTTCTGTTTCCTACTTTTCCTGTCGAGTGTGACAATACACGAGAAAGTCCCCTTGAAAGACGTAGGCACCGGTATCCACTCCTCACCAACGCTGATATTGGTAAGCCCACAGTGCTTACTTTTTGCTCAGTGTATAGATTGAACAAGCTTGGTGATAGGATGCAACCCTGTCTTACCTCTCTTTTTATATCAATGGGTGTAGAGTTCTCTTTGTTATATTTTATTATTGCTGTTTGCTCCCAGTATAGATTACATATTAGTCGTATGTCCATGTCATCTAGATGTATCTCTTTTAGGCATTCTTTAAGTTGTTTGTAGTGTACTCTATCAAAAGCTTTGGTGTAGTCTATGAAGCAGACATATATTGGTTTGTTTACTTCTGTGTACTTTTCGATTAATGTTCTCATGCAGAATATGGCTTCTTTTGTCCCGCTAATTTTCCTAAATCCAAATTGCTGCTCATTTAATTCAATATTGATTTTATTCTGAATCCTTCCTTGTATAACTTTTAGCAAGATTTTTGTAACATGGCTCATTAGGCTTATTGTTCTAAAGTCACTGCATTCAACTGCGCCATTCTTTTATGCAATGCAATGAAAGTTGATGTTTTTAGTTCATTTGGTATATATCCTGTGTGGTATATGTCGTTGCATATGTCTGTAATCACTTCAATGCCAAAATCTTCTAGTGCCTGTATCATCTCTATATGTATGTTGTCAGGCCCTGCTGATTTTCCCCTTTTCATTGTTTTTATAGCTTTTTCCACCTCAGATTTTAAGATTTTATAGCCTGATGTACATTTTATAACTGGTTTCTTGTCCCTTTGATCATTAAATAGTTCTGTTATATATTCTTGCCATCTATCTATAATATCTGTATTGTCTGTTAGCATTTTTCCTTTTTTGTCTGCAATGCATCCACCTTCTGTAGCTTTTTATTTTTATTAGTTATTCTCTTTATTTCTGTGTGCATTCCTCTTAAGTCTTGTTTGCTTCCCATAGTTTCTATTTCTCTACATTTTGGCTGAGCCAGTCTTCTTTTGCCTTTTTGCACATTTTGCGTATCTCATTATCTATTTTATTGTATTGGGCAGTGTTCTTCGCTTGTCTCCTTTCTTCCATTTTTTCTAGGATGGTGTTAGTTATCCATTTTTGTATTTTGTTCTTTTCTCTTTTGGGTAAGGTGTCGCAGGTTTCTTGTATGCTTTTCTTTATGCATTGCCATTTGGTTGTTACTTTTTCATCAGGATTTTCTCTTCTGTATTGCTCAATTCCTTCCTCTAGCAGCTTCTGGTATGTGTTCTTTACTTGTATTGTATAGGTATCTTTAATATCTTTTTGATTTAAAGCTGTTATATCCAGTGGATTTGTTGATGAATTAGACTTTTGCTTGTTTCTCTTTAGTTTGATTTTCATTTTAATCATTACAGGATTGTGATCTGAATTAATATCTGCCATATTACCCTGTGCGTAACAAATAGTAGATAGCAAGAGGTTCTGTCGTTATTTTCATACTTTATGTCGCAATTTTTATGCTTTTTGTCGTTATTTTCATACTTTGTTTCGCCATTTTCATACTTTGTGTCGCTATTTTCATACTTTGTGTCGCAATTTTCATACTTTGTGTCGCTATTTTCATACTTTGTGTCGCTATTTTCATACTTTGTTTCGCCATTTTCATACTTTGTGTCGCTATTTTCATATTTTGTGTCGCAATTTTCATACTTTGTGTCACCATTTTCATACTTTGTGTCGCTGTTTTTATGCTTTTTGTCGTTATTTTCATACTTTGTGTCACCATTTTCATACTTTGTGTCACCATTTTCATACTTTGTGTCACCATTTTCATACTTTGTGTCGCTTTTTATGCTTTTTGTCATTATTTTCATACTTTGTGTCGCAATTTTCATACTTTGTGTCGCTATTTTCATACTTTGTGTCGCTATTTTCATACTTTGTGTCACTATTTTCATACTTTGTGTCGCTATTTTCATACTTTGTGTCGCTACTTTCATACTTTGTGTCGCTATTTTATGCTTTTTGTCATTATTTTCATACTTTGTGTCGCAATTTTATGCTTTTTGTCGTTATTTTCATACTTTGTGTCGCAATTTTATGCTTTTTGTCGTTATTTTCATACTTTGTGTCGCAATTTTATGCTTTTTGTCGTTGTTTTCATACTTTGTGTCGCTATTTTCATACTTTGTGTCACTATTTTCATACTTTGTGTCACTATTTTCATACTTTTTGTCGCTATTTTATGCTTTTTGTCATTATTTTCATACTTTGTGTCGCAATTTTCATACTTTGTGTCACTATTTTCATACTTTGTGTCGCAATTTTCATACTTTGTGTCACTATTTTCATACTTTGTGTCGCTATTTTCATACTTTGTGTCACTATTTTCATACTTTGTGTCACTATTTTCATACTTTGTGTCGCTATTTTCATACTTTGTGTCGCTATTTTATGCTTTTTGTCATTATTTTCATACTTTGTGTCGCAATTTTCATACTTTGTGTCGCAATTTTATGCTTTTTGTTGTTATTTTCATACTTTGTGTCGCAATTTTATGCTTTTTGTCGTTATTTTCATACTTTGTGTCGCATTTTTATGCTTTTTGTCGTTATTTTCATACATTGTGTCGCTATTTTCATACTTTGTGTCACTATTTCATACTTTGTGTCGCTATTTTCATATTTTGTGTCACTATTTTCATACTTTGTGTCACTATTTTCATAGTTTTTCTCATTATTTTACGACAAGACGAACTTTCCGACCTATTCATTCATCATCGGATTTAGTCGATATTTCTTTATTTAGGAATTATTGCCCTGGCCGCGGCCATCCATTGCCTACTCCCATCGACATTTAACGACCACGGGTTTGTAACGTGCGCAGAGTTCTCACTGGACCTCCTGGTTGTTGCCGTTATCCGATAGGACTAGGTATCAGATCTCGCTAACCAGAGACCAGGGGAGGGTAAAGTCGCGAAGAAACCGCGGATTTCATTATCATCATCATGTGCCATAACCGGTTGACATGGGCGATCATGTCCCTCCACAATCTTGTATCCACCGTGCATCGTATCAGTTCTGTTGTTGACTGTTTTCCATGCCATGACACCAAGCTATCCAGTATTTTCTCTCTTTGTCGTCCGCGATATCTTGTTCCTTTTATTTTGCCAGTTGTAACCAAGTATTCCCACTTTCCTCTTCTCATGACGTGCCCGAAAAATGGTGATTGTTTCTATCTGATGTTTTTTAGGAGCTCCCTTTTTGTGTTGGCCTCTTTGAGAACTTCCTCGTTGGTCTTTCAGCTGTCCAGGGAACTTTTAACATTCTACTGAGAAATCCCATCTCTGTAGCCTCTAATGTCTTTTCATTTGTTTGTCTACTGTCCATGATTCGCTTCATTAGGTCAGAATTGGCTCTATATAGCACCGATAAACTTCTATTGACATAGATTTGTTGCATAATATATTTTTCATTTTCTGAAATGCTATTTTGGCCTGAGCTATTCTACTTTTTATTTCTGTGGTACATCTTCCATCTGATGTTATTATTGTGCCCAAGTATTTGACGCGTTGCACTTGTTTCAGATTTGTCCTGTTTATTTTTATGCTGCATGATGGTGATGATTGTTTCTTCGATATGACCATTACTTCTGTTTTCTTACTATTCAGACTGAGACCTTTCTTGTTGCTTTCTTTTACTATTATGTCTATCATGTCTTGTAGTTCATTCTCTGTCTCTGCTATTAAGACTATGTCATCCGCACATCGTAAATTATTTACGTTCTGATCGTTGACTTCAATTCCTTTTTTGTCTGTTATTGATCTCATAATATTTAAGCTGTAAAGTGAATACAGGTCCGCAGACAGAACACAACGTTGTTTGACTACTTGTTTTGTATATTGCAACTGAATGGGGAGGGGGTGGAGAGAGAGAAGAGAGAGAAGGGGTGGGGGGGGGGAACTGGACTGGTTGGTCGCGAGGCAAAACGCCGGCCTAGAGACAGAGAGGATGTGAGTTCAAATCCCGGCTACACCAGTTGGGATTTTTATTTATGATTTCTCTCCGCGGCAAACACCCGTGGTCTCAGCAGCGCGGCCCGGCTTGAAACGTCAATTACTCATCGATGGAAAAAAAATATGAGTACCTCCGAAGACGGAGTTATCTGCCTGTGCGGTGAGGGACCCCTGTGCACAGGGAAAAACGGATTAATACGCAAAAGATCCTTAGATCCTAATCTCTAGGGACTTCGTCAGAGGTAAAAGCTGGCAAACGGAAAAAAAAAAAAATATATATATATATATTTGAACTGTTTGATTGTTAATTCTTATGGCTGCTGTTTGTTGTCAGTACATGTCTTTTTTATGATTCGCATATCCTTAAGGATTTCATCATCATCATGTGCCATCCCGGATGGCGTAGGCGATCATGTCCTTCCACAATTTCCTATATACAGTTCATCGTATCAGTTCTGTTGTTGACTGTTTTCCATGCCATGACACCAAGCTATCCAGTATTTTCTTTCTTTGTCGTCCACGATCTCTCTTTCCTTTTATTTTGCCAGTTGTAACCAAGTATTCCAACTTTCCTCTTCTCATGATGTGCCCGAAAAATGTTGATTGTTTCTTTCTGATGTTTTTTAGGAGCTCCTTTTTTGTATTGGCCTCTTTGAGAACTTTTTCACTGGTCTTTTTAGCTGTCCATGGAACTTTCAACATTCTTCTGAGAAATCCCATCTCTGTGGCCTCTAATCGTCTTTTCATTTGTTTGTCCACTATCCATGATTCGCTTCCATAGGTCAGAATTGGTTCTATATAGCACCAATAAGGATATCATAGTAGAGAAATTGCATTCTTCTACTGCGGAATCGAAACTTGGGATATTCTCAACTAGAGATGGACATTTTGGCTGAAGATAACCCACTTTCTCCCCAGATTGTGCGTGTGTTTCAGAGGCTTATCAAATATCAAGTAACAGGTATATCATATCAGCCTGGCGATAACAGCCACATTAATTGACACTTCTCTCAACACGTGGCGCACTCAAACTCACACCCTGTATATGGGGGCGATGTTTTATCCTATATTCGCTCTCGCAACCAGAAACTGTCAACCATAGCTGACCGTGATCTTATTCTAATGTTCACTTGCCGTTTCTGGAAACCATAAAGTTTTGCTTAACCGGTTAGCAGGAATAGAGGAAGGAAGGAAGGAAGGAAGGAAGGAAGGAAGGAAGGAAGGAAGGAAGGAAGGAAGGGAGGGAGGAAGGAAGGAAGAGGGAGGGGAGTGAAGAAGGAGGCAGTGAGGGAGGGGAAGGAAGGAGGGAGGGGGAGGGAGGGGAAGGAAGGAAGGAAGGAATGCATGAAGGAGATTAGGGGGAGGGGGGAGGAAGGTAAGAAAGATGTGGAGGGAGGGATGCTGGTTGGAGGGTGGGAAGGAAGGGAGTGAGCGTGTGAGTGATGTAGGGAGAAGGAAAGAAAGAAAGAAAGAAAGAAAGAAAGAAAGAAAGAAAGAAAGAAAGAAAGAAAGAAAGAAAGAAAGAAAGAAAGAAAGAAAGAAAGAAAGAAAGAAAGAAAGAAAGAAAGAAAGAAAGAAAAGAAAGAAAGAAAGAAGGAAAGAAGGAAAGAAAACAAGCAAAGAATGGAGGAGGGAAAGTAAGAAGAAAATATGGAAGGACAGAAAGAAGGAAGATTTCATCCTTGAGCACCCAACCCGTAAGCCCCATGACAAACCTTTCATTTTGTGAGTGTGAAACCTTCCAATTTTTATGACATAATTATTGGGGACAATTCAATTCTTTTTTTACACAAATCTTTCCTTTTTTGAGAACATTTTTTACTTCTTTGTCACATATCCTTTCTTCTTTGTGACAACACTTCACTATTATAATACAACAACTCTTCTTCATGATAACTCTTCCTTTCTTTGTGACAACCCATTCTGTTTTTGTGGTAGCCATTCATTTCTCTGTGAAAATTCCTTTTGTTTGACAACCCTTCCTTTCTTTATGGCATCCCTTTCTTTATTTGTGACCACCACTTACTTTCTTGGTGGCAACCCTCCATTTCTTTGTTGCAACCCTTCCTTTGTGACATCCGTTCCTTTCTTTGTGACGCCTCTCCCTTTCTCTGTGATAACCCTTCCTTTCTTTGTGACAACTCTTCCTTTGTGACACCCCTTCCTTTCTTTGTGACACCTCATCCTTTCTCTACGACGACCTTCCCTTTCTTTGAGACAACCTTTTCTTCGTTTATGACAACCCTCCGTTTCTTTGTGACAACCCTCCATTTCTTTATGGCAACCTCCATTTCTTTGTGATAGCCTTTCCTTTGTGGCAACCCTTCCTTTGCGACAACCATCCATTCCTTTGTGACTACCCTCCCTTCCTTTGTGACAACCCTCCCTTCCTTTGTGACAACCCTCCATTTCTTTGTGACAACCTTTCCATTGTGACAGCCCTTCCTTTGTGACAACCCTTCCTATTGTGTGACAACCCTCCATTCCTTTGTGACAACCCTCCATTCCTTTGTGACAACCCTCCATTCCTTTGTGACAACCTTATATTTCTTTGTGACAACCTTTCCATTGTGACAGCCCTTCCTTTGTGACAACACTTCCTATTGTGACAACCCTCCATTTCTTTGTGACAACCCTTCCTTTGTGACAACCCTCCCTACCTTTGTGACAACCCTCGATTTCTTTTCCAACAACTTTTCCATTATGACAACCCTTCCTTTGTGACAACCCTTCCTTTGTGACAACTCTTGCTATTGTGTGACAACCCTCCATTTCTTTGTGACAACCATCCCTTTCTGTGTGACAACCCTTACAAGTACGCCACCACATCCTTCTGTATACAAACCCCGCCACCCAACCTCAAACGCCCTCCTTCTAAACACCCCCCCCCCTTTTTTTTCAACTGCCTCCCGACGGCCTCCTCTGTAGATGCACACATCCTCTTTCTTCCTCTCCTCAATCTATCTATCTATTGTCCTTTCGAGCCAAAGACGGCACATAGGGCAGAACCACAATCTCAAAAACAGAAATCTTGCATGCCAAAATGGCACATATTGCAGAGATCACCCTCTCCTCAATACCGAATCCATATTTTGGCGCCCTCCCTCCCATTCCTTTGTCACCCTCCCTCCTCAACTCCTCGGTCCGCCTCGACATCCCAGCGTCGTGACCTACTCCGCTCGTGTCGCAGGTGAGAGTCGGCTGTGTACGGAACCAGCAGACAGCACCGCAGCCTGGGTCAATACACAACACAACAGGAGACCCACAAATAGATAGATCCACGTGACCAAAGTCGCTATTGATTTTATTTTACAGCCTCTTTAGTGCTGTCTTCTTTCACTGGGTGTTGGATTACATATATCACAGCTGGTGATTTCAGCATAATTCTGGCATTTTTAGTTCCAGACCTGTAAATATATAAATATTAGGAGAAATACCTCGACTAGACGTACAATCTTACATATATCTGGGTAGTTATATAGGTAAAGAGGGAGGAACAGAAAATGATACCAAAATAAGGATATCGAAAGCAAAGAGGAGATTTTGATGCACTAGGAAATGTATGGTAGTCCAAAGAAATAAGGTTAAATACGAAAATAAAAATGTTCAATTCTAATGTTAAGTCAGTCTTATTATATGGCTGTGAAACATGGAGAACAGCAAAATTGATAAAAATCAGTCTGTCTGTATCTTCATGATTATCAATTTTGTTGTTTTAAAAGTCTGTCTTTATCTTCATTTCATTAATGGATGCTTATGCAAAATAAAATGATAGAAATGGCAGGACAAAATCACTAACATAGAATTATGGAAATGTACCAGTCAAATACCAGTGGATAAAGAGATACAGTGAAGACGATGGCGCTGGATAGGACACACACTGCGGAAGCCAACTGAGAGTATTACACAACGTGTCCTTTTTTGGAATCCCCAGGGGAAAAGACAAAGAGGAAGACCAAGGAATTCTTGGAGAAGACAGATAGAAGTAGAGATGAAGATGATGGGGAAGACATGGAATGATCTTAAAAGAATGGCAAGAAACAGAAGGACTTGGAAAGTGTTTGTTGAAGACCTATGCTCCACAGGGAGTTGAAAGTGTTTGTTGAAGACCTATGCTCCACAGGGAGCTGAAAGTGTTTGTTGAAGACCTATGCTCCACAGGGAGTTGAAAGTGTTTGTTGAAGACCTATGCTCCACAGGGAGCTGAAAGTGTTTGTTGAAGACCTATGCTCCACAGGGAGCTGAAAGTGTTTGTTGAAGACCTATGCTCCACAGGGAGCTGAAAGTGTTTGTTGAAGACCTATGCTTCACTGGGAGCTGAAAGTGCTTGTTGAAGACCTATGCTTCACTGGGAGCTGAAAGTGTTTGTTGAAGACCTATGCTCCACAGGGAGCTGAAAGTGTTTGTTGAAGACCTATGCTCCACAGGGAGCTGAAAGTGTTTGTTGAAGACCTATGCTCCACAGGGAGCTGAAAGTGCTTGTTGAAGACCTATGCTTCACTGGGAGCTGAAAGTGTTTGTTGAAGACCTATGCTCCACAGGGAGCTGAAAGGTAGAAGATGACCTGTAAATATAGCAGCTTTTGGATACGAAGATATCTTCTAAGAAATCTTCTTTTTTCTTCCTCTTCTTCTTCTGTCCTCCTTCATCTGCCTTTCAGCGTCGAGGGGAGATATAATTTGCGGTGCTTTGCTCTTCTGTTCGCCTCTGCTGCTGTTATGTTTCCTAGTGCTTCTAATATTCCATCCATCCATCTTTTTCGTGGTCGACCCTTGGGTCTGGTGTTCTCGCAACGTTTATTGAAGGCACCTTGTGTTGTGTTTTGATCTTTCTGCCTTGTCACGTGGTCAAACCATTGTATCTGTTGTTTCTTTATATATTCTATGGCGGGGGTTATTCCTAGATTTTTTCTCAGTTCTTATCTTGTCTCTCAGACTCAATTCAAGACCTCTTTCACTGGATGTTGGATTTTACTTATCACAAGCGATAATTTTAACATAATTCTGGCATTTTTAGTTCAAGATCAGTAAATATAGTAGATTTTAGAAAAAATATGATCATAAACATAGAAAATTCTCAAGACCTACAATGAAATATCACAGTTGAGGGAATACATCTGGAGACAGGTCAGAGCTACAACTACCTGGGACATACTATAACCAGTGATGGAAAATGTACAACTGAAATAAACAAAAGAATAGGAATGGCAAAAAGTAATTTTAATGTCATGAAAAATATATTAACATCAAAACAAATAACACCAGAGCCAAAACTAAGAATAGCAAAATGTTACATCTTCTCAATATTCCTGTATGATGCAGAAACATGGACATTAGACAAGAAAACAGAACATAAAATTGAAGCCTTTAAAATGTGGATTTATAGAAGAATAGGTAGAATTGGATGGAAAGAAAAGAAAACAAACGAAGTTTTAAAACAACTAAACATGAAAAGAGAACTGCTGAACACAATTAGAACAAGACAAATTAAATTTTGGGGACATGCTAAAAGACACAACAGGCTACTGAAAGTAATCTTGGAGGGGAAAATACAGAATAAAAGAGGCAGAGGCAGACCAAAACTAACCTGGACGAGTAACATCAAAAATAGACAAGTCAGCCTATGAAAACCTGCACCATCAAAGCAAGAGACAGAGTAGAATGACGAACCATGGTAGCCAACCTTCGTTGCGGAGATGGCACTCGATGATGATGAGTGAAGGAAAGCAAAAACAAAGGACTCAGTCTTAATAGTAAAAAGATAATAATAAAAGGCAATAGCAAAAGTAATGGTAACAACAAAGAAAAAGACATCACCACAATGCACAATAAAGACAAGTGGAACAATATTAAAACAGGTAAATGAATTTAAATATTTGGGAACAATGTTAACCTCAGATGGTAGATGTACAACAGAGGTGAGATGCAGAATGGCTCAGGCAAAAGCAGCTTTCCAAAAAAATGAGGAAGATACAGGGCAATCCATTTTTGACAATAGGAACAAGAAAAAGAGTTCTTAAATGTTATGTAGAGCCAATCTTAACATATGGAAGTAAATCATGGACAGTGGGACAACAGTCAAAAAAATCACTGGAGTCTGTAGAAATGTGGTTTTACAGAAGAATGTTGAGAATACCATGGACAACTAAGAAGAGTAATGAAAACGTTCTGAAAGAGGCCAAAGCAAAAAGAGAGCTAATTTCCAATATTAGGAAGAAACAATCATCATTTTTTTGGCCATGTAATGAGAAGAGAACAGCTGGAATATATTGTAACAACTGGGAAAATTGAGGGACGAAGAGATAGAGGGAAGCAAAGAGAAAAAATAGCAGATAGCTTAAGAGAATGGCTTGGCAGAAGATCAACAACAGAAATGATAAATAACTGTCGAGATCGAAAGTTGTGGAGAGGCATGATCACCTACGCCAGCAGACATGACACTTGAGAAGAGAAAGAATAAAAGAGAGGGAAAAATTAACGATAAAATACTGCTCCCTTATCCTCTCAGATAGAAACATCTGAAACAGACCATAAAATTGGAGAGAAAGAACGGCGGGGAACGAAAGAAAGAACGATTTGTGAGACATCGCTCGAGAGAATTATACCGACCAATGAAACCTCACATTGCCTCATTAATATTAATGAGGTGGGTACCTGCCAGATGTGATCGGCATAGCGCGGCCCCTACAGACAAGGCGGCATCCTAAGCTTCCTTATTTAATGACAGACAGGCACGTCAGGGGGTGGGGGTGGGGGATGGGAGAGTACGAGGGGGTTAGTGAATGTAAATTGTGGGGTGGGCAGCAGAAGACACCTCCCCCTCCTTTTTCCCTGCTCTCCCCCACTTTCTTTTTCCATCTTATAATTCTTTGTTTCGTATTTTCGACCTGGGTTGTTTGAAACAGTCCGCCCAACTGCCTCTCTCTATCTCTCTTAGTAGTCCGTGTCTGCCTCACTGTCCGTGTAGAATATCAGCTGCTGTCAGAGACACAGGCGTGGTAGGAGGATGGGAAAGGGGATGGGGGGCATCTAGGATTAGTTGGTTTAGCTAGCAAGCTACTTAGATGGTCAACTAGACAGTTAATGAGTTAGGTGGTCAGCTAGATAGTTAATGAGTTAGGTGGTCAGCTAGATAGTTAATGAGTCTAGACAGCTAGATAGTTAATGAGTTAGGTGGTCAACTAGATAGTTAATGAGTTAGGTGGTCAGCTAGATAGTTAATGAGTTAGGTGGTCAGCTAGATAGTTAATGAGTTAGGTGGTCAGCTAGATAGTTAATGAGTTAGGTGGTCAGCTAGATAGTTAATGAGTTAGGTGGTCAGCTAGATAGTTAATGAGTTAGGTGGTCAGCTAGATAGTTAATGAGTTAGGTGGTCAACTAGATAGTTAATGAGTTAGGTGGTCTAGATAGTTAATGAGTTAGATGGTCAGCTAGATAGTTAATGAGTGAGATGGTCTGCTAGATAGTTAATGAGTTAGGTGGACAGCTAGATAGTTAATGAGTTAGGTGGTCAGCTAGATAGTTAATGAGTTAGATGGTCAACTAGATAGTTAATGAGTTAAATGGACAGCTAGATAGTTAATGAGTTAGGTGGTCAGCTAGATAGTTAATGAGTTAGGTGGTCAGCTAGATAGTTAATGAGTTAGGTGGTCAACTAGATAGTTAATGAGTTAGGTGGTCAGCTAGATAGTTAATGAGTTAGGTGGTCAGCTAGATAGTTAATGAGTTAGATGGTCAACTAGATAGTTAATGAGTTAGGTGGTCAGCTAGATAGTTAATGAGTTAGGTGGTCAGCTAGATAGTTAATGAGTTAGGTGGTCAGCTAGATAGTTAATGAGTTAGGTGGTCAGCTAGATAGTTAATGAGTTAGGTGGTCAGCTAGAAAGGTAATGAGTTAGATGGTCAGCTAGATAGTTAATGAGTTAGATGGTCAGCTAGATAGTTAATGCGTTAGATAGCTTGACAGTTAATGAGTTAGTAAGCCACATATTTAATGAGTTAGTAAGCCACATAGTTAATGAGTTAGGTAATGTGATAGTTAATGAGTTAGTAAGCCACATAGTTAATGAGTTGGTAAGCCACATAGTTAATGAGTTAGTAAGCCACATAGCTAATGAGTTAGTAAGCCACATAGCTAATGAGTTAGTAAGCCACATAGTTAATGAGTTGGTAAGCCACATAGTTAATGAGTTAGTAAGCCACATAGTTAATGAGTTAGTAAGCCACATAGCTAATGAGTTAGTAAGCCACATAGTTAATGAGTTGGTAAGCCACATAGCTAATGAGTTAGTAAGCCACATAGTTAATGAGTTGGTAAGCCACATAGTTAATGAGTTAGTAAGCCACATAGTTAATGAGTTAGTAAGCCACATAGTTAATGAGTTGGTAAGCCACATAGCTAATGAGTTAGTAAGCCACATAGTTAATGAGTTGGTAAGCCACATAGCTAATGAGTTGGTAAGCCACATAGTTTAACGAGTTAAATAGTTAAGTTAGTTAGTTCTTAGCTCACTAGAGAGAGAGAGAGAAAGTAGAGTAAGTAGAGTAAGTAAAGAGCCCCCGTCACGCCAAGTGGCGTATAGGGAATATGGTGTTAGTGACCATAAATTTTACAGACCTTCAGCACATGATTTTTGGGGTAATGTGGTCGGTATTACGCCCGTGCCGCTTTACTTTCCCATAAAAAAAATCCAGTACCCATTTAAGGCTGGGTGAACCCAGAAACCGTATTTCAGGATCGAACCCGACCCCTTGTCCTTTGTAGTCCAGTTCACTAACCACTGAGCTATCGCGTCTCCCTCTAGAGAGAGAAAGGGGTAACATTATATCAGCTACACAGAGAAAGGGGTAACATTATATCAGCTACACAGAGAAAGGGGTAACATTA